>CM046371.1:10912106-10939168 GCA_025413025.1 Ficus hispida | reverse complement strand
GTTAGAAAACCGTCGTCGAAATTTACCACGACGGTTTTTAACCGTCGTGGAAATCTTGATTCTGTAGTAGTGATAGGAAGATGTCTTTACCGGTTAGGGACAGCCAGTATATTTTATATATATGTATATATGTGTCTGTGTATATATATATATGTATCTCATCAAGAACAACGAGTTCCACTGTTGAAAGGCAAATGCACAAAATTACAATATAGTGTCCTTGACCATTTTAGCAAGAGGCCAGGTACGACTGATGTTCAAAGAATTGTCATTTCCATGAAACTCTGACGAGACTAAGCAAGAAGTTTTGAATGTTTGGTATTCCGTACCACATGACCTTATACACACAGCACAACAACGAGTATATATTTTGATCCTTGGATGGGCATGTTCTCTTCTGTAGAACTCTTATTTTACGCAACTGATGGGAACTACTCATGTTTTAATGGTCTAACCTATATCAGTAACAGTTCTGTTATCTGTGATTGGCAGTACAAATTTTTAATGTGAAGATTCATTATTTAAATCCTTAAAATTAATTATATTATTAACAAGCAGTTTCTATCTATATTATAAAATAAAGAGATTATTTATGTTAAAATCTAATCAAACGACGAATAACAAAATACAAAACTTGATTAAAATTTCAAAATTAGAGAAATTAATCTTAATCTCTTTACGAATATTAGGAATTTCAAAAAACATACAAATTTTATGTCTCCTCCTATATTTATAATCGTCTCACTTGGCAGGGATTACATTACAATTATTGAGTCTTGATTCTTTGTTGTTTATTTGACACATTTCATTTTCCTATCTTTTTCTTTGTGGTTACGCTTGCTGACGTGGTGCATCTTTGACTCTACTCTACATTTTGGTCATTTCAGTTTTGCTTGTATTTTGAGTCTTCCTCAAACGCAACGTTTCATCTATTTCCCTTAAAGGACTTACACAAGATGATGTTTTTCTAAACTATCTAAAATTCACCTAGGGGTAGCAAACGGATCGCGACACGATGACACGACTTGAAAACGACACGAATTTCGCGGGTTTGAGTTGGGCAAAATAGGGAACGGGTCGTGCTCGGGTTGAGAAAAATTGACACGAAAAAAAAGGGTCGTGTTCGGGTTGGACCCATTTTTTTTTCCGTGTCAATTTCGTGTCACTTTTCGTGTCACTTTCGGATCAAGTTCGGGTCAAGTTCGTGTCGCGTGTCGATTTCGTGTCAATTTCGGGTCAAATTTCGTGTTAATTTTGTGTCAATTTCGTGTTGCGGGTCAATTTCTTGTCGCGTGTCAATTTCGATTCGTGTCGTGTTAACCCGTAACGGGTTCATGTCGTGTTTGTGTCGCGGTTTCGTTTCATGTTCCTGTCGTGGTCGTGTTCAGGTCGGGAAGAAAAAAATCGATACGGTTCTAACACGATACGAACCCGACACGTGACATAAATTACCACCCCTAAATTCACCCCATATGATATACCATTAAAGCTCTCATTTTTCCCCCTATTTTCACATTGTTAACATGGATATACCACATGGACTCGTTGGGGTCACATCTCCAACTTCATCTCCAATATATTATATATATTTTATCTTTTCTTCAATTTAAAATTATTTTTATTATTTATATTTTCAAAATATTTACAGTAAATTTAAAATTTAAAAATCTAAACTATCTTATTTAAATTAAAATATATAATTCTTATGTTAAAGTACTCAAACGATAAAATAAACAAAAATAATATCTATTTTACGTATTTTTTCTGAATATATTTTAAATTTTTACATAATTTATAATATAGAATATATCTCTAAATCAATCTTTAAAATTAGTTTCTAACAAACCTCTAAAACTTCGTCCGGAACGGGTCCCAAAAAATTTTCGATCCAAAAGTACGTTGATCAATAGCGCGTGGAATCAGCCCCGGTTTAGGGGGTTGGCATGATATGCATTATGCATATGACTTTTTTTTTCTTTTTGTTTTTGTTTTTTTTGGGAAAAGGGTTATGACCTTTTCTTTCCCATCAAAGTTTGAACTATGTGGGTGTGGTTGGATTTTGGCGGAGCTCCCTCGGTTAAAAGGACGCATTATGAAAAATTGGAATTTGTTTGGTGTGTCCCTGAAAAAGAAAAGAAAAGAAAAAGAAAAGGTAAATAAAAGGCTTTTTATAAACGGGAATGGTTACTGTAGGACTTATTTTATATATTTTATTAATAAAATTTATTTTTAAATTATTAAGATATAATTAAATGATTCAAATATTATTTATATATAACAATTATAATAAATCTTATTTTATATTAATATAGATTAATAAATAAAAAAATCAATCTCCTTTTCTAACGTCGATGACTTTTCCGTTGATGTCAGTGATGAACCACCTTCCCCTTGAGTCAGATCTGTCCCACCTCCCCCCCCCACCGAGTCGGCATCGACCCAATTCCTCCCACCCCTCAGCGACCAACCCAGTCCCTACCTCATTCACAACCCTGACGACAGAAACCCCCCCTCCCCCCTAACCTTCCATCGGTGAATGTTGATTTTTTTTTAAATTGTTTTTCATTATCATTAATTTTAATTTTTTAATCAAATACGACTATAAATAAAATATATGATAATTATCATACATAAATAATATCTTAATTGTTTGATAATATCTAAATAATTTAAAAATAAGTTCAATCGATTTGATCTTTATAAAGACTTTATCAAATCTTTATCTTTTATACACCCCCCAAAAAAAAAAAAAAAACAGATCTATGCTTTATCTTTTATAACCAAAAAAAAAAAAAAAAAACTGAGAGTCCAGTTTTTCTCCAAAGGACAAAACAAAATGCCTATATCTATAAAATCTGATCCTCTGCATTGCAGGAAATAAAGTCGAAAACTTTTAAGCTTAGTATACTTGGATTTTGTACTCACTCTTGGTGTCGTTTCCTTTACCCACAAACTATACTTTTCTGTCCATTTTTCTGTTCCCCTCCTTTACCCAAATCTCCAATTATGGCATTCTTTTATTGCATTTTGCCTCTTTCTTCGTGGCCTCATACTATTCTCTTTATCTCTTTCCTCGGCCTTTTTGCGCTCCTCTTTCCCACTTTCCTAGCTCTCGCCTCTCCCTCTCACTTAAAAAAATATATATATACATATATATATATATATATATCATCCTAATGGCGCCATTGATGCTTTGTTGTCATATTATTGTGAATAAATTTCGCATTTATTCTCCGAACGAACTTTGGGCTTATCACAAAGTTGAGGTTGAATGGATTTTACAAATTAATGCGACAAACGTGAAAGTTATCCTATATTTATGAGCTAATATGAAGTAATTAGTATACAGGATATTTTGAAGCATTAATAATGTTCAACACGAAAATAGGTCTTACAAAATACGATTTATAAATAAAGCTCATTTTACTACTATTGTTATTATTACTTTTTGAAAGAGCTCACATATGTGGTGATCAATACTAGATTATAAGTGGTGCTCACAAGCATTTTCGGATTTGGGATCGTAACTGACATTATTTAACTTTTTGATTGATAAATTTTTCTTTTTTTTTTTTCTTTTGGAAAACAACTGATTAATTTTTCTTTTGAACTTGGGATCAATGGGGATTCGAATTCTAAATATGGTTGATGATGTAAAAAATCTTTGACACAATACCAGATGGGATCACTTGATGTGATCAGTCTTGTACCATCGTGCTCTGCCTAGTCACCTGCAAGAGAGAAGTACCTCGGAGTAAAGGGGACCCCGGTGGGGTGTTTGCTGAGGGCCTCCGATACTGAAGTTAATAAGGGACACTGATGAATAAGCGAAAAAGTAGAGCTCTAGCAAGGAAAACACTTCTCTATTTATAGGTATTTTTCACAGGTTCGAATCCTCGGGTGACTTTGATGGTTCGTATTCCGAGTGGTTCCAGTGGATAGACATGCTCCGGGTGTATGGATAATTGACCTCTATTAGACGGATACCACGTGTCCTACCACTCAGGTATGGGGGGACACAAGTGCAGGTTATTAGTACTGGTGCAGGTGGCTAGTATTGTGTCAGTTCGGTCATGTAGTAGAGGATTCCATTGGAGTAGGAACAAGGACATGTACAGTGACAGATACCAAATATCAGGTGTCAGGTGGTGCAGAGTAGTGGGTGTGGCATGTCCTGCCACAATACGGTTGTCAACCAATATGGAACGATGTGACAGGAGCAGCATGGACCGGCCATCCGGAAAGGAACTTGGTTGTGGTCAGGGAAGTGTTGCTCGGGCCAGTACCTTAGAGCCTAATGGTGATCTGCTTAAGGTTCTCAAATGAGAAGTAATTCGAGGATCAACCTTTCAACGGAGGTGTTGGTGAGTCAGCCTAGTGACCCGAGAAGGGACTCCGTATGCACTCACGACCCGACTTCTTTGGTCAGGTCAGGTCTTATCGGATGGTCGGATCTTCTCCATTGAGTGAGCAAAAGAGGCTAATGGTTCTCGTGCATCTTGTTCTCCAGTGAATAAGTTGTCTCTAGCGTGAAAACGATTACACCATCAACAATATTTGAATTATTGTTACGCTATGTTACCAAAATGTCTTTTATTTTCGGTAACAAAAATTAAATTCGTTTTTTCTTTTTTCTTTTTTCTTTTTTCTTTTTTTTTTGGTTGGGTTTCGGTCGGTACAACTTCTCGTTAATCATAAATTACAATTTCAGCTTCCAGCCAAAAAAAAAAGAAAAAAACAAGGAGGAATAGTGAGATCTAATGGAGAAGACAAATGGTCTTCACATATGCTAATGGTCAAACTGTCTTCTCTTGTGATTTTCGAAACCAAAGTTATCATTTCGTACTAGAGATGAATAGTGGATTGCAGGTCAAGTGTATTTACGAGATTCAAAAGAGTTCAGGTTTTGTTTATGTATTTTTTTTTATTTGATTAAAAAAGAGGTTCAATTTTAATTAGATCGTGGATGAGACTGCCAAACCCTCATCAGTAACATGACGTAGACTATCGATATTAAACACCATTAATAATAATAATAATAATAAAAAAATTTAATATCCGAATTTTATATCACACTACCAAATTTTATAAGTATGGTCATTCATCATTGGAAATTTTCTTTTTTCTTTTTATTTTTTTTAATTTTAATATTAAGAACCACACACCAATAAAAAAAAAATGATCTCATAAGGCTATAAATAAAACTCAGGTTCGTATGGTATTTGAGTTGAGTTGAGATGAGATGAAATAAAATTTTTAAATTTGAGTTGAGTTGACTTTTTAAAAAGTAGTTATAAATTTTGTTAATTTTTCAGAAAAAAATAAATAAAAATTAAAATAAAAATTTGAGTTGAGTTTGAGTTAAACTCAAAGATATTTCATGAGTAACTAAAGTATGAGCAAAGCTCGTAATTTTTGAACATGTTTAGACTGTGAAAAACACAAGAAACTGAACTTTCTCAACTAATTTGATTCCGACTGTCCCTCAATACAAAAAGGTTTAATTTCAGCTGCCAAAAATGTTAGAATGTCGCACCACGGCTGTAACTCTCATGCCCATTTGTCTGAAGGTTCACTCTGGTTTAGTCTTGACGCATCCTTTTCAGCCAAAATGGCGACTCAAAATTATTATTATTATTATTATTATTATTATTATACCCCTCTCTTCTTTTTTCTTTTATATTTTCCCTTTGGGAAAGAAGTAGGACGTGGAATTCTTTTAAATATCATGTTTTTTAAATTATTCAAATAAATTGCCTATTAACTAATTACTAATTAGTAATGCTAGGAATATTAACTCTAATCCTAATTTTTTAAGAAACAATTCATGTGTTATTATTTCATTGGTATATATATTTAATTGATATGACAATACGTATGTCGTAAAAGTGCGACAACTCTTTTATAACATAGATTGGTACTCAAAAGTTGATATTAGAGTCGTACCTCTAGCACTTTTCTTTACTAATAAATAAATGGGTAAATTGTTCATCTAATCCTTAAAAGTTTGAGCAACTTTGGTGCCTGTTTTCCTTTTTTTTTTTTTTGATAGGTTGAATGGCCCTAAATTATTAAAACGATATTACAATAGTTATTTATATTAATTTTTGGACAGATTCTATCAGAAATTTTGGTCAAAAAATGATGCTCAATAATGGATTCTGTCTAAAAATTAACTAAAGTACTATTTTAATAACGATTTTAATAATTTATGATTATTCAAGTTACAAAAGAAAAAAAAAAAAAAACAGATATCAATTACACAAATTTAAAAGTTTAGATATTAATATAATAATTTACCCTAAAAAATATTGTTAAGTATATAATTTGTTCGCACTCAGCAAAAAAATAATAATAATAATAATTTATTTGCTTTTACTTATAAAAAAATTTACTTTTAAATATTCTTTTTTAATTAAACTGTTTTATAAATATGTTATTTGTTTTTAGTTTTTCATTAATATGCTCTCCACCTCTTTCTCCCTTCTCTTTACTCTATCAGTTGGCCCATTTTGGGGCCTTGTGGTGAAACATAGCCCAGCTTTTATGCGACCAAAAAATAAAAAATAAAATAAAAGAAAGACGAGAAGTAAGTAAATATATCATTGAAAGAAATGGTGTGTTTTAAAAATATTCATGGCCAATTTGGATCATAAGTTGAATTCATACAAATGAGATGTATATTTGGATAATTTTTGTTAAAAGTAATATTTAAATAGTGTAAATGTTAAAAAATATGTATGGTAAGAATTTATAAAAAGTTAAAATTAGAATATGAATTTGAGTTGAATTAATATTTAAATGAATTCACTTTAATAATTGGCCAATCAAACGCCTATTGGATTTGAAATACAAGAATTATTATAGCAATTCGTTTAAATGAGACATTAAAATGAACAATAAATTTATTAGGTAAATATTTACATAATTGCATATATGACAGTTTTTATAACTACTCTTATGGTAGAAGTCAATCCACTTCCATATTTTGCGGCACATCACATAATTATATCGTGCTTTTATTTTAAAAAGAGGAGAAAGAAGTAAATAATAATTTTCAGAAATAATTCAAATAAATAATAAGTTTTTAAAATATTTGAAGTGAATAGTAATGAATATTAAATTAATTGTGTAAATGATTTATTTATGTGTTATAAATAAGTAATTTACCTGATAATTTATTAAATTTTCTATTTACTAAAAAAATTTGTTATTTTTTTTAAATATTTTAAAATCTTATTATTTACTTTAATTATTTTCATATATAATTTTCTTTTAATAAAATAGAAAAATTATAGCAAATAAAAAACTTTAAAGTTTAAAGCATGTTTTTTAAAAGATAATAAATTATAACATATATTTCTTGTAAATCTTTAGATTTCCTTAGATTTTCTAAAAAAATTTTGTATTTACTATTAATTTTTTAACAATAAATTTATGTACATAGTTTTATATCAGAGAAAGACAAAAAAGGAGGAGGGGTTTTTTGATATTATGTGGTCACATATTTAATTGTACTATTTATTATTATATTTAAAATTTTATGTTATATTTTATCATCACTCTCTTCAAAAAAAAAAAAAAAAGAAGCTATTTTACCCTTTCTCCCTTAAAAAAATGGGAAAGGGGGGCAGGGCAGGCCACGCCAGGATCATGGCATTATGGGTCACGGGCTGAGAAGATGGGCCATTAGCCAGCTCACATTTACAGCTATAGTGTGTGCTTTTTTAACTTGAACTTCAATAGCAAACTTGAGCCACAGCCATAATCCATGTGCGTTTCCAAAGTTCATCCACACCAACAAAACCTATTCAATTTGGTATTTAATTCAAATACAATGTTTGTACTCCAATTTGCAGTTGATATTTTTAATATTTCACAATTATTCAACTCAAATGTAAATTTCAAATGCATTTTTTTAAAATCCATAACACATTCATTTTTCCACTTTTATACAATTCAAATGTTATCTTTAACAAAAACTATTCAAATACATATTTCATTAGAGTGTACGACGAATTCTACACTTGAATGCAAACATTAAAAGTGAATGAACGTTTCAATATAACAAGTGATTCAAAGGAAAGCTAAATCATTTAACTACATCGAAATATCAAAATGATAGGAGTAGATAAAAAAGAATCTTTGAAAAGTCAACCTGCCAAGATTACTCACAAGTTCAAAAACGTTAATATATATATATATATATATATCTCTCTCTCTCTCTTATATGATTGGAAAATGACTTTGCATGTCGTTTTTGCAGGCAGTCATAATTGCACGTGTGTATGTGCATATATATATATATATATATATGGAATACATATAACTACATAAACGGAATCCAAATAGCTAAAGTTCAAGTCATACACATGAGAAAGTCATCCCAAACGCCAAAATAACATTTAGTGCAAAACTTGATAGTTATCTATGCCTTCTACCCAATCAGATTGATTCTATGCATACCCAGCCATCCCAATATTTGAGCTTTGACGATTTGCTTTGTGAGCTGCCTGAGTAGTAGTTGCCTTGGTAAAGTACATATAGTAGTATATGTTTAGAATCATCGTTGCAACCACAAATATTGCTCCAGTAATAAAAACACCTTTACGCAACGATTCACAGGAAAAGTTTTGAGCATAGATCATTGCCCGGTACTTCGTGTGATACGCATTCCTTGTTGCACCGGCAATCAGACATGCTTCCGCAAGCAGAAAAGTTGTCCTGTAGTATTATTTGAACGTAACAAGTTTCAAGAACGAACTAACACCAAGCAAATAATTCTCACGGGCTGGCATATACGAATTTGCAAACATGTTTTAGGAATGCAAATTATAGGGAAGCAAGCAATGATAAGCAATCACCCAACAAGAGCTAGAAATGCTCAAAAGAAAACAGAGCAAAAACAGTATAACATATCAAACACATATCAGCAGTCACATATTCAGAGCAATGTAAATAGGTGTCTACTTGACCAGTTGATCTGGCTTAATGTTCTACTCTTTTGTACTAGAAATTCTAAAACACGGCATTGTAAGACAGGCACAGCATGTAAAAAACATATAGTAGATATAGAGAAAAGAGAGGACACACAGGTTAAAGGGCACGTAAAAGCACTCACCATGATGAGACAAAATAAATGATGGACCAAGCTCGGTGACTGCCGGGGGCCAAGGGTCTTCCAAAACACATGCATCTTGTCACTCCCATAAGTAGAGATTCACTTGAAAGAAGAAACAAAAAGCCTCCCACTCCATACCCGGTTGCAACATCCGAGTTATACACACAATAGGATGAATTTGTACGCTCATCATTGAAAATGTGGCCCTGTCACAACAAAAGTTATCAATTAAATGAAAACAATGAACAGTTTGCCATACCAAATTGATCAAGATTCGAACAATGTCATACCAGAAAGATTTTTCCTGTAAATGACTAGCTATCGCAAGGAACAATGATAAATAACAGGCACCATGTACCAATATTTTAGACTCATCACGAACAGGAGTAGTACACCAAATCGAAATGAAAGAGTTAATCATTAATCTGTGACTGCAAGGACGTGTCAACGACATTCTTGAGTTGGCAATTTAAAAGTAATAAGCCAGAAATTCACTCTCACCAATTGTCCCTGACACATTTTCACATGCAAAAGTCACAATGGAGCTTGTTCTTGCTACCAACAATTTCATTGACACTCTAGTCAGTTTTGAATGAGTGACATCATCTCAACACATTTATTAAAAACTGAGCCAATGCTGAACTACATAATTTCAAGTACTACGCTATCTTAAACATGCAATGCTCCATCAGTCAAAAAAAAAAAATGCTAAACTCAGTAACTAGAAACTACGAGGTGCAAAACTTTGACTTTTGAGAAAGCACTTTCAAAATTGAATAACTAGCAAATAAGTCTTGTTTTCACTGCATATTTAGGATCTACAACAAAATATGATAAAAAATTCCATGCTGGGAGGTTAAAAAGATGCACCAACTATATAAGGCTATAACTAAACAAATTTAATATTTTGTGGGTACATGCACAAGATGAATGGATTATGAATTATGGAATACGGAATAAAGAACCAAGCTATGGACCAAGAAAACTTTCCAACATAGAGTCCTACAATACTCCCTCCACCAATTCCAAGAAAATAATCATGTTAGGACAAAAGTATGCAGGCTGAATGTCTTAAAACATGTTACACATAATTAGAAGAAAAACTCACAACTAGTCATTTCAGAAAAGTTGATTAGATAGCATAAAAAAGACATACAATGATTGTCGTACCAAAAAAAATAAGTTTACTTATCGTGCGGTAACTGGAGTTGTCGAAAGTTAAGGTCTTTTTTTTTTTTTTCATATGTTTAGTGGCATCAAGAGTAGAGTAGCCATTGGACGTTTACATCTAACTACATGCTTGATGAGTTTTATACATCATTTGAAAGCTGCTTCAAGGATCCAACAAATAGCTAAGGTTTGATGACGATCCCTGGCTACAATCCCAGGGACATCATGAATAGTACCAACTAATACCACTCCCTCAGGATTGGAAAATAATTCAAATTGGTAATGGAAGTTAAAGATTCACATTACAGCTAAAAATAAGAAAGCAATGCCACCTAAATGCTAGATCAAACGCTCATATCTCCAAAATTGAAAAGCTTTCTAGCTTCCCATAATATAACTGTGAAATATAAAAATTTCATATGTGGTCACACAATGTTGGTTCACATATACCGCAAATGACCAGGCAAGAAATTTGGTTTAAATACTAGCATAAAAATCCATTATTAAAGCAACCATACAAATCATCTCATCCTATCAAACAAAACTAAAGGGATATTGTATTGTTTTAAAAAAATTTCTAAGTACCATAATATTATCTGAATCATGAATATCAAAACCTGGGCCGATTTGAGAAAATTGATCTGTTTGTCTATTATAGACACTGTCACTGATGAACAACCAAGTATAAAAGAAAATGGGAAATTTGTTGTCAACTACTTCCTCTATAAGACAGAGAAAAGAGAACCCAATTAAATATTCACTATAGCAGGATGGATACAACTGACAAAGCAACTATCAATGAAGCCAATGCAATTTCAACGTAATAGCTATTTTGCTTCCATTTTCCTATACAAAAATTAAAGATTTTAGAAATGCTTTAGAAATAAACTTTCTATCTTAATTCCTGATTAAGGTCATGGAATGATGAACAATAACCTCTGCTTTGTATTAGACTAAAATGATACAACTGAGTACTGACACAACATTGTGATGTATGACAAAGATCAAAGAGACTCGGTGGGTTTAGAATTGGATCAAAATTCTCCAAAAGGCACCATTTGCCTCCCGCACTTCCTTTCAATTAGTCTAACCTAGCCCACCAGCTAGTTCCTCATTCCATACAAAAACATTTCATAAGTATCAAAACACAACTGAATAATTGAGTTTCCACAATACAATCCACACAAAACGATGAAAAAGGAGCTGAAATTGAAAACTTAAAAAAAAAAAAAAAAATTGTTTCAGAAAATGTCAATTATTTCATGAAAGAGAATATTCTAAGATGAAAATTCCAAAGTTTTAACACAATGACAAACGGAAATGGAAGTGTGTTACAAAAATTGAATATGAAGCAGATCAATGAGGCTATCAATGAGCTCTTTAAATTCAATAAAATGTGGATTAGCAAATAACAATAACCATAATAATCCTAATCATAATAATAATCATCGCACGTAATAAGTAAATAATAAAAATAAATAAATAAATAAAGAAGTATCGAAATAAATCCTTTGCCTGGTACAATATCACACATTGAATACAGTAAAAATTACACAAGAATCCATAAATAAATTACTCCAATTCCACAGGAAAGATCTCAGACCTTGTATACATGTCTACTCTACTTTACTCCTCTGAAACCCCATAGATCAGACCTCACAATCCTAAACTATTCAGATTAACTGATCAAGTATTCCGTACAAAGAACAACAGTAATTTCCAAAAGAAATAGCAAAACGAGCAGAGATCAAACTGAAAAACAACAAGACATCAAAACGAAACTTCAATATTTATATGTACAAGTATAAATGTATTTGTGTGTGTGTGTATATATATATAGAAGAGCTTACAACGCTGCGACGTCTCTCGGCGGCAATGGCGAAACCGAAGGCGACCAGGCTAAGGACCACTACCAGAAGATGAACTAGACTCGAGCCCTTTCCTTCTCCCATCGTCTTCTTGCTTTGCCCTAATCAGAGCTTAGAGAGAGAGAGAGAGAGAGAGATTTGAGAAATGTTTTTAGAGAGAGAAACACAGGGGTTTTTGGTACTCCGCTGTGCTCTGCTTGGCTTAGCTAACGACTGTGAAAAAGTGTGTGATCAAAAAGTGTGTGTAAATGAAAGTGGAAAGCAGTGAAAGTTGTTTTTGGACAAAAAAAAAAAAAAAAGAAGAGAGATAGAGAGAGGGATAGAAAGTTCTCACCACGCGCGACGTAAGAGAGTAAAGCCACGCGACAGAGATATGCAAAGCTCAAACGCGGAATTTCAATTTTGCGTGTTCTTCACGCGGCGGGAGAAGTGTGCGCCGCGTTTTTAATCTGAAATTCGACGAGGCGGGGGTTCTAATTTAATGAATTATCCTGTGGGAGCGTCCTCACCTGCTTCTCTCTCTCTTTTTTTTTTTTTTTTGAAAAAACCTGCTTATCTCTTCTAATTGTATTTTTAAACTGATATTTTTAATTTCTTTTTTATTATATTTTCATTTTGTTTACATTCTAATCTACCAGTATTTTCATCACTAACTTTAAAAAAAAAAAAAAAAGTAAAACTGATTTTTTTTTATTTTGTCAGATTTTATGAGCTCAATTTTTTTAATGCAATTTTTGTAATCTGAATTTATTCCATGGAAAATAAAATAGTTATAAACATGGCCAATTTGGGATCTATGGCACGATAAATTTTTTTTTTTTTTTAATCGGGTTAGGTTCAATAATATAAATTAGTCAAAGACTCAGGAGTCAGGACAGTTAGCTTGGTTACTCTATATTGTCGATTGTCTGGTGGACCATGGGTGTGGGGCATCTTATACGATTGACTTGTAATCTCGTGATTCGTGATTAGATTGGAAAGTGAGGACCTGCGTCCTCATGATAAGCATCTGAAGGAGAGCAACATCATATAGCTGCCCATACACAAAATCACAAAAACGAATGAGCATCTTCCGCAACTTTTGCAGGAGTGGACCTATGTTTGTCTGATGACCGGAAAGTAGTGGACTCATGTTCCATAAAATACTCGGCCGTCTTCTTTAATTTTCTGATAATTCAATTTTTTAAATTCGCCAAGGTAAATGTTTATTTCTTTTTCTTTTTTCATGGATACAAACATTTCTATTGACACAAATGACCCCAAAACAAAATGGAATTCCATCAAACGGGTCTTTGAATATAAAACTTTAGGGGTCAAAAATGTGTATCGAGTTTTGATGCCGGAAACCTAAATAGGAACCCCAAATATCGAGTACACAAAAGGTTCTTTAAATAAAAACACTACAAAAATGAAAAAGACTAATTCACTAGATAAAGAGAACCATTACTCTAAGGTCAACCACAACATCGCATAGAAATTAGGTTTGCGGACTAGACTCACAACTTATAGTAAAAATTAGGGAAATTGCTTTCGTTATTACATTGAAAAAAAACATAAACATAATAAAACTACACAAATATATACAACCAATAGAATTAATATCACCCACAAAAACAACATTTCCGATGGCAAAATGGCCTCCTAATTGAGAGGGATAGAACAAATATGAATGCACAAAAGGAGGCAATGCTCTCGTAGCACCAAGCACCCATAGAGACCACCCCACGGTAGCATTGCAATGCTTAGGGGGCGTTTGGTGAATGAGTTGAGTTTGAGTTGAGTTGAGATTTTTAAATTTGAATAATAATTTTTGTTGACTTTTTCAGAAAAAGACAAAAAACATGATAAAAAAATATAATTTAATTTAAATTGAGTGTAAATACCAAACAAACTCTTAGTGGAAAGCCCCTAGGTAGCAGACCCATCCAAAGGGCCAAATTAACCTAAATGGCTATTTGGAAGAATATTTTGACGGAAAATAGTAACATATAGTATTATTTTAAACATACTAGTGAAATAAATGGGTAAGGTTACGGTAGAGACTCTCTGAGAGTCTCTACCGGTAGATACCTTTTTTTGACCGTTAAGATTTAATCGAACGGTTCAAATATTGATGGTGTACGATATTTATCATACACCTAACCTCACACAATCATTCCCACCTAAACTCTTCTCCGTCGCCGGGGACGGACGCCGGCGACTCATCTCCGACGCCGGCGACCAACTCCGGCCACAGCCCCGGCCGCCGGCGACCCTATTTTCTCTCTCTTCCCCTTTCCCCTCTTCTCTCTCTCTCTTCCCCTCTCTCTCTTCCCCTCCCTCCCGCCGGCCCCCACCCCCGCCGGCCCCCACCCCCGGCCTCCCCCACCCCCGGCCGCCTCCCTCCCCCGGCAGCCACCCTCCCCCGGCACCCCCCCGACGACCCCCCTCTCTCTTCTCCTTTCTCTCTCTTCTCTTCTCTCTCTCTCTCTTCCCCTCTCTCTCTTCCCCTCCCTCCCGCCGGCCCCCACCCCGGCCCCCGGCCCCGCCCCCTCCCCCGGCCTCCCCCCACCCCCGACGACCCCCTCCCCCGGGCCGCCACCCTCCCCGGCCCCCCCTCTCTCGCGCGATTTCGCGATTTCGCGCGAGAGAGGGGGGGGCCGGGGAGGGTGGCGGCCGGGGGGAGGGGGTCGTCGGGGGTGGGGGAGGCCGGGGGAGGGGGGCGGGGCCGGGGGCCGGGGGTGGGGGCCGGCGGGAGGGAGGGGAAGAGAGAGAGAGAAGAGAAGAGAGAGAAAGGAGAAGAGAGAGGGGGGTCGTCGGGGGGGTGCCAGGGGAGGGTGGCTGCCGGGGATGGGGGGAGGCCGGGGGTGGGGGCCGGCGGGAGGGAGGGGAAGAGAGAGAGAGAGAAGAGGGGAAAGGGGAAGAGAGAGAAAATAGGGTCGCCGGCGGCGACGGCGGCGGCCGGGGCTGTGGCCGGAGGTGGCCGGAGTTGGTCGCCGGCGTCAGAGATGAGTCGCCGGCGTCCGTAGCCGGTGACGGAGAAGAGTTTAGGTGGGAATGATTGTGTGAGGTTAGGTGTATGATAAATATCATACACCATCAATATTTGAACCGTTCGATTAAATCTTAACGGTCAAAAAAAGGTTTCTACCGGTAGAGACTCTCAGAGAGTCTCTACCGTAACCTTACCCGAAATAAATAGCAGTTTTTCTTATGATTGTAAATAATAGCATCTTTTTTTTTATTCCAATTTTACCATTCTCTCTCACATACCCCTCTCTTTCCTTCCGAGTCTCTCCCTCTCCTATTATCCGTGTCTCATCGTCTCTCGTTCCTTGCCCACCGGAGAGGACGCCGCGCCGGTGACCGTGAGGAGATGACGATGGCGGCCAGATTGCTTTCTCCGAGCGATCAGCGATAGCCAAGAAAGATTTGTGATTTGCTATCAGTAATCATCGCGATCCTTCGGCTGCTTTCACCCCGTGGTTATGTCGTCACGGCAGCGCGTTGTTCTCCGGCATCGTTTCCTTCTCCTCCAATCTACGGTCGGCGACGGCGGTGAGATCGTGTTTTCTCCGATATGCAATGAGTGACGAAGATCTGCGATTTGCGATCAGGGATTGGCATTGACAACAGGGAGATGACGTCTGTGGCAATGGCGATGTCGACGACGAACGTGATTGTGGCGGTGAGGCTACTGCCTGTTTCTGGGTTAGGGAAAGGAGGGATATTTTTGGGTATTTGTGCTTTTTGTTTTTTAAATATACTATAATTTACTATCCCTAAAATTTATGTTATAATAATTTATTATAACCACCCATAATTATGTTATTTCCCTCTTTCTCCCTATTTTGACAAGTAAACTTATTAGGAATGAGAAATCAGAAACTTTTGTTTTGTTTTTTTTTCCCTTAGAATGATGGTGAGATTGGTAGTCCCATATTAATTGACAATCTCGTATCTCTTTTTTGGATTGTGACTCCTAACCTTCTATATTAAGGTTAAATTATTATCTTAACTTTAATTTACTTGTAATATCTTATATTTAAAAATATTAAAAAAATATAACTATAATATTATATATTTACCATAATAATGATTAACCTTATGAGAATAAGTATAAATATTAATTGTTATTAGAAGAGAATTATGTGCATTTTTGAAAATTTATGTTTTTCACTTAATTAGATTTTACACTTCAGCTTTAATTTTCTTTAAAAAAAATACACAGTTAGCTTAATTATGATTATATAAAGTAAATTACAAAATAATCATTTTTTTAATTTGAAAACACAATTATGAATGGGTATATATTTAAGTATACTTCCACAGTTCATTCCAACTTTGGATTTAAATAAATACATGAATTAGATTAGTAGTGACTCTAATTTCAAATCCTACAATTCAAGTAAACAACTTATTCGGATTCCGAATACTTACTCCGAATCCTACACATTCTAAAAATCATATCCACTTCTATTACGTACAAGTGAATACACTATTAATATGTTTACTTGCACGTTATTGGTGTTGGCCTAAGGCCTAAATTAGAATAAGTAGGATTTGAAGTCGAAATAAGTTATTCATTTGGATTATAAGTTTTAGAATCGGAGTCATTACAAATCTCGTTCATTGCATTTATTTAAACAAAAATCTGAATAAAATTGTTGTGAATCTTCTTTCGTATCAATTCCAAATTGTGTTTTCAAATTTAAAAGCAATACTATAAGTTGTGTAATTCTGTTTGGTATTTTAGAAAATTAGAGATAAAGGGTAAGAAATTGAATTAAAAATATCAAAAAAAAAGTATAGAAAATTAAATTAAAATAGTAAAAATAAAAAGTGTAAAAAACATATACATAATTTTTTTTATAATAAAAATAAATATTTTACCTATTCTAACAAAGTTAATAATAATTAAGATGACTATTAGTAATAAATAAAATAGTATAACTGAAGTAGGTTGTTATAATATTTTTCGGGTAATTTTTTGATATAATATTCTGTAAGTAGAGTAACAGATAGTAATTTAATGTTAATATTAGGATTAGCACGGGGATCATTAATCTTAACTTGGCGTTGAGCCCACAAACCTTACTCTCGTTCGAGGGGAAAAAAAGAAAGAAAAAAAGAAAACAATAAGCAAGTAATTCATTGCACACTTTAACACCCCAATCCTCTTAAGTAAACATGTAAACCCACATTAAAATAATTGAACGTCTACAATTTCTCTGAAGTAATGCTTGACTTACATGCAAAAAGTTTGCAGAACAAAAATATGCGTTAGTTTATAATTACTATTCTTGTAGGATCTAATTAACCCGAATCAATGGAAAAAATACGCATATTTTGGTACATACATGTTCATAATATACAATTAGGAAAGTAATATATCAAGTTTTTACAAATAGTTCATTTTCAATAAATACACATTGAATAATCCTCACTTCGTAAGCTAATTTGTAATATATAGTTTGTGAAAATTTCAATCCGTTATTAATCAAATGCTTCTCAATCCAATCCAATTCAACGGATTGGATTGGATTAAGTGATTCATGCGTAAAAACTATGCCCAAAACACTGCATGTTTTCATAAAATTGGTTAAAAATTATCCGTTGAAATAGTTAAATTTCAAAAATATTAAGATCACCATACCCAATTTATGTTAAAATTTATTCCAAATATAAATAAATTTTTTTAAAAAAATATATAAATAAAATTTCATTCAAACAAATATTTCAACTATTTTCGGTATGTTTTAAATTTTAAATTGTATTTAGTGTATTAAGAATGGTAAATTTGGTATTCTCGAAATTTTAATCGCTTTATGGGTATTTTGTGATGGATTTTACCGATACAAAGGCTGTTTTGAATATTTATCTGTAACTATATATAGAAAGCACAAAACTTGTTACTCTGCTTTTCCTTAGTCCTTCGATTTTCCTTTTTTTTTCTTTTTTGCATTTTGGCCAAATTTTTTTTTTTCAATTTAATCCTTTTTTGTACTGGTCAATTTTTTTCATTTAGTCCTTTTATCTTTTTTTGGTATTTTTTCATGCCTTTCTTTCTTTTTTTTTTTTTTTTAATTTTTAGTCCTTTGTTTCATTGTTTTTTAATTTTGAGGGTTTAACTTATTTTGAATTTTCCATATGGATAAAATTTTTCAAACACATCTAATGGCACATGTTTTAAGCTAGTATAACAAAAGGGACAAAAGTGATATTTAAACTAAATACATTAGTGTTGTGAATAATTTCCCAATATCATGTTGTACCGACTATATGCAGCCTTTCGATACTTGAGATGAAGATAAACTACAAAGAACCTTGTTTTCATCCACTGAATTTGAAAACTAGATAAATATTTAAACTTTCTTTGGAATGCCGTTCCAAACCAAAATTTTCCAACTTTTTTTTTGTTTTGTTTTGTGTTTTTTTTTCCCTGAAAAGGCAATAAAAACATTAACTAATTTTTAAAAATCAAATAATTTTAATGCAAAAAACTTGTTAATTTCATTCATAAACCAAACGCAAGTTTAATATCTGCGCCTTTAGTCATGGCCCCCTACTCTCTATTTGTTTTCTTCCTCCCCAATGCAAATTAGAACAACAGCATGACCGGACGCGGCTGACTGATATATCAATCCTCTAGAACCATCGGACGTCCTTTTAGGCGGGAGTTTGTGGATGAAAATTAGACCAAACTTCTGTGGCCCATAATTACCTACAACACGATCAACTTACCTTATGGACAACAAGAGAAAGTGTAGTGGAGAGATTCAGTTGTGTAATGTTTGGCTAATATTTGTACTTTCTTTCAAAGAGAACCGGTATGTATGAATTGATAGCACGTCCACACATCACTCATCGGAGTCACATATTTATTGAATAATTCCTTACTTACTCTTTATGGGAAACTATAGTTAAAACAAACACGAACTAGTATATTGTTTAAATGATATATAAAAATTTAAAGAGAAATTAAAAAAAAAAATGTATCAAACGATACAAAATTTCTTTGCAAAATAAATAATTAAAAAAAAAAAACTCCAAATGAATTTATGAAAGAGGTTAAAAACTAAGATGAAACTCTCTTATAAAACTCCAAAAAACTATGAAGAAACTTAACTTTTAGTTATGTAACAGATAGATATAGGACCTTCTATCTATTAGTCAAGCAAATTTCCTCGCTATATGGAAATGAGTTAGGTCTCATTCCAATTATTTACCGTTTATCTTGTATTTTATTTTTACTCAGAAAATATGCAATGTGTTTTGAAATTTCATATGTTTGCAGTATCAGATTGCGTTTAGTATACAAATTTATACACTTTCTTGATCAACACTTAATTTCGAGCTGAAAATACCCAAAATATTCCTTAAAAGAAAAACTAAAATCAAGTGTTATTTACCTTTTTATAAATTATGTATTAAATTTATAATGGTGTAAAAATGCATAACTTCAAAAGGGTATTTTGAGTATTTTTTATATCAAAATTGAGTATTAACGGAGAAAAGTGGGTATGGATTTCTATGTTTAATACAATTTTATGGTATTAAAATGTAAAACTTCAAACTATAAAGTGTAGTTTCTAAATAAAAACTAAGTATAAGGTATAAAAATATAAACAATACTAAATTGTAAGGTACACTTTATACCTTGTTTTATCTTGGGTTGTTACTAGTTCTACTACGTGATCCGATCAATCCACTTTTAAAAGGTTTGTATTCAAATGAACCGCTTGTGCGAAGAATTTGGGAAGTGCTATTTTAAGTGAACAAGAGGACAAAAATACGTTCTTTTAAATTTTTTTTTAATTCACTTCTTAACTTTTGCGGAATTAATGAAAACAAAATCAATGTTTTCAAACAGCCCCTAAAAACGTGACACGAGTGAATAACTCAACTTTATACAAATGGTTCAGGAATATCAGGACATAATTTACATCCCAAACTTTTAGCCTATTAGTTTCCCCGACTTATTTTTGCCTAGTTTGAAAGGCCAAATCAAACTCTGTTGCAGTGGTGATGAGGACATGAAGGCTGCAAGGAATGCTAATGAAGCAATTCAAGTTCCTGTTCATCCTGTGACGAGAGCTCGAGCTATCAGATTCAAAGAAGAGTTTAATAACTTAATTCGAAGAGTTCTACAACAAGAAGACAGTGTGTACACTACAAATGGTGAACAAAGACTGACTTTACTCATCAAATTTGAACCAGAAGAGATCCAAGACTGATATAGGTGTTTTCATTTTCCAACATTCAAGTGGACGTTATTTTCCAACAAAGAATCAAGTCAAGATTACGTTTTCAAGGGTTCAAAAAAGTTCAAAATTCAAAACAAGATCTGATTGAAATTTGATTTCTTTGTAATCTGATTTTTAGTTTTAAGTTTTAATTTAAATTTTGAAATAATTTCGAATTTAATTATTATTTTTTAATTAAATCTGATTCCTAAGTTTATCTTTAGGGGCAGATTAGGAATTTTACAAATTGTAACTTTGCCTATATAAGGCTGATTTCAGAAGATGGAAATAAGATTTTTGATGTTATTCATATTGTGAGTTATTCTTCTTGAGTTCTTAAAGAAACTTATCCGAACTTATCAAGGATTCCTTATGGTGTTCAAATCGACTTATCAAACGGACTTCCATAACCGTTTGTGGTGTCTTCACCATACCAAGGTTCTTGCTTCGCTAAGCAACGGGTCGCGGTAGCCGTCAAACTTGAAAGATCTTGGGTTATTGTTTCCAGATTTGGTGTCGGGTTTCGTCACGTTTTTAGCGTGGTTCGTATCAGTTGGTCAAATTTGAACCAGAAGAGATCCAAGATTGATATGGGCGTTTTCATTTTCCAACATTCAAGTGGACGTTATTTTCCAACAAAGAATCAAGTCAAGATTACGTTTTCAAGAGTTCAAAAAAGTTCAAAATTCAAAACAAGATCTGATTGAGATTTGATTTCTTTGTAATCTAATTTTTAGTTTTAAGTTTTAATTTAAATTTTGAAATAATTCCGAATTTAATTATTAATTTTTAATTAAATTTGATTCCTAGGTTTATCTTTAGGGGAAGATTAAGAATTTTACAAATTGTAACTTTGCCTATATAAGGTTGATTTCAGAAGATGGAAATAAGATTTTTGATGTTATTTATATTGTGAGTTATTCTTCTTGAGTTCTTGAAGAAACTTATCCGAACTTATCAATGATTCCTTGTGGCGTTCAAATCGACTTATCAAATGGACTTCCATAACCGTTTGTGACGTTTTCACCATACCAAGGTTCTTGCTTCGCTAAGCAACGGGTCGCGGTTGCCATCAAACTTGAAAGATCTTGGGTTATTGTTTCCAGATTTGGTGTCGGGTTTCGTCACGTTATTGACGTGGTTCGTATCAAGTGGGTTAAGAGAGTTGAGGCATATATAAGGCATTTTGAATGAAAGAATTAGATTTTTCTTTTTGAAAATTGGGCAAAGTAAATCTTGAATCGACATATGCTGAAGTCGAATCTGGAGAACATAACCTCAATCAGTCGGGTAAGCTTTCTTACCCCTGAGGAAAAAAAAAAAACTCGGTGAAAGCGGTGCTTACTTCGTAATTTGCATCCCTATATTATGCTCGATCATCGCTATCCTTAAAATCAGTAAGATTGATTATGTCGGCATGATATCTAAGAGTGCCATATGATGTTTCAAGCCGGGATTGCTCTTTACCTTTAAAGGTTATGACAATGAAAGGAAAAAAAAAATGTCAGGGATCTTATTTCAATTTTTAAGTATCAAATTATGTGGTGGTGAATTATCATTTTTTAATTGATAGATAATTGATATGACAATAATTAAATATATAAATAACAACTCATATAATATATAAGTTGGTACTTAAAATTAATATTGGAGTTGATGTCCGTAATATTTTTCTAAATAAAGAAAAAGATGGTAATTGAGTTCTAGTTGATTTAGGGAGTAAATTTTAAAAAAGGCTTGTAAAAATCTCATGTAAAACAATGGTTTATGTGTAATAGGGTTTTATGTCCAATTGACTCTTTAAGGCTCATACGTAGTATAACGGCAATTCTTGTGCTGCGTGTAGCCTTTTGGGCCATTAACGTTTGCTACAATTCAAGGTTTAATTGCATGTTTCATATAAATCCTCGATATTCTTTTGGTTTAAAGAGAATAATATAAGCGGAATTCTTTTTTATTTATTTATTTATTTTTTTGTGCTAGTTGTTCAATAGTTTGAAAACCAACCAAAATAAGAGTGACAACGAGTACTTCTATTTTATCTCGAGTGGTCCTTTTGATCACGAGTTATGAGTTATGACAATATACATCATAACTCAAAACCTGCACATAATTAACATATTTAAGTTATTAATATATATGGTTTGGGTCTCGGATGACACAATTAATAATAAATGTGTTGTATTTGACTCAATCTATCTATTATAAAATGACACGATCAATAATTTCCCATTGGATAAGTTTGATACTAAAGGTAAAATGTCCGGCTATCAATGGTAGCCTACGACGCTACTAGGGAATTTTTCACCGGCATAGAAGAAAAAATAACTATAGAGGCAATATTGGAGATCCCGTCGTGGAGGGCCCTTGGAACGGGATTGTGGCAGTGTCGTGACCGGCAGGGCTACAAATCTCGCGGTGAACTATGCAGAGATCTGGCCAAGTGCATCCCTGCACAAGGGAGATGTTTGACAATGGTGAGTTCAACAATGATGGCCGATAATGTGGAAAAATATCATAACTTGGGGTGTTTCGCTGAATCCATAATTCTGCTCAGACGGATTTGATAGAATTGAGAGACAAAATAGATTGGTAATAGGTTGGGATTATGTGAATTCAACAGTTATAAATTAGGTTATGAATTGAGAATATGTATGTAGATTTTTGTACGCATGTTTATATCTTTTTATAAAATATTTTCATAATTAAGTATTTACATGTTAAGGTTTGAATATGTTTTAGCATGTTTATTTTAATTTTTAAACTCAAATATTAATGATTATTAAATTATTGAACTATTATATGTCTTAGTATGTTTATTTTAATTTCTAAAGTCTGTGAATTGAATCTGTGAATCCAATCCGCATAATTTGATGATAATTAATTAGATTGGAGTGGATTTGGACTCTTACGTATTGGCAACAAATTGAATTTTCTCAATTCGAAAGTCACAAATTGAGTCCTAATCCACCTAATCCGTGAACACCCCTAGTCATAAATATTATTGCAAGAGTTCTTCAATGGTAGCAAAACTCGACTCTATGGTTAGAAAGGTGACTTATAGCATAATTTTTCCATTTAGGGCCATTTTTGTGACAATCCCATAGTTAGGTGGCTTCATTCATCACTTCGTTACCCCCCAACAAGTGCATCAACAATTTATGTTTTTGGCTAAATTAGAGATCAGAGTAAATTGTTTTGGTTTATCGGCGTAATCCTTTTTTCTTTTTTTCTTTTTATTTTTTTTTTAAGAAAAACTAATTATATTTTGAAGAACAGTTATTTTAGGCCTAAGATCTCTACGGCCGGTAAATGGCCATGGAATTACAATAACGGCTAACTGGCTACGAAATATGAACAAAGAGCATACGACAAACTTTTTCAAAAAGTGGGGGCAAAAACCAGAACCTAGAACATTACCTTTGTCCTCCCATCCAAAAAAATAAAATAAAAAATAAAAATAAAAAAATAAAACCATACCTTGCCATCAGATATTTTTGGAAATGTCATGGGTACTCTATGTTGTATTGTGTTGTGTTATCTCCCTCTTTCTCTCTCACATCTACCAATGCAACCAAAAATTCAATGGTTGTAATTGAAAGTTATGGTTTTCTACTATATATATCTATATCAAATGGGTGGTCACTTCTACTTACACTTATCATTAAATTGAATGCTGATTAAATTATCAAAAATAAATAAATACATAAATAAATGCTGATTTTTTCAATACTATACAAGTAATTTTGATAATTTTTTGTGTATTGAAAATGTTATGCGGAAATGTTAATAAAATATATAGCTCAAAATATAAGGCTCACAAGTCACATCCACAACAGAAAAACCCACGCACCAAGATTACTTAAAACAACTTATCAAGAAAAAGAAAAAAAAAAAAAAAAAAAAAGGGAAATTTCAAAAAGACTTTTTATTTTTTTTTTCCTTATAAGAAAATAATTTAAAAAGACTTGAACGTGAATAAATGACTTATACCCTTACCGAAATTTAAGACCTCAATTTCTCCTCGGCTCAGATAAGATAATGGCAACAGTCCACCTGGCAAAATCTATGGAGAATACAACGATAAGGCTTGTAACAGTTTATGTGGCCATCAACGTTGAAGCATGATCCAACGGCCAGAGATTCCCAATCCTCACTAAAACCAAACCGAGGCCGTCGGATCAAAAAATGCCAGCTACCAGTAAAGCTTAGGTTCTATAAATACATGGTCAAGTAAGCAGGGCAAACCCTCTCCAACTGATAGCAAAACATTGAGCTCTAGTGTTTAGAAAGCAAGCAAATTTAGTTTAAACGAGATGGCTTCCTCCATTGTCTCTTCGGCGGCCACCGTCGCCTCCGTCAAGCGCACCGCCCCGGCGCAAGCTAGCATGGTGGCACCCTTCACCGGCCTCAAGTCATCTGCAGCCTTCCCCATCAACCAAAAGACCAACGACATCACCACCTTGGTCAGCAATGGAGGAAGAGTCCAATGCTTCAATGTAAAAACACTACTATTACCAACTTTAATACGTCGTTAGACAGAGTTTTTATTTTTATTTATTTATTTATTTTAATTCTGAAGGGGAAAGAACAAGGAAGATTTTTTTTTTTTCGAGCAATATTTCAGGAGGAAAAACAAAAAAGGGGTCTCAATTAGCTTTGTTTCTTTCACTACAGGTGTGGCCCCCAAGAGGCTTGAAGAAGTTCGAGACTTTCTCATACCTTCCTGATCTCACGAACGAACAATTGCTCAAGGAAATTGACTACCTTCTCAGGAGTGGATGGGTTCCTTGCTTGGAATTCGAAGTCGGGGTATTTATAAATCCACTCTTTCTCTCCTCATTTCTCAAAAAAAAAAAAGAAAAAAAAAAATTTATGAAATTATGTGACATGGCAAGAAAGAACAGATAGTTTTTGTTTGAAATGTTGTACCAAACGCAAAAATTGGTTAAGAAAATTGGAGGTACAATGTTCAACGTCACGATAGAAGTAATCATGTTGTAACAACGTTTTGGGACACGAAATCATGGCCTAATACTTATGAAAGATGAAAGTAAAATTTGAATTTTGTTGCGTGTGCAGTATGCTTGGATTCACCGTGAGAACAACAGGTCCCCCGGGTACTACGACCGGTCGCTACTGGACCATGTGGAAGCTCCCCATGTACGGGTGCACCGACAGCACTCAGGTGTTGGCTGAGGTCCAGGAAGCCAAGAAGGCATACCCCGACTCTCACGTCCGTATCATCGGATTCGACAACGTCGCCAAGTGCAGTGCATCAGTTTCATTGCCTACAAGCCTCCGGCCAAATAAGCTCAAAACGATCCTTCCAAGTGTTTTACCTCATTCGGAGGTTGATCTATTTGTCGTGGTTTTGCAGCTTTGTTTTGTTTTTGTTTTTTCTTCTTTCTTTTTGGTTTGTAATTTCTGTTGATTTAAGTTCCCGTTCGGTTTGTACGATTTCAATGTGAACGTTGAGGCTATGGGAATGGAATTCAAGTTTATCATACTTTGATTAATGTTAATAAGAGCTCTGGCCCTCATTATTCCTGTTGTAATTTCATAAATCTATTTCCTTTCTTTTTTTTTTTTTTTTTTTTTTTTGTATTCTTTGTGTGTGTGTATGTGATGCATATATATATATATATATATATCCTTGATTATTAAGCTTAAAACTAGATTACAACACATAACATGATTAATGTTGAATGTAAAAGGGTTGCCTCAAACTATGAGATTGTGTTGGTTGTTGGGAGAGAGGTAGAGGAAGAGAAATAAATTTATTGTTTGGAGATGGAGAGGAAAGATAAAAGATAAGCCTCCTTCGGTCCAAAATGTTATCCAATACAAATGGATGGATTCAAAAAAAAAAAAAAAAAAAAACATCAATACAGCATAAAAAGGCTATTTTACTTTTTGAAATTATGAACACATAGTAAAATGGGTAATATAGTAATTTTATAAATGACTTTCATCCATTACTTTTAATTCTCTATCCGTCTGTGGCATTGTTTCATTTTCTAAATTGATAAAATGTGGCCAAAAATCCAAACCAAGATGATATTCTAAGCTAAAATTGATGATTTTTTTTTTTTTGTTTGACATAATGAATAAGAGAGGAATTAGTAAGCAAATCGTAAAAGTACTACTTACTCTAATCTAATATAAAAAGTTTAAACTGTTAGAGGATGTGTAATATTATTTGTATTTCGTAATAGGTTTGATATCAATTGACATTGATTTGTGTGCGGACCAAACAAGTACTCAAAGTGCTTTATATCTTGGCTTCAGAGTGATGATAGATAGAAATAAATGGATACTTACTAACTTCCGCTAAACACCAAACTTGAAATTAAGTATACTGCCAAAAAAGAAAAGAAAGCTTTTTAATAATCAAAATAGTCCGAAGGCTAGCCATCTGGAATGAAGCATTAAATTATTATTTTTCTCTTTTTGGTGGAACCTCAAATGAAGTGTCACTCACCCGTCTGTTCCTTTCACAATGATGCGTGCGTTTGTGGTTGCTAATTTGTTCAACCACGCAAGCAATTTCAAACCACAATTAGTCGATTGGTTTTGAATTGAGACATGCATCAAAATACACGGAACATTGAAATGACAAAGAGATGAAGTTCTTAAGATATTCCTATCAATTATATAACTAGTATGATTTTAAAA
>CM046371.1:10414675-10912006 GCA_025413025.1 Ficus hispida | reverse complement strand
GTCACTAGATTCATATTTTGAAAACATGTTACATTAGTAAATATATGATTTATGTTTATTAGTCTCAATTTAATTATAAGCATGTGAATTTTATTTATGCAATTATGCAACCTGCGAATTTTTCTGATGTTAAGTGTGATATTCCGAACTAAAGGGTGATAACTATAAGATGTGGAAGGAGAGAGTTTTTCTTCATTTAGGGTAGATGGACATTGATTATGCTATTAGGAAAGACGAACCACCTCCTATCATTGAGACCGACACTCCAGATGAAGTTGATCGATATGAAAAATAGGAGTGATCTAATCGTCTCTCAATTATGTTCATAAAGACTAAAATTTCTGCTGGTATTCGTGGTTCTGTCGAACAGCATGACAAAGTCAAGCCACTACTGAAGGCTATTGATGAGCAGTTTGAGTCTTCGGACAAAGCACTTGCTAGCACCTTAATTATGAAGTTTTCATCCATCAGGCTCACTACTGTCAAAGGTGTACGTGAGCACATTATGCATATGAGGGATATTGCGGCTCAACTGAAGACACTTGAGGTTGATATGTCTGAGTTTTTCCTTGTGCACTATATTTTGAACACTCTTCCACTTCAATATGGACCCTTCAAGATATCCTATAACATACATAAAATAAGTGGTCAATTAATGAACTTCTGGCCATGTGTGTTCAGGAAGAAAGGGGATTGATGATAAAAATGGGTAAAAGTGCATTTATGGCAATGCAAGGAAAATGTGAGGACCAAGCCAAAAAGAAAGAGAAAGGTAAAATATCACCCCAAGGAGGAATCAAGAAGGAACCCAAGTGTTTTTTCTGCAAAAAGAAAGGACACATGAAGAAGGGTTGCACTAAGTTCCAGAAATGGCTTGAGAAGAAAGGTAAACCAATCTCATTTGTCTGTTATGAATCTAATATGGTTGATGTTATTTATAACACATGGTGGATTGATTCTGGTTCTACAATCCATATTTCGAATACCTTGTAGGGTATGTGAAACCTAAGGAAGCCAATGGAAAGTGAGCAGTTCATTTATTCAGGAAACAAGATGTGGAGGCTGTTGGAACATGCACTTTAGTTTTAAGTAGTAGTTTTATTTTGAATCTAGAAAAGATATTTTATATTCCAAGTTTCTCTAGGAATTTGATTTCAATTTCAAGACTTGTACCTTTAGGATATTCCTTTAATTTTTGTAAGATATCTTTCAGTTTATTTTATAAATCTGATCTTGTTGGAAATGGTCATTGTCTGATGGTCTTTTCTATATTAATTTACAAAATAATACTATTTATGATGCTATGCATGTTCATATTGGTATAAAACGATGTGTTATAAATGAAGAATCCTCTATGCTGTGGCACGGAGATTGGGACATATCTCCATACAGAGAATTAAGAGATTAGTAAATGATGGAGTATTTAGTACTTTAGATTTTATTGATTTCGACACTTGTGTGGACTGCATTAAGGGAAAACAGACTAACAAGTCCAAGAAAGGTGCAAAGAGGAGTTCAGACTTATTAGAAATCATACATTCAGATATTTGTTGTCCAGACATGGACATAAGTGGTTCGAAATATATCATCTCTTTCATAGATGATTACTCACGATACATGTATATCTACTTGCTTCATAATAAGTACGAAGCACTTAACGCCTTTAAAGTTTTTAAGGCTGAAGTAGAGAAACAATGTGGAAAGCAGATTAAGATCGTGAGAACGGATAGAGGTGAAGAATATTATGGAAGATGCACTGAGAATGGACAAGCACCTGATTCATTTGCGAAGTTTCTTCAAGAGCATGGGATTGTTGCTTAATACACTATGTCTGGTTCTTCGGACTAAATGGGTGTAGCAGAAAGAAGAAACCGAACTTTAATGGACATGGTGAGGAGTATGCGAAGTAACTCCAAAATTCCTGAATCTTTGTAGACTGAAGCTCTTAAAATGACAGTGTATATATTAAACCGAGTTCCTACTAAGGTTGTCCCAAAGACGTCATTTGAACTTTGGAAAGGTTAGAAACCGAGTTTGCGACATATACGTGTTTGGGGATGTCCGTTTGAAGTAAGAGTTTACAACCCACAAGAAAAGAAACTGGACCCAAGGACCATTCGTGGGTATTTCATTGGATATGCCGAAAGGTCTAAAGGATACAGATTCTATTGTCCATCTCATAGCACTAGGATTGTGGAGTCAAGAAATGTAAAGTTTCTTGAGAATGACTTGATTAGTGGGAGTGATCGATTCCAAGATATTATTTTTGATAAGAATCATGATGATGCTTGTTATGGCCAAATCAGTCCCCCTGTACGGACACCGCCGGGAAGGGTGTCTACGCCCGCCGAGAAGGCGGGACAAGCCGCCAGCATGAGTCTCCCGACCAGCCGATCACACCTATGGTTCTCGGAATTCTCTCTCCGGTGCGGCACGTACTCGGCCTTATCCCGGGAGACCGGAGGACCGACCAGGATATCAGCCGACCTACTCCAGTTCCGTGCCAATGGAAACCCTCCCTGACACGGAACGTCGTCACTTCATAACTGCCTGCGCCGCCCTACCTACCACTGACACCAGTCGCGTCACCTGCCACTACCTATTCTGACATCTGCAGCGATGGGATATTTATCCACCACACAGTGCCGTGCCAGGAGTAGGTAGCCTCAGCTGATCAGTACCCCTATTCATGCTAACCTATGAGGTGCCCAGGCCCTAGAGGTCCACGACGGTCGCCCTAGCCGGGTGAACCGGGCACCTGATCCAGCAAAACACCTATAAATAGGGATGAAGCCCTGATTCCAGGTACGATCATTTCTTACTTGGCCAAAGCTCTGCCTCTCCTTTCGCTCACCAGTTCTTCAACTGACTTAAGCATCGGAGTGCCCCGGCAGACACCACACCGGTGTCCCCATCATTCCGAGGTGCTTTCCCTTTTTCAGGTGATCGACGGCGGAGCGATTGGCCGGTCCTGACCCGACTACATTGGGTGTTGTTGCCGGAACTGTTTCTGGCATCAACATTTTGGCGCTAGAAGGAGGGCCCCCGCCTTTCCAGCACTACATCTTTGCATTTACACCCATCTCGGTACGCCATGGACGAACACGGTAACCAGGAAATCCAGGAACCAGATAACACGATCCCTTCAACCTCTCGGGGTACCCGACAGACGCATCGTCGCGGGGGAGCCCGAGCACAGCGGAGACCGACCGCGACGGAAGTTCTGACCGGGAACGTCCAGGCACTAACCCAGACCGTCCAAGTGCTCATGGAGGCCATCCGGGAGTCCCACCATGTCCAACTGCCCCAGATACAGGCAGAGGAGGCGAGTCCACGCCTAGTAGGCCTCCCAGACCGACTAGCAGGCGTCGTGACCCTGCTCCCTCGGGTGGCCGGGAAAGCGACCAGTTACGACAAGATGACCTTGGCAGGGAGCAAAGAGAAGGTGCGAGCCCGGCAGAGTGCGCTCAGGAGCCGCCGCACCCGAGAAGCCCTTTCCGGACCAGCCGAGGATCCGGCTATAACGAGGGATCCCGCCGATCAGGGCCCGGAGAACACCATTGCCGCCCTAGGAAACACGACGTCTGTCTTCGACCGCTTAGGGCGCCCGGAGATTTACCGCCGCTTGGTCGGGACACCTCTATGGAGCCCGTCCAAGAAGACCGTGAACAAAGCCGCCTAGACCACATCCAGCGACAGCTCGACAGGCTGGTCGGCCAGCAGTACGGGCTCGAACCATCCGGAGCAGCCGACCCGCCGTTCAACCGGACATCATGGAAACCCCCTACCCGAGCAGATTCAAGATGCCGGCTGTGCCATCTTACGATGGGACCACCGATGCAGACGAGCATCTCGAGAACTACCAAGCGCACATGCTGATCCAGAGCGCCAATGAGGCTGCACTCTGCAAGTCTTTCTGCCTCACCCTGACCGGGGCGGCCCGGCAGTGGTACCGTAGGCTTCCTCCCGGCTCGATCAGCAGCTTCCGGCAGCTGTCGAGTTTATTCTCGGCTGCATTCCTGGGTTCCCGAGCCAGGAAGCTAGGGGCCTCCCACCTGTTCGGCGTCAAGCAAGGCGAGGGTGAGAGATGAAGAAGTTCCTCGAGCGTTTCGATAAGGCCGTCATGCAGGTCGAAGACTGCACTGATGACAATCTAATCCAGGCATTCCGGGAGGGTATCAAGGACGCCCGTCTCGTTTGGACGCTGGCTTACGACAGGCCGCCCACCTTCGCCCACCTGAGGAATATCGCCTGGAGGCATGCGGAAGCCGACGAGTACGTCCGAGGGCGCGGGTTGGAGGTCCGAGGACGATGGATGGACGACCAGGTGCGAGGGCCAGGTGACCGAGAGCGACCAAGGTCCTCCGGGAGGAGAGCGGATAGGAATGCTGACCGCGCCCGTCAAGAGAGCGGGAAAACGCCGGTCAGGGATAACCGCGCGGAAGCCTCTCGCCCTAAACCGCCGAGGAGGTTTCACCAGTACACTCTGCTGGTAACCAATATTGAGCACGTCCTGACCCAGGTGTCTGGCAAGGGGCTGCTCCGGGACCCGCCGCCCATCAGGACCGAGCGCGCCCGGAGAGATCAGCGACGGTATTGCCACTTCCACAAGGATGTCGGCCACGACACGAGGGATTGCATCCAGCTCCAAGATCAGATCGAATCGCTCATACGCGAGGGTCATCTGCGGGAGTTCGTGGAGAGGATAATCACCCCGGCCGGCCCGAGCACGCGGCGGAACCCGGGTCCCAGTAACCGAGAAGGCGAGCGTGGTGAGGAGCATATCATCCACACCATTTTTGGTGGGACCGCCACCGGAGACACTGCCAGCAGCCGGAGAGCCTATGCCCGTGAGGCCAGGCGGCTGGCCTGTGGGGAGCATATAAACATGACCGAGCACATTTCGAAAATATGCCGCCAGAGCAATACTTCGATCACCTTCATGGATGACGAAGCAGATCGGTTGCTCCACCCCCACAACGACGCGCTGGTCGGCGAAATCCGAGTGGCCGACAACGTGATACGACGCGTCCTGGTCGACAACGGGAGTTCCGCCGATGTGATGTTTATGGACGCGTTCGTAAGGTTAAAGATCGACGGGGCTGTCCTGGCGCCCGCTCAGACACCGCTCTATGGATTTGCCGGCGACTGCGTGCACTCCGCCGGCACCGTTCGTCTCCCGGTCACGATCGGGGATGGTCCGGAGAGGGTGACCAGGATGGTGGAATTCATCGTAGTGGATCGACCGTCAGTCTACAACATCATCCTAGGTCGCCCGACTCTCAATGCGCTAAAAGCGGTGGTCTCAACCTACCACCTCGCCATGAAGTTCCCCGCCGGTGAGGGAGTTGGCATCTTCCGAGGGAACCAGGAAGGGGCTCGGAAGTGCTACATGGAGGCTGTGAACAAGGTGTGCCGTACCCCTGCCCCAGCCGTGGTGGCCACCATCGTTGCAGTCGATGAGGCCAACGCCTCTGATGAAGTGGTCGGGCGCCTGGCCGACCTCGATCCTCGGCTCCCAGAGGAGGAAATCCGGGCTTACCCCGGTGAGGCGCTGGTCCAATTCGCGTTGGACCCCGAGTTTACCGAGAGGACCGTCATGCTCGGTTCGAGGCTAGAGCCGAACACCCGGGAAGCGCTGGAGAGAACACTCCGGGAACACAAGGATGTGTTCGCGTGGTCGCACGAGGATATGCCCGGGATTGACCCGACCGTGATGTGCCACCACCTAAACGTTAACCCTCGGCACATGCCCGTAATTCAAAGGAGACGGGCCTTCAACCCGGAACGGTACGAGGCCATAAACGCCGAAGTGCAGAAGCTGCTGGCGGCCGGTTTCATCCGAGAGGTGACCTACCCGGAGTGGCTAGCCAACGTGGTCCTAGTCAGGAAGGCTTCTGGGAAGTGGCGCGTGTGTATAGACTACACTGACTTGAACAAGGCGTGCCGAAGGATTGCTTCCCCCTCCCCAGAATAGACCAACTCGTTGACGCGACGGCGGGACACGAGCTGTTAAGCTTCATGGATGCATACTCGGGGTACAACCAGATTCCCATGAGCAGAGCTGATCAGGCGAAGACGGCGTTTACCACCGACCGGGGGCTATACTGCTACCAGGTCATGCCGTTCGGCTTGAAGAACGCAGGAGTGACCTACCAGCGGCTAATGAATAAGATGTTTGCCGCGCTGATAGGGAAGTCCATGGAGGTGTATGTCGACGATATGCTGGTGAAGAGTCGGCTGGCCGGCAACCACGTCAAAGACCTCCAAGACCGCTTCGCCATCCTGCGCCGATACAAGATGAAGCTTAACCCCGCAAAGTGCGCGTTCGGGGTAGGATCTGGAAAATTCCTAGGGTTCATGGTGAACCATAGGGGGATAGAGATCAATCCCGCTAAGGCCCAAGCCGTGCTTGACCTGCAACCCCCCCGAACTACCAAGGAAATTCAGAGACTCGCGGGAATGATCGCAGCCCTCTCCCGGTTTGTATCAAAGTCGACAGACAAGTGCAACCCTTTCTTCCAGATACTGAAGGCCAAGGGTAAACCTGCCTGGGACGACAGGTGCCAAGCCGCCTTTATGGGCCTGAAAGAGTACTTGGCAACCCCACCGCTGCTGTCGAAGCCGCTTCCCGGCGAGACGCTGTACCTTTACCTTGCTATCTCGGAAAGGGCCGTGAGCGTCGTCCTAGTCAGAGAAGAAGACAAGACACAGCACCCAGTATACTACAGTAGTAAGGCCTTCCAAGGGGCCGAAGAGAGGTATCCCCCCCTGGAGAAGCTCGCCCTAGCGTTGGTCTCTTCGGCCCGCAAGCTACGCCCCTACTTCCAAGGACATCCGATACGCGTCCCTACTAGCTATCCGCTCCGCCAAGTTTTGCAAAACCCCGAGTTGTCGGGGTGGCTCGCGAAATGGGCGATTGAGCTCGGAGAATTCGACGTAGAATACGTCCCCCGAACCGCGATCAAAGCCCAGGCACTGGCCGACTTCGTGGCCGAGTTCACGGTACCCCCCGAGGTCGCCCGAGCATTCTCAGGAGGCAAGGAGGCCACTCCAGTCGAGCAGTTCTCGGCTGCACCCGAACTTCCCAAAAGTTGGAAGCTGTTCGTAGACGGCTCTTCCTGCTCGGGGGGCTCCGGGGCGGGCCTTGTATTGGTAAGCCCGGACAAATATAAGACCAGTCAGGCGTTGCGCTTCAACTTCAAAGCGTCCAACAATGAAGCGGAGTACGAGGCGGTCGTAGCCGGGCTTGAGTTGGCCCGAGAACTCAGAGTATGTGATGTCGAAATATTCAGCGACTCCATGCTCGTAGTTAACCAGATCGTGGGGGAATTCCAAGTGAAGGAGGAGCGGATGGTGGATTACTTAAGGAAAGTGAAATCCCTTCTTGCCCAGTTTTCAAGCTATCGGCTAACGAGAATCCCACGCGCCGAGAACGTCGAGGCGGACGCCCTCGCCCGACTAGCCTCCGGGAGCGATCTCGAAGGCACTGTCTCCTTCCCAATCCTAAAGTTGGACCGGCCGAGCACGGAGCAGGAGCAGCAGGTCCTCTGTGCCGAGAACACTCCGACTTGGATGGACCCAATCATCAGGTTTCTGTCGGAGTCCAAACTTCCTGACGGCCGAGAAGAAGCCCGACGGGTGAGGAACTCGTCAGCTCGGTACACGTTGATCAACGGGAAACTCTATCGCCGAGGGCATTCCGCACCCTACCAATGGTGCGTGGGGCCGTCTGAAGCCGAATACATCATGAAGGAGATACACAGCTGGGTCTGTGGGAACCACTCGGGGGGAGAGCCTTGGCATTTAAATGCCTTCGACAGGGATACTACTGGCCGACCATGGGCAAAGACGCAAGGGAATTCTCCCAGAAGTGCTTGAAATGCCAACAATTCGCCCACTCTATCAAGTCTTACCCCGAGAAGCTCACCTCGGTGGTGTGCGCATGGCCATTTGCCAAATGGGCCATCGACCTGATCGGACCACTCCCCATGGCCCGATCGCAGCTTCGATATTGTATTGTAGCAATAGACTACCTCACAAAGTGGGTCGAGGTGGAACCTTTGGCGCAACAGACGGAGGCGAAGTGCACAAGCTTCCTATGGAAGAATATCATCTGCCGGTTTGGACTCCCCCACACCGTGGTCACGGACAATGGAAAGCAGTTTGGGAGCAAATTCGACGCGCTCTGTGAAGAGTACGGGATCAGGAAAGTGTTCTCTTCTCCCGGGCATCCCCAGTCGAACGGGCAGGTGGAAGCTGCCAACAAAACTATCAAGGAGAATCTGAAGAAGAACCTTGAGAAGCACAAAGGGGCTTGGATTGACGAGTTGCCTCAAATACTTTGGGCTTATCGTACCACTAGACGCGCGGCCACCGGAAAGACCCCCTTTGCGATGGCCTTCGGGGTAGAAGCCGTGATTCCAGTCGAGATCGGGCTCCCAAGCTTCAGGACCGAGAACTACAATGAGGAAGCCAACAGCAATGAAATGCTGCCTGAGCTTGATTTGGTGGAAGAGAAGCGCGAACAAGCCCTGATTCGTACGGCGGCTCGAAATCAAGTCGTAGCCAGATATTACAATAAGAAATTCCGACCGAGGATCTTCCAGGTGGGGGATCTAGTAATGAAGATGGTGCTCGTTCAGGAGCCCGGTCTCGGATCTTTCGGCCCAAAGTGGGACGGACCCTATCGGATCACGGAGATCGTCCGGCCAGGAACATACCGGCTAGTCGACCACGAGGACAAGCCTCTCGGCCACCCGTGGAACGCCGACCACCTGAAGCGCTTCTATCAGTAGTCCTAAAACTGTACTTCTTTCTTTTCAACTCGATTGAGTTCCTGTACGGACCCAGTTCTTCAATATTATAAAATTCTTTCTGTGAATAGCAGTATTTCGCACAGGAACGGAGTCAGTCCCTTGACCGGGCACTCACCAACAGGCGTGCCCGACCAAGACCAAACCAAACTCCCGTGGTTCTCGGACCACGGAGTCAGTCCCACGACCGGTCACTCACCAACAGGCGTGCCGACCAGGACCAAACCAAACTCCCGTGGTTCTCGGACCACGGAGTCAGTCCCACGACCGGTCACTCACCAACAGGCGTGCCCGACCAGGACCCAACTTGTACAAACTCCCGTGGTTCTCGGACCACGGAGTCAGTCCCTTGACCGGGCACTCACCAACAGGCGTGCCCGACCAGGACCAAACCAAACTCCCGTGGTTCTCGGACCACGGAGTCAGGTCCCTTGACCGGGCACTCACCAACAGGCGTGCCCGACCAGGACCCAACTTGTACAAACTCCCGTGGTTCTCGGACCACGGAGTCAGTCCCTTGACCGGGCACTCACCAACAGGCGTGCCCGACCAGGACCAAACCAAACTCCCGTGGTTCTCGGATCACGGAGTCAGTCCCTTGACCGGGCACTCACCAACAGGCGTGCCCGACCAGACCAAACTCCGTGGTTCTCGGACCACGGAGTCAGGTCCCTTGACCGGGCACTCACCAACAGGCGTGCCCGACCAGGACCCAACTTGTACAAACTCCCGTGGTTCTTGGACCACGGAGTCAGTCCCTTGACCGGGCACTCACCAACAGGCGTGCCCGACCAGGACCAAACCAAACTCCCGTGGTTCTCGGACCACGGAGTCAGTCCCACGACCGGTCACTCACCAACAGGCGTGCCCGACCAGGACCAAACCAAACTCCCGTGGTTCTCGGACCACGTAGTCAGTCCATGACCGGTCACTCACAAACAGGCATGCCCGACCGATACTCAAAACAAATCGGCAACACACCAAAGTGGTGCTCGACTGAAGCCGACCAGAACAAAGGTTGGAATTGGGCGAAACACGCCCAAACCAACCAGGGGGGAGAGGGGGCATACAAGGAAATCAAAAGTAATATTTTTGAAGAAATTAACATTGTCAATATATATATTGATTGTCAAAAGGAGGGGGGTACAAATTGGGCACCCCCGAACCAAAAAAAAAAAAAAAAAAAAAAATGAAGTCACCGCTCAGTCAAGCTGCCCGGGTAAGATGGAATCGCTGCTGGGCACGGCTGGCTGAGCGTCGAGGGGGAGCGCCGCGTCCGACTGCTCGGGAAGGGCCTGCTCAGGCTGATCGGGGTCGTCAAGGACCACCACTTGTGGTTCGGGCTGCTCGGGAACCTTCGCAGCGCCGGATACTTCACCCTCCTCTGTTGCGTCCTCGATGGTCGCCTCCCCTGACTCCTCGGGAACGAAAGACCAGTCTACGCCGACCAGGGTAGGGTTGGTCGCTCGGAAACCGGCCTTCATATCCCTCATGCCCTCTTGGTACTCTGCCAGGAGGCGAGAACTGAAGTCCTCGGAGCCAAGGAAGTCTTCCACAGCCTGAGCCCTTGCCTCCTCTAGGGCGGCAGGCAATGCGACCTCCAGGTAACGGGCGTGTTCGGCCCGTGCAGCGTCGAGCTCGCCCTGCAATCTCTGCAATTCCGACTCCAATCCTTGCCGAGCGGACTCTGCTACAATGGCGCGATTCTCCGACGCCCTCGCCTTCTCCTCCGCGGCCTTCGCGGCTGCTACCGCCGCGTCCTTGGCTGATACCGCCGCTTTCTCAGCATTGCGAGCGTTCTCGGCTCGCAGCTCCGCGAGCTTTATGTCGTCCGCCGCCCTATTGGAAGCCGCTCTTGCGGCGGAGTTCCCGGCAAAAACTAGGCACAGCGCCTACCAAGTCAAAGTATCAGTAAAAAAAAAAAAAAAAAGAGAAGAATAAAATAAAATAAAATATATATTTTTACAACGCGGCCCACCTCTATTAGCTTGGGGATGCAGTCCCCGGTAGCCTCCACGGCGTCGGAGCGCTTGGATGACTCGGCCACCTCAACGGAGAGTCCGCCAAAGAATTTAGAAACAAGGGCCTTGTGAGCCGGAGAATCTTCTCGACGCACACGGGACGCAGGCGGAGGAGGTAGTCGGTCCTCGCGGGGGCGTGTGGGGCGAGAATCCTGCCGTGAGTCGGTTCGCGAATCGGGCCGCGAAGACAGTCGCTCCTCGGGACGGGCAGGACGGGACTCTGACCTCTCGGCTGGACGACTAGTCGGGGCCGTCTGTGCACTCCTCGGCAGGGCCTGGACTACCACTCCAGAAGGGGGCCTGCTCGACACGGGGGCAGAAGAGGTCTCGGCCCTCCCTTTGCCTGGATCGCCCATCTTCGCCTTCTTCTGAAGGCGGGCAATTCTCTCCTCATCCGTTGGCCTCTTGGTGCCCCGCCTGTCAGCCATTGGCTCTGCAAGAGAGGGAAAAGAGTTAGTCACCTGAGAAAGAAGCTTATCAGTGCTCGGCTGAGCTCTGTCTCCGACCTTCTATCCGCAAACCCTTAGGGGGGTATAGCCCGCGGATGACCAGGCCCAGATCCTCGTCGGCGATCCTTGGACCCCAGGTCTCGGAGGACGGGTCACCGGATGGGGCTGGGGCAGGTGTTTCAGACGCCGTCTCGGATGCCCCATCCGTCCGAGCACGATAGTGGACTGTGGGCTCGGGCATGCGCGCGACGGTCACATGCCCTGGGACCTCGCGAGACGTGCTCGGCTGACCAGCAGCTGATGATGAGCCGACCCAGCCGAACTCACTTAGGCTGCTCGGACGTAGTAGCCAATTTTGGCTACGCTCGGACTCGGCCAGATCGTACAGCGATTCCACCATAGCCCGCTGTGCTTCAGGGATGTGCGGGGCCCGAGTCCACACGTAGCCTCTCCTGAAAACTGTGGGGACCCTCTCGGCACGGGGCAGCTGATTCCAAGCAAGCCGTTCGTGTAACCACCGGCCACCGGCATAGAACCACAGATGTTTAAATTGCTTATCTGAGTCTGGGCACATGCCGATGAACGTCCCTTTGAATCCCTGAAAATAATAGAACCCCGTCGAGGAAGGGGCCGACTTCATCCTGTAGAGGTTCTGAAAGGCCCGGAAGGGCATTATGGCCGCGTAATTCTTAGCCCAGAGGATATAACAACTGACCAACATGCGGTAGGCGTTGGCGTTCAGTTGTGCCGGAGCCACATTCAGCCGCACCATTACCCGCCGCATGAACTGGTTGAGGGACAATCGCATCCCGGCCCGGAAGTACTCGGCCAGCAGGGTGACGTACCCTGGTGGGGCTCGGGACGGCAGATCATCCTCGCCCGGGGCCCTCAATTCAACGCCGTCTGGAATCTGGAAATCTCGGCGGAGGGCGGCGAGGTACTTTGGTGTCACGGCAGAAGTGTAATAATCCGCCGAGTAGACGGGCAAACCCCCTGCTAGACGTTCCATCTCTTGGTCGGATCGGCGATAGACCCGACAGTCGTTGACGCGCATCGGCCGACTAGCCGGCCGGTTCCGCCCGTGGAGTGGCTCCCCAGCCGGGCCCGAGCTCGACGAGCTTTCAGACCCATCTCGGCCCGACGTACTGACCTGGCCGGCCGATCTTGCCGAAGGGCCCGTTTCCTCGGCTGGCGGAGCGCCTACTGGAGCGGAACGGGCGGTGACGGCCTGCCCGAGCTCTTCGATGAATTGGCTGTCCGGGCGGGTGCCCGGACCCACCTGCAGGATTTCCTGCAGCCGAGCCGCCCCCTCCTGCTGCAGGTTGCTCGGCGTGGTCGGCTCACTCGGAGAGGGATCCGTAAACCCGGACAGATTATCGGGTGTCGTCTCGGACGAGTCTGAGCCTGAGCCTGAGCTCCCCGAAATATCCACGCCCCCCGACAGTGAAGGGTTCTCGGAATCTGACGCGCTACTCATAATAAAAGTAAAGCAAAAAATTATACCTTCTCGGACGTTCTCGTCTTGTTTCCACAACGAGGCGTGTCGGTTGTTCTCGGCAGCTCTCGGCGACGAATCTCTTGAGAAATTTGGAAAGGACTCACCCCATCCCTCCTATTTATAGCTGGGGGCTCGAGGATTCGAACGGGCGCGACTCCCACGGTGACGTTTTGGTCTCCCGCCAATCCCGCACTTGTTTAAATTTCAAACTTCAAAATACAGAGCTTGCCGCTTCACCTTCCCGCCAAGCATACCACGTGTGCAGGTCCTGCCACATCAGCAGATCGGGCCACGTCAGTAGGACAGCTGGCAACAATGTACGGTCATCCAAGTAGCCGAGTAGCCGAGTAGACCCGACCATACAGTGTAACCGAGTACGCATCATACCACTGTTGATAGGACAGCACTTGCAGCACCCCTAACTGGCATCCGGCCAGAGATGCTGGGGGGCTTATGTTGATGGCCAAATCAGTCCCCCTGTACGGACACCGCCGGGAAGGGTGTCTACGCCCGCCGAGAAGGCGGGACAAGCCGCCAGCATGAGTCTCCCGACCAGCCGATCACACCTATGGTTCTCGGAATTCTCTCTCCGGTGCGGCACGTACTCGGCCTTATCCCGGGAGGCCGGGAGGACCGACCAGGATATCAGCCGACCTATTCCCAGTTCCGTGCCAATGGAAACCCTCCCTGACACGGAACGTCGTCACTTCATAACTGCCTGCGCCGCCCTACCTACCACTGACACCAGTCGCGTCACCTGCCATTACCTATTCTGACATCTGCAGCGATGGGACATTTATCCACCACACAGTGCCGTGCCAGGAGTAGGTAGCCTTAGCTGATCAGTACCCCTATTCATGCTAACCTATGAGGTGCCCAGGCCCTAGAGGTCCACGACGGCCGCCCTAGCCGGGTCGAACCGGGCACCTGATCCAGCAAAACACCTATAAATAGGGATGAAGCCCCTGATTCCAGGTACGATCATTTCTTACTTGGCCAAAGCTCTGCCTCTCCTTTCGCTCACCAGTTCTTCAACTGACTTAAGCATCGGAGTGCCCGCGGCAGACACCACACCGGTGTCCCCATCATTCCGAGGTGCCTTCCCTTTTTCAGGTGATCGACGGCGGAGCGATTGGCCGGTCCTGACCCGACCACATTGGGTGTTGTTGCCGGAACCGTTTCTGGCATCAACAATGCTCAATCTTCCACTTCAAGTAACAGATTGATTGTCATTCACAATACCTCTCAAGTTCAAAAGAGTGTTGGACAACCAATTGTTGAAGTTCCACAAGCCACTGATGACAATCCAGTAGATCAAGATGTTCAAGAATTGTCAGAAATTATTGAACAACCAGTTGAACAACATGATCCTCTAGAAAATGTTGATACAACTTTAAGGAAATCTACTAGAATAAGGAAATCAGCAATACCTAGTGATTATGTTGTGTATCTAGAAGAATCGGACTATAACATTGGGGTCGAAAATGATCCTGAAACATTTTCACAAGCCATGAGATTTAAAATATCAAACTTATGGCATGATGCTATGAAAGATGAGATAAATTCTATGGCATCTAACGGAGTTTGGGATCTTGTCGAGTTGCCTTATGGTGCCAAAGCTATTGGATGTAAATGGGTTTTCAAAACAAAGAAAGACTCATTAGGCAACATTGAGAGATATAAAGCAAGATCGTTGCTAAAGGATTCACTCAAAGGGAAGGAATCGACTACAAGGAGACTTTTTCTCCTGTATCTAAGAAAGATTCTCTTCGTATCATTCTAGCATTAGTTGCACATTTTGACTTGGAGTTGCAACAGATGGATGTGAAAACGGCTTTTCTTAATGGAGGTCTAGAGGAAGAGGTTTATATGAAACAACCAGAAGGATTTTCCTCTAATGATGGTGAGCAATTGGTGTGCAAACTTAAGAAATCCATATATGGATTGAAACAAGCTTCCCGTCAGTGGTATTTAAGGTTTCATGATGTTATCTCTTCATTTGGATTTGTAGAGAATATTATGGATCGATGTATATACCAGAAGGTCAGTGAGAGTAAGATTTATTTCCTTATTCTATATATGTATGACATTTTATTTGCAACCAATGATAAGGGTTTGATATATGAAGTGAAACAATTTCTCTCTAACAACTTTGAAATGAAGGATATGGGTGATGCGTCTTATGTCATTGGCATTAAGATACATAGAGATAGAATTCGAGAAATTCTGGGTCTATCTCAATAGACCTATATTAACAAAATTTTAGAGAGATTTCGGATGAAAGATTGTTCACTAAGTATAGCTCCCATTATGAAGGGTGACAAGTTCAATTTGAATCAGTGCCCGAAAAACAATCTTGAAAGGGAACAAATGGAAAACATTCCTTATGCTTCTGCCATAGGAAGCCTAATGTATGCTCAGGTCTGTACAAGACCTGACATTGCATTTATTGTTGGGATGTTAGGAAGATATCAGAGTAATCCAGGTATGGACCACTGGAGAGCTGCAAAAAAAGTAATGAGGTACCTTCAAGGGAACAAAGATTACATGCTTATGTACAGACGGACTGATAATTTGGAAGTGATTGGCTACTCTGATTCAGACTACGTTGGCTATATTGATTCACAAAAGTCGACTTCAGGATATGTTTTTGTGGTAGCCGGTGGAGCTGTATCTTGGAGAAGCGCAAAGCAGACTTTGACTGCTACTTCCACTATAGAGGCTGAGTTCGTATCTTGTTTTGAGGTAACCTCACATGGTGTATGGATGAAGAGTTTCATTTCTGGGCTTAGAGTTATGGATTCGATTTCTAGGCCATTGAGGATATATTGAGATAATTCAGCTGCTGTTTTTATGGCTAAGAATAATAAAAGCGATAGTCGAAGTCAGCACATCAACATCAAGTATTTAGCCATAAGAGAACGTGTTAAAGATAATATAGTGGTTATTGAACATATTAGCACTGAATTGATGATTGCTGATCCTTTGACTAAAGGCATGCCACCATTAAAATTTAAGGATCATGTACATAGAATGGGACTTGGTTCCTTTATGGGATTTTCGTTGTAAGAACGATGTTATTTCAATGAAACTCTATTTGTGATATTTTCTCATTTGTTTTTTGTGCACATATTCATTTATTTATTTTTGAGAAATATTATTGAAGTTTGTACTAAGAATAAACATAGGGTTTGTTCATACTATCATTGTTGTTCGTAATTATTATAAAAGTGAGTATATTGATACTGTTTATTTTATTTGTCTCGCTCATTTTTTAAAATAACTTACTATATTAATTTTAGAATTAAAAAGTTACTTGCCTCACCCTTTAATTTTCTCAAAAAGCCCTTATAATTAAATTATTTATCTTTCTTATTTCACTACATACTAAATCTAAAGCACTATACAATTTTTTTTAAAAAAATTTGTTTTGTTTTGTTTTGTTTTATTTTTATCTTTTAAATTTTTTTTCTCATAAGATTTCTTTTTTTCTTTTTCTTTTTCTTTTTAGATATCCAATAAAAGTTCTTCATTAGTTTATATATTGAGATAAAATCTCTGAACTTATTATTTGGTATACTTCTTTTTGAGATGATAAAAACTTGTGATTAATATACTGATGAAGTTAAGTATTTCACAAGTATGATTGAAAATGTTATAAATTTAGTTAATACTTTTATTAGATAATTTGAAAAAGTTCACATTTTAAAATTTGCATGAATTCTTAATCATTTTTCTCAATTATTTATAAGATGAATAGCCAATCAAATCAATATCTTTAATTATATTTTCACATCATGCATACATGTTATTCATTTGCTCGTTATTTCTTAGAAAACAAAAAACTAGCGAAAACATGGAACTAAAAAACCTATTGAAAAATATGAATAATAACAAACAAAATAAAGTAATCTTATCTTTAAAAAAATCTCATGGAATAAATAAAAAATAAACAAAAAAAATAGAACATTAAAAAAGAATAAGGAAAAAAATGTATAGGAATTTAGACAGTAATGGGAGGAGAAAGAAAAAAGTAAATAGCTTATTTATAAGGGGATGTTTTTTTTAGAAAAATCAAGGGGTGGAATAAGTAGTTATTTAATTTAAAAAGTAATATGATTAATGGTTTTAAAAAGTGAAAGAAAAAAGTAAAATAGAGGCCGTTAATAAACCCACTTTTATTATAATTACTTAATCAATTCGACGTGACAATAACATAAAAACAATCAAAGTTCAATTTTTTTCACAAATATTTAGGTAAAATTTATAACAAAAACTGTACTTTTATTATACCAGTATATATTATTATTTTAGCCGTTAAATTCAATTTCAATAGTTTATTCTGTGACTGTGAACATTAAAAATTTATAAAGCGACACATACAATTACTTTTAGTTATGAATCTGTTAAAAAATTAATCTAATAGTTTAAATAATAATACCAATTAATAGAGTGAAAATACAGTTTATCTCATAAATTTTTAATTAATTTTTGTGACTTTTTGTAGAAAAAAGTTAACTCTTTTCTTTTTTGTCATATCATATATTTCCTATTTCTTTCTTACGTTCCGATCCCTTCTAAAAGTTTATTTTTCTTCAAAAAAAAAAAAAAAAGAAAAAGAAAAAGGAAATCGGATTTTTCAAAGCCAATGGTATTTTCTTAAGCGTTTGCATACTTTCCTTTCGCAATTAATGTGCTTTAGTTTGCCAGAACATTATTGATTGCTACTTTTGAGTATCATCAATATCAACATCAATATCAATATCAATATCAATATAGGCATGCGCGAATGTCTTTCATGAAGGACACTCCTTCACAAACGTGGGTTGTTTTTATTAGAAAACATAAAGTAATTTGTTGTAAAGCCGACAACATTTGCAGGTAATGTTGTTGTCTTAATTTATATGAAACTTTTCTGACCTGTTGAAGTGGGTAAAAAACAATGAGTGGCTGGGTAAATTAGTAAATTAGTATAATACTAATACTAGGGGCTGCATTTGTAATTTAAACAATATACATCATTTTTTATTTAGAGTAAATGTTTATATTCTTGTACTTCCGGATGACAACGTAATATAAAAGTGGAATATAATAACATTTAGGTATAATAAACATAACATGATTTAATTTTTAACTAGTACGGGTTCAAAATTAATGAGGAAAAAAAATAACTATCACCTGTATAATGAATATAATTATATACCAACTTAATAAAGAAAAAAGATGATCAGGATACAATAAAACAAGTAAGCATGCATTTGTTACTAAAGTTTTGAATTGTAGAATTTGGGTTTGAATTGAATTGTGTGTTTGGTAAGTTGTTTGAATTGTTGGAATTAAAAAGTATAAAAATTTAAAATGAATTCGCACAAAAAAAAAAAAAAACATATAGAGATTATTTTGTTCGTTTTAAAATTCTATGTAATTAAAAAAATTCATCTCATTTGGACTTGTACATGTAAAGTTATGGACTTTTAAATTTTAAGTTACAAAACCATAATAGTAACTGTGGATAGTGAAAATGAGACTGACTTTTCAGAAAATTTTTTTTTTGAATTATAAATTGTGATCCAAATCTTGGTGCCAAGCATATGTTAAAAATTTTGAAACAGAGCATCGGCTTATATTTGTTTTTTGTTTTGTTTCTTTAAAAGGAAATTTCATTCAACTTAAAATGGAGATACAAACTAACAAAGAGTATAAATGACCCACAATACATGAGACATAATCCTCCATTATGATTAGTTCTACTAGTAAACATCGATGATGATAACCATGATATATTTAATCAATATATCTATTCACTTACTTAACAATAACAAAATGAGTAGTTCATATATATTTTTTCCACTTGCTTAATAAATACAACTTTAATTTCATTAAAAATTGTCTTTTTTTCTTCAACTTGAATGTCTATAGTTTTTAGACGATGTCATAACATATAGTTAGCTAGAAAATAACATCTATATAAAGCAATCATAACATAAGTTTCTTTTTTTTTTTTTTTTTTTTTTTTTTGTAAAAAGTCCATAAGTAATTGGACTAGAAGATAACCATAGATTAACCAATTGAGCAACAACATCAGGTTTTATATCAATTCACTACCCTTTAATTGATCATAGCCGTTTATTTGCATCTGTACGGTCTAATTTTATTGAAGTATGATCCTTCAATTTTAGGGATGAAGGATGCTAGATATACCTATATGCATGTGTGTCTGTGTGTGTGTTTCATAAGTTCCCTTCACCAATATTGAGCCCGTGGAAACCGTCCATATCCTCTGACTGGAAAATGGACATGTCCTTCTAAGACCATCTCAACGACGACTTTGACTTTCTTATGGTCATATGGGAAGACTTTCTAAATGATCCCTTTTTTTTTTTTTTTTTTTTGTGATTAGTCCAATTTTCTTTTTGAACTTAAGATAATTCTAGGGAAGATCGAATGATCGATATAGATTTACCGTCAATTTTTTAACAACCACATGTAATTATGCATTATTTATCACTGTAATAAAATAAAATAATAAAAAACGAAACTCATATATACATAATTAAGAAAAGAACTGTATATTGAAAAGTCTTGCATCCGATAGATAGATATATCTAACAGTAGTAACCAATTGATTTATTAAATTTTTTATTTAGAGCGTTGTAATGTATTATTTAGGTTAGTGTGAAGTTGTATTGATATATGTGTCTGTATATACACACAGATATATGAAAGGAAAATTGGGTTGTTTTACATCTTTAAATGCTCTCCGTTTCTGGTCACGCATTTGGTTGTTGTAGGACAACAAAGATGCAGATCGCGTGAATTATGGTTTGAAGTTGAAGGAGGTAAAAGCAGATTAGTCCTAGGATGATGGGGAGGTCACAAAAGTTTCAAACTTTAGGTAAGGCAAGTTGTGAAATTATTTCCTCTCTTTAACATTAAAAGAAAAATTTTCAGTTGTTAATTTAATATTTATTCATCTATAATTATCATTATTTTAGTCACATGATATTAATCGAATGGTTGTAATGAAATGAATAATTAAACAAAAAAATTTAATGACAATTAATGAACATGGAATTTAAAGAGCTTATTAAATAAAATTTAGATGGATAACTTATTGTTAACTTGCTGATGTAACTTTTTAAAGTATTATATATTTACAGGACGGTTTATTGACCCCCTCTATTTGCTCTTTCTACTCATTTTTTAATAAATTAAATTATTACTGAATTACCATTATATAAAATTACCTTTTAAGAATAAAAGTATTTTTAAAATATACTCGTTACATACCTTGTCTTAAAATTAAAAAAATAAAATTCATATAAAAAAAATCAATCAAAATCTAAATTATTAGAAATAAACCGTTGTCATCTCAAAGAGCAGTGACTAATGATATACATATATATATATATATATATATATTAACTTGAAATAAAAGCTCCAAATTTGGATTAGTGAATGATGATTATGTTCAATATTATTCTTATACCAAAAGAATTGATTTTGTGAAAGCAATATCTTTGTAGCCACTGATCATGGGATTTTGAATTCCATAATTTTCTTCTACTTTTTATATGGTAAAGTTAGTGATTTTGTTGCTTCAAACTCTCTCTTTGTTTTAATTTAGCTAAACAAATAGAATAAGAAATGAGAAATTTGGAGGGAAAAAAAATAGGGGGAAAAAAAAACGTGAGATTGTTTAGAAGGGAATGGAAAAGTGGGCAGGGTTGCTTTACAAAATCGTTCTGGGGGTTTGATGTATTCCCTGCTTTTACAAAATCGTTCTTGAAGATCTTCTTTATTTTATTTTATTTTATTTTTTCAAGTAAAGAAATGAAGGAAGAGGAAGTTTGTTTGGTGAAAAAAGATTATAATTTGATTATAGGCCTTTTTTAGAATTAAAGAGGGATGTAACAAATAATAATTAAAGTTTAAAATTTTGGTGGTGGGTGGATTAAGTTTAATAAGTTATTAGGTTGTTTAACCTACAATAGTAAGTTACATAAAATGTCATCTTATCTAATATAAGAATACACTTCTTTTTATAATTTTATCTGTAACCATCCATAATTATAAAAAAAAAAAAAAGCGACCTTCGAAATCTATATTAAAATACACGCATGATATTTTTGCAATCCTATAGTGAAAACAAAACCTATATTCTTCGTTGAAGAATTCAAAGTCAGCAATTACCTTTTTTACACCCATTTGATATTTTTCCATTTTCCTCTGTCTTTTATTAAACAAAGAAGGCAGATGTGTCGTCTATGATCTGTTTTGAAATGATGACCTGAAAAGAGACAACACGATGTTCCAAAAAAAAAAAAATTATGTTAAATTTTTAATGTGTTAATTATGAATGGGTGAATTAAAATGTTATATCTTATAGTGTAAAGAAAAATACTAAGAACATTAATTCTAATCTTAATTTTTGAGTACCAAATTATGTGGTCTATGAATTATCGTTCTTTTATTAAATTTTCACCAATATCATGATTCGAGGAATTTTGCTTATCTGCCACTATATGATAGTTTGAGCACAATATCCTTGATGAACGGCGGCTTTGACTACTTTGTTTCCCCCTCAGTAGTCCCCATATATAGATTGGATGGTTTGTGACTTTTCAGGTTCCTCCTACACTTAGCATTTGAATGCCTTGAAGCTTGACGATAAAATTTTGAAAGATTTTCATATTCATCATGCTCCACCATTAGAGAATCCCCAATATTTTTTGTAAGATCACCATCGACAAGAATGTGAGCAAAGTGCCCGAAGCGATCTCCCTCCAAAATAGCCTGGTCAATCTTGAGAAATGTACCAATGCCTCTAGCAATCTTGGAAAGAATCTTGAGGGTGACAATATTCCAACCTAAGATAAAAAATTTGACACGATATTTGAGCATTAATAGTACGCTAATTATTAGGGCTGAAGTCTTTGAGAAAATGTTGAAGGCGCATAAATCCCCACTTTAAAAATCCAAGACCACGAGGACCAAATCTGATTCCTGTCAGATTTTTTGAGAAACAATTGATCTTAATTAATAACCTTTTCTTAAGGACATCAATCCTGGCCTAAGTTTTTTATCATCTTAATTATTGTCTTTTTCTTATAAGTCAACAAAATTTTGTAATTGTTTTTTTAAAAGTCAACCAGTTTCAACTTAAATTCCATTTTAAATCGGTGTTTCAAACGCAAGCTAAGATCCATAGGCTTCCAAAAATTACTTGCAAACTAATTAACTTTCAATAATTCAAAAAAATTTTGAAGGTAATGTATCTCCTTTGAATTGCACCAAACAACAAATTATGGAATTTTTTTTTTCACATAGCAACTATTGTTGGTAGACTTACTCATCAATCTTTACAAATCATATGTCCTTTATTCTTTTGTATTACTGATACACTAGGCCTACAACCATATAAATTTTGAAATTTTAGTAAATTATTTCCTAAATTTAATAAGGTATTGAAAGATGGATGTAAGTTGATGACGATTGTTAACTTTTGGACATAAATACTTAATGACGGCATGTAAGCTTATTTGAAGGACAAATATTGAAATTTCAGAAACGATACACCATAGTATTATATTATGTGTATGAGTGTGTCTCCATCTAAAGTGTGATGGCTTTTACGAATTTGAGTACACTGTGCAATTTAAAATGCATTAGATTTGACATTCTTTTTTCTCTTTTCTTTCTTTTCTATCAAATAACATGAAGGAAAATCCCTCTTCTTCCTTTTTATTTCCCTTACCTAGGTGCTTTACTATTCCTTCCTTTTTATTTTCCATCTCTCTTGTCAAATTTAGCATTAAAGTTCACGTGGGTATTTTTACCATTTTTTCAAGAATAGGGGATTAGACATAAAATTCATAATTTAAAATAATTTATTCTTAAAATTTTATTTTAATTTGTTTTATTCTTCAACCTTATTCTCTCTCTTTGAAAACATGTAATATGGAATTAGGTTTCTTTCTCTTTCTTTCTAACTGTAATCTTTAAATAATTTTGTTTGATACTTCAACCTTATTTTCGCTTAGTTTTGCAAACATATTAAATGGAATTAGGTTTCTCTCTCTTTCGTTCTACTTGTAGTCCTCTTAGTCAACAATGGAAGAAAGAAGAGGACGTATATAGAAGATATTAAAGTAGCCTTGCATACGCCTATTGTCCAAAACCGCTTTTTTTTTTTTTTTTTCACAAGTATAATGAATTACAAATTAGAGACTCTTTTGTTTTTTGTTTATTTGAAAAACTTAAACGAGTGAGCCTGAATACATATTACAATAAAAATTTTCCTTGTATTTAATTGAAATGTGTTGATGCATGGTGATTTCCGTCTAAAAAGGTGAAAAAGAAAAGTCAATGAAGGCATGTTGGAAATGAAGTAAACAATATTGCTCAAATCTGTGCGATTAAGACAAAGCAAATGACATGAAAAACAAAGTCAAAAGAAATTTCAAAGTGGTTCGGCTGTTAAGTGAAGCATCTATATCCACTAGTCACTTATATTAACGGTGGAGAAACACATTTTTATTCCTTTTTCTTCTTGCTAGTTGAAGTATATGTAGACGGATAATATATTGTTTATATGATATAGAGAATTAAAAAAAATTTAAAAAGCATAAGAAGGATTAAAAAAAAAAAAAAACTATCAGTATAAAAGCGACAAAAGTAAAAATTGAAAAAATTAAAAAAGAAGAAGCACAAAATGACGAAATAAGGAAAATAAAAGGTCCAAAACTCTCTTACAAAATTAAAAAAAAAATAATAATAATAAAGGAAAAACTTCCTTACAAAACTTAAAAAACACTTAGACGGAAATCCTTTTTAATCAGATTGAAAAATTAAAATGAAACTCCCTTATAAATTCTAAAGAAACTTTAGCTTATTCTCACTTTTAAGATTTAAAGATAAAAGATTAAAGATAAAAATAAGGATAAAGATTAAAAACGGAGATAAAGAGTTAAAGATTTCTCTCATTTACTTGTAAGGAAACGAGTACCCCTTGGATCCCTTTTAACGGGGAGATCTCATAATTTATTTCAAAACATAAATTCCATAGAATGAGGATGAGACTTTAACCATGTAAAACCCTTCTCTCCAAACCCTCTAGCTATCTCTTTCAAACTTCATTATTTAATTGGCAATGGCCAGCTACATATAATCTCTTCATTGTTGGAGCACTTTTTCCCCTCACATTATTAAAAATCCGGCAAAAAAACAAAACTAATTTTTTTAAAAAATGTAATTGATTATTCAATGTAATTAAAAATTTTGTAGCCAAATTAATGTAATTGATTATAGCTTGCTAGATAGCACCTAGCTAGCAGCATGCCAACTTAGTAAATTCATAAGTGTATACTTATATTTTCTTAAGAACAATCCATAAGTAGTACTTGCATCAACGTAATAAGGATTAAGTTAACGTGTTTGTTTGTCTTATATATATATATATATATATATATATATCTATATCTATATCATGTACGTGCTATATATAGCTACAGCTAGAAAGAAAATGGAGAAGTGGTTGCGGCACTGTATATTTATTCACCCTCATGCACCGCCTAACTTGGAGGTTTTATGTAATTCAGTTAACTGCTGTACGCCAGTAATATATAAATATATGTATATATATCTACATAAGTTTATATACAAATGTGTATAATATTTATCTGCATGACTCGTTGACTATGAAAGCCAAGCATATATATATTTTTTTAACCTTTTATTATGACAAAGTCTAACAAATTGAATTGATAAACTCATTGAGAGCTTTGTTCCAGCGTGCGTACTTTTTTTTTTTTTTTTTGCCCCCTGCTTAAAGCAGTAAATTATAACTTTAGTTTGTTTATTATTTTGTGAAAGAAAAAAATAATTAGACGCGAACTAGGGAGGTGTTGATTGGTCCAGATAAGCTAGCTAGCTATAGATGCACCACCACAGTAACCTTTAATAAAATTTTCTCAAATATTTATGTACGTACTCACAATGCAAGTGATATGAAATTGAATTGAATTTGCCAACTTTCTGTGACCTACCCAACCAACTCTTTCCTTATCATCTCATAAAAATTGGTTGTTTTCCACGGTCGACTAACTTCCCTATTAATTGTGATTGTCACGTATATACGTCTACCTCTTAATTCAATATAAAAATATACATATACATGTGTACGTACATAAAAACTACTCTCTTTCCTCAGAAAACATGTACTGGTGGTGATCGCAGACAATGGTATAATCTAACGGTAATTTCGTATCTGATTCCAATTTTTTTAAAAAATAAAAAACACATTTACTCTTTTGTTATATATGTATATCTTCATACACGCATACATATATACGCGTACTCTTTCTTCTGAAAATAACATATATAACCTACCTAATCATCAATGATCTTCTAGACCTTACAAAGGACATGGATAAGGCAGAGTTCAATGCTATATTCAGGTATATGCCACGATATAAGTTGGCACTTTCTCGACATTTCGACTTGAAGCGATTTAACTTGCAATACACTTACAGAATTGATTTTGAATATTCCCTCAATGTTTTTCTTCCTAAACCATTCTTCTTAATCTAATGTTCCACTCTCATCTTTTATAGGAATATAGATCGAATAAAAATCGAATGAATTTGGAGCTGATCTTAATGTCAATTACTATTTTTCTGAACCAAACTAATTAGTATATGTTTGACACATAGACTTGAAGTATAATTTTTAAAAGGATTTTTTGAAAAAGAAAAAAAAATTCTAATTCAACTTAATTTTTTTAAATTTCGAACCACACTCTTTTTTTTTTTTTTTTAAATTATAAAACACCAATAATCCAATTCAACTTAAATTTTTCACTATTTTGATTTTTTTTTCTTTTTGAAAATTACAACTTTTCAATCGTACGTGCTGCTTAATCAACGAATATCCAAACGTACGAGGGCAGTAAGTTGGTGTGTCACATGTGGACTATGTAGGTGTGATTAATAATTTGTCCTCAACATAATTTTGAAGGTAAACATGGGAAAACGAAGGCACCTAACCGCATGTTGGCATTTGGAAAATAAGGAAAGTTAGTAACTAGCTTACAGCGTACAAAAAAGCAGTTGTTAGTTTGGTGATCAGCAATCTAATTATGTAAATGACAACCATGCACTCCTTCAAGATAAATCAACTACCTAAACTCATAAATATTTCTTTTTAACGTATTAATTATTCAAAATAAGAGTGATGAAATGAAATTAGATATATATATATATATATATATATATATATAGAAACAAACTGTGTGTGACATATATTTATATATATATTTATAATATATCCTAACCCTCAACCACATCCCAACCGTCCACAATATGTATGTAAGAAAGAGAACAAAAGTGTAGCAAAGAATTTAATGTTTGCAACTATATATATATACTATATATATATATATATGTATATAAGATTATATATATTACAGATAGGATGACGAGGATGGGATTACATAAACAAGTAACCACCTTACCCACACAAACAATTAAGAAAGGGGAAAAAGTCTTTCTTCCAATTTAATTAGATGATGTTCCTCTCAGAAAAATTATACCTTAATAATTATGTAATACGCATTTTTAAATTATGATATTTTTAATACCTATCTTTTATTCACTTTGTAATCTTTAAATCTAGTGGTTGATCTTTGGGTACATATTAGCTAGCAGTTAGCTTGTTTTTTGGATCCTGTAGTACTTGTCCATATTTGTGTTTGTTGCTTTTAACGAAAGAGAAAGTAAGCCCATGTTTTCTGAATGAGTTTGACTCAAACTCAACTCAAATTTTTTATCTTAATTTTTATCTTTTTCTAAAAAGTCAATAAAATTTATAACTACTTTTTAAAAAGTTAACTCAATTCAAACTTAAAAATTTCATTTTATCTCAAACTGAACTCAGACATCAAATAAATCTTAAGAGAGAATATTGAGACTAGATTAAATGAATACAAAAAAAATAAAACATCTTTTTTTAAGGTTTTTTTTTTTTTACTTGATGATGAGAGATATGAATTAGTCATCTTTATAATGGAATCGAATGTTAAATTACTATATCCACAATCATTTGTTTTTTTTATTTTTAATTTTAGTTGATGAAAGAAGTGTGAATGGACATATTTTCACGTTTCCTTTTCTTATTTGTCATTGTATGGGTTGACTTCTCTTCAATTTCCCTCTACGTGTGGGAAAGCCGACGGGCATGTTTTTTTTCATTATTTAATTTATTCTCTTTTTAAGAGCTCGACATGAGTGACCAATTGATATTTCTTTCTACAGAAAATACATACATGACTCGTTTTGTTCTGGTTTTTAACTTGCAAATTAAAATTCCAATTTTCCATGAAAAAAAAATTTGCACCTTTAAGTTTTCCAACACAGAGAATAAATGCACCGAAATTCATTTAACGTCCTTGCTCTTGATCTTAACATTTTTGTCTGGCCCAGATTCATAGGTACTATATATAACACCTTGCTTTTGAGCAAAAAATACATATATATATATATATATATATATATCTATAACGCCGTGCATGCATGCAAAAAGATCAACTCAATTACCCTTTTTTTAGATAATATCATTGGCGTGAAAAGTCAAAAGAAGGACCAAATTAACATCCCAATTCATAAAGCGCTTTGGTGATTGAAATGCACTGAAGATCACATGTGTCAAACTAATGATCACGACTGATTTTTGTCGGCATGTGATTTTAGTAAATTTTCACTTGTTTTCTAATTGGACTGCCTAACTAAGCTGAGTAACTATCATAAATTTTCAGCCTCTGGATTTCAGCTCAGTACCGCGTAACTTATTTCAACAGAAAAAAATAGAAAGAGAAAAATAGATTAATTATGAGCGTACTCATTTCAAAATAGTATAATATAAATAAATGTAATATCTAAATTTCTAGGAATTCATCATTTTGCTCCTTGACTCTATACTCAATTTCTATTGTTTTAGATTATCATTTTTTATTTTAGAAATACTCTTATTTTCTCAACTTATAGGTTATTATCTTGTATTTTTACAAAAAAAAAAAAAAAAAGAAAGCAAATTCTTTTGTGTGTTATATTTCTTCCTTTATTATCTCCTAAGTTAAGAAGAAAATAGATCATAAATATTAAAATTTGAAAGAAAAATATCTTGAATGTCACAATAAATGACTTTTTTTTTTTTAAAAGGTATGAGATTTTAAGTTTCTCATTTTGTTAAAGAGAAATAAAGCTCACACAAGTTTCCTTGTTGTGCAGTATTAATTAGTTTCTTTTTGTTCCCCAAGATCTGTTCTTTCCGATTGTTTGTGTGGCCTTGGTGCTACATATTTTTTTATAATCGGTTGATTGGATGTTTCCATAACTGCAGAGGATTTGTTTAACATGTGTTTCCTCGATATTTTATGTATTTTTTTTAGGTGTCTTCTATTTATAAAGTATGGTACATGTTATTAATTTCTTATGGTGTATCATTCGAGTTTATTGATAGAACCGTATCGATATCGAGCTTGTTTGTTTATTTGTTTTTTTAAAGGCGGTGTGTGAATTGCTGATTGTATTACCCAATATATTTTAGAATTTAATTTAATTTTCAATAAAAATAATATTTAGTGCCACTGAAATAAATTTCGGAATCCATTTATGGGCGAAAAAATAGTCAATGAAAGAATGTCAACATATTGACTATTTTTAATTTGTTGTTTAATAATTAGAAAATACGTTGGAAAATTTTACTTTCTTCAATCTCATTAGACTATTGTTCAGTTCCAGCTTTTGAGACATTGTTTGGGATACTGTACAGAGAAGTACGTAATAATTGTATCCAGTGATAGTTATAAATCGATTCACAGTAGTACTACACTTTCATTCAAAGCTTACATGTTGCCAATTGGTATTATTTATTTAACCGACTTACTTTAATTTTTGCTATTTTGATAAGATAAGTCACATGATCTTTCTAGAATATTGCAATTCAGAATTTTATATGGAGGGATATAACCTCTTTTAATTCAAATAATATTAGGTTGTTATATATGCAAATTTTTTTTTTTTTTTTTTGGAAAAATGTCATAAATTCCTCTTGAACTTGTCACTAGTATCAATATGTCTTCTAAATTATAAAATGTATTTATTGTTTCCTAAAAACTTTAACATGTATGTCAAGTTACCCGCTCAGTTAGTTGTCGTTATTTTTTCCATTATCTTTAATGTCAAAATACTCTCTGATTTTTAATATTTATATCAAACTACCCTCTGATGTATAATATTTATATCAAACTGTCTCATTTATCTTATTTTTATTATTTAATATTATATAATTACTTAATAGTTATTAACTTTTTATAACAGGTATATGTATATATTTATAACAATGAAGTGATATACATATTTTTTTTAACACACTTTTTTTTTAATTTTACTTATTTTAATTCAAGTTTATTTGGATTATGGGTTTATTTATGCGTCACCATAGTTGGTAGGACTTAGATTGAGGATTTGGTTTTCAAATACGCAGTTTACTTGACTTACATAATTTGAAATTATAGTCATAACGAATTTCATTAATATGTTTGCTTAAACCTATATTGAGAATAAGTGTTGTAAACTTACTCTGATACCCATTCTTAGTTATATTTTTTAATTTAAAAAATAATTAATTTGCATATTTTGGTATAGTATTATCACTCGTAATTAAACTTAAAATTATACAAAAGGACAATAATAATGAACATAGGTTGTGTAGTTTTTTTTTATTTAAGAAAATCAAAATGAATGTAAATTTGAATTAAAATAAGCAAAATAAAAAAAAGGCTAAAAAAATATACATTTTCTTTTGGTAAGAAAAAATAACTATTATAAAAACTTAGGTTATTATACTATGTTAGATAAATAAAATAAGATAGATGGGGCAGTTTGATATAAATATTAAAGATCAGGATGTTTTGACACAAAGGCAAAGATTGGAGGGTATTTTGATACAAAAAGAAAGTTCTGGGGTATTTTGACATTAAAGATAATAGAAAAACTAATAGTAACTAACTGAGGGCTAACTTAACATACATGTTAAAGTTCATAGGGCATAATAGGTATATTTCGTACTTCAGGGGGCATATTGATACTAGTAACAAAGTTCAGGAGAATTTATGATATTTTTTCAAAAAAAAAAAATATTTTTCTTGGTACCTATATGTAATATTTTCTTGTACACATGTTTTTAGCAAATTAATAAAAATAATATTAAAAAAAAAAAAAGAGAGGAGGCAATCCGACACCAGCAAAGCTAATAAAAGGCGCACTATTGTGTTGCCACATACAGAATTTGTTCACTTGTTTTTATCATATGTAAATAAGAGATATACAAAATCTTTTCCTTGCAATTAAAGAGATATACATATATATATATATATATATATATATAACACTATTGTCTCAGGGAACATCATTAGGACAGGATTAAAGAAAAATATAGGTACATTTCATAGTTCAGGGGATATATTGACACTAATAATAAAATTCATGAGAATTTATGATATTTTTCTTTTAAAAAATTATTTTTCTTGGTACCTATATGTAATAGTTTCTTGTACACATGTTTTTAGCAAATTAATAAAAATAATATTAAAAAAAAAAGAGAGAGGAGGCAATCCGACACCAGCAAAGCTAATAAAAGGCGCATGATTGTGTTGCCACTTACAGAATTAATTGTTCACTTGTTTTTATCATATGTAAATAAGAGATATACAAAATCTTTTCCTTGCACTTAAAGTGATATATATATATATATATATATATATATATAACTATTGTCTCAGGGAACATCATTAGGACAGGATCAAAGAAAAATGATAGCTATATAAATATTTATTGCGAATATATATATATATATATGTCCATTTCAGAATATATATGTGTGTATAAATTGCGAATGGGTAAGATTCCTAAAATTGTTAACCTGTTTTTAATTAGAAGTTGACGAATAATACCCATGACACTTGTGTTGGGGCTCATTTGTTTTCAATTACGTACAAACTCCAACATAACAGTACTATAGGTGTTTTGATTTGCATATGTATCCTATGCTGTATATATATCGATATATATATAGATTGGAAAGCATAATCTTATATATTTATGTATATGCATGTTACTTAGCAAAAAAAAAAAAAAATTATATGATAGTTTACACAATATTAGTGATGAAATGCAAGACAAGCCACTCTGTATTAAAAGCCTTACAGTAGGTAGATACAGCAAAAAGAAACGATTAGGCTCCCTGTTTTGTATTAAAAAGGCTTGAAGCCGTTTTAGCCGGTCCACGTTTTTGCTTGTCAAATCAAGTACATTATCTGTTTGCCTTGCTGTTGTTTTAATTACAAATACATTTTTGTAGTACCGGTTCCGCTCCAAGTGAAATCAAAATGGGATTTGTGTTAAATGAATTTTTTAAGGTTTTTATTTAATAAATGTCCCTAAAGTTCTGTTAAATAAATAAATTGAAAAATGTCAAAATACCATCTTTCTTTTTCCATCTCATTTAAGGTGGGTCCTCAAGGATTAACGGGTTAATAGAGAAAATGGGCATCTTTATCACTAATATAGGGTGATATTAATATGTATTTTTATCGATCAATCACTAATTGATTATCATCAGTCATCATTGGTAAGTCAATCAATATTTTGATAATTGCCAATCTTTATTTTTTAAATAAAAAAAATTCAGCCTTTTTTTTTTTTTTTAATTTTAACATAAGTGCTTAAAAGCTGGATATCTATCTAATTTTCTCCGGTCAAAATTTAGTACCCTAAAACATGGTCATTGATGTAGATGCCAATTATAACTACGTGATTTAGGAAAGTTATAACAAAAGAGTTTGATTAATGTAGGTTTATTCAATTCAATGATATATTGATTGTCATGTAATTAATATTCTACCTGTAATTATACATACAAATACACATATATAACATCAATCCATATAATACTAACCTTTCATAGCGAACATGCATGTTTGAATTTACCGATCGATTCCATTTTTTAATGAGGGGGTAATTATATAAGCACAGAAATGATATTTAAACCAACAGATAAGCCCAAAGATATGCAAAAAGTCATACTGATGAAGTGATGATCAAGAAGTGAGAGAAAAAAGAAAGGGTCTAGTTGTACATAGAAAGGGAAAGTTATGAAAATTAATACAAAAGTTAAGTGAGCGTTGAGTGACGTGAAGAGTGAAGACCTCTCTCTTTCTCTACATTTTCCCTCTCCCAATTTCATTAACTCCTCTCATCTGCCTCCTTCATTATTGCCCCGGTCCCGTTGCCTTTATAACCCACCCTCCTCTCTTTCCCACCTAAATAACGCAAACCCATTTCTCCAAATCTCACCCTCATATTCTCACTCCATTTCTTTTCCTCCTCATAATTCTTCCAAACCAAAACAAAAACAAAACAAAAAAAAATGCCTCCAATCTTGCCAGACTTTTCAAACTCGGTGAAGCTCAAGTATGTGAAGCTAGGGTACCAATACCTGGTGAATCACATCCTGACGCTGACCCTGATCCCGATTATGGCCGCCATTCTCATCGAGATCCTCCGGCTAGGCCCCGGTGAGATCCTCAACCTTTGGAGGTCTCTCCACTTCGACCTCGTACAGATCCTTTGCTCCGCCTTCCTCATCATCTTCGTCGCCACCGTCTACTTCATGTCGAAGCCCCGGACGGTGTTCCTCGTCGACTACGCCTGCTACAAGCCCCCCGTTACCTGCCGCGTCCCTTTCTCTACTTTCATGGAACATTCTAGACTCATCCTCAAGAACAACCCTAAGAGCGTCGAGTTCCAGATGAGAATCCTCGAACGCTCGGGCCTCGGGGAAGAGACTTGTCTCCCCCCCGCCATCCACTACATTCCTCCGACGCCCACCATGGAATCCGCCAGAGGCGAGGCCGAGCTTGTCATCTTCTCCGCCATGGATTCTCTCCTCCTGAAAACCGGTCTCAAACCGAAAGACATCGATATTTTGATCGTTAATTGTAGTCTCTTCTCTCCGACTCCGTCTCTATCCGCCATGGTGATAAACAAATACAAATTAAGGAGCAATATAAAGAGCTTCAACCTCTCCGGTATGGGCTGCAGCGCCGGCTTGATCTCGATCGACTTAGCTCGTGACCTTCTTCAAGTCCACCCCAACTCTAACGCCGTCGTGATAAGTACCGAGATCATCACCCCTAACTACTACCAAGGCAACGAGCGAGCCATGCTCCTCCCGAACTGCCTCTTCCGGATGGGTGGCGCCGCCATCCTCCTCTCCAACCGCCGCTCTGAAAGGCGGCGCGCCAAGTACCGACTCGTTCACGTTGTCCGCACACACAAAGGCGCAGACGACAAGGCCTACCGCTGCGTCTTCGAAGAGGAGGACAAGGAGGGAAAGGTTGGGATCTCGCTTTCGAAAGACCTCATGGCAATCGCCGGAGAAGCGCTGAAGTCGAACATCACCACAATCGGTCCGCTGGTCCTTCCCGCATCGGAGCAGATCCTCTTTCTCCTCACCCTCATCGGGAGGAAAATCTTCAACCCCAAATGGAAGCCGTACATCCCGGACTTCAAACAGGCGTTCGAGCATTTCTGCATCCACGCCGGCGGGAGGGCGGTGATCGACGAGCTGCAGAAGAACCTGCAGCTCTCGGCCGAGCACTGCGAGGCGTCCAGGATGACGCTGCACCGGTTCGGCAATACGTCGTCGTCTTCGCTGTGGTACGAGATGGGGTACATAGAAGCCAAGGGAAGGATGAAGAAAGGTGATCGGATTTGGCAGATCGCGTTCGGGAGTGGCTTTAAATGCAACAGTGCTGTGTGGAAATGCAACCGTACGATCAAGACTCCGGTCGATGGGCCATGGGCAGATTGCATTGACCGGTATCCGGTCCATATCCCGGAGGTTGTCAAGCTCTAGGCCCAATTTGAAAGAAGGGAAGGGGAGTTAATTGAGGTTGATTAGTTTATCAAAGATCCAGATTGATTGACCTTGATTAATATATATATATATATATATATAAAGAAATTTAATTAATAATCTTCGTCGTCGTTGTCGTCGTCATGAGCATCATCAAGTCGGGCTTTTTGTATTTAATCCTCGTGATCACTTCTCGTTGTGTTGTTCCACACTGTCTTGTTTTTTTTTTTTTTCAGAACTTTGTTGGTCTATGATGAACTTTGGATACATACGCAAAAACATGCACTATTAATGTATTGATGATATTGATATTGTTTTTCTTCCATGTAAGGAAAATACATGAGGGACTACTTGTTTATATTGTCGTTCCTATTTTGGAAACCTAAAATGTTATAATTTCGTGCTTGTTTTGTGAATAGTAATATGCGGGTACTAAATATGGATGGTTAATATGTATACGCGTAATATATGAAAGCTTGGCTAAAAAATATGACTGCAATTTGGATGAAGAGTTGGGTTTCATTCATATATATGTGGGCAAGTAAGGGCCAATTTGGCCTTACCCTTTACTACACAATTCATATCCACACAAAAACAAATTTTGGTGAAGTTTGCAAGGAAGGCATTTAGAAATTGCCACACATTTGTGTGTGTGGGAAGACTTGTGCAGTTAGTTGGTTTGAGAGATGGTTTAATTGACAACTTCTTTCCATTTTTGTCCTGCAGTTCTGGTTTTTATCTCATTTGTCTTTGTCGTTTTTGTCTTTTGGTCGTTGAGTTTACCTTCCAACTGTTATTATTTGTTAGGTTACATTTCATTTCCCTTCAATTTTTATTTATTTTATCATTCTTACTTTATACTTTCCAATTTAAAAATTCTCATTTTACTATATAGATAATTTTTAAACACTTATTTAAATAAATGTCTGAATACTTTTATTTAGTAAAATGATTGTTAATCAGTGATTGACTACAGTCAATTAGTGAAAAATAATACATATTAATATTAATTAATGATAATTAATCAGTGATTGACTAAATTGACTTATTGACAATTAAAAAAAATCATTTTCCTGATTTTAAAAAATTTCGGCCATTTTTTAAAAAAACTTCTTAAAAAAACTATTTATCCACAAATTTTGTTTTCAAATTTGTATTAAACGCAAATAGAGAAGAGCCACTTTATTGTATTTAATTCCCTCTTATATCTATCTCCAATAGATCTACAAAAATAGATCAAAAAGGGGGGAAAAACCACTTTAACGCACTTAACTCCATCTTTTCTTCTTTCTTTCTTTTTTTTTTCCTTAACTAAAATCTAAAAGATTGTCTAAGCGAAAATTAATTCAATAGACAAAAACCGAGTTTTTAAAGTTTGGCGGGCCAAATGAAAATGATATAAAATTTAGGTAACATCTAGAAATAATCTTATTATAGTAACAATAAACAAATTACAAATAATATTTAACATTATTTTATTATTATTGTTTTTTCTTTTCACCTTTTTTGGGTGTACTAAATAACTTAGGAGTAACATATAATTATTGTTGGGATTGGTTTCATTCCTATACAAGGTCTGCCTAAATGGCGTAAATGGACACTAAGAATGTAATTGAAAATACTTTCTAGCTAAATAATGCTACCACAAGGAAATGTCGTCCAACATAAAAATCTGAAACCTGGATGTTGCTACAAACGGAGAAAAATTGTAGCTCAACATTTCTACCATTATGAACCATACATTTTCTATTATTTTGGTCTTTCTATCATGCCATTCTTTAATTATATATCCTATTTTTTTTTTTTTTTTTTGGGAAGTCTCTGCTCTATATAAAAGTTACTCATTGAGTAAAAATATATCCTTGTTACGTATGGCCACTCTTCACTAATTACGTCCAATATTGGGTTGTGTACAGTTTGAAATTCTAATTAACGTAACTCCTTATATTAATGGTCCGCAGACCCCATTGAAACTGAGGTTTACCAGCATTGGAGGTGCAATAGACAAGGTTTGAAAAGTTGAATAAATTGGGACAACTACTCCTGAATTTGTTACGAAGACGCTATATTTAGCCCATCAGTTTTGGAAGGACCCCTTATATTTAATTATGTGTCATGATCACTTATTATATTTCAATATCTTATTGTCCAAAAAAGGTGTTATATACAGGTCATACAATTACTATATATATGTGGACAAATGAGTTTTCGTAAGTAATCTTTTCTCCTCTCGACATGGATCATCTTGAATATCAATATTTATTGTTCTAAATTTTCAATCTTATTAATTATCCATTCCATAATGTTATGTCATTATTATCTGAATTTAAAAATTTAATCAAATAAGAAATACTATATATTAAAAAAATTTAAATAAATTAGTAAAATATTGTCAAAACACTATTAAAAAAACAGTCATAAAACTACAAAATAGAACAATAGATCTGGACTCATCATCTCAACCTAGCGGTGAAGTCTTTCTATTCTCCATCTCTATGTATAAATTTTTTACAAATATATGCGGTCGTGGTCCAAAAGTTATATATTTATGTATGGTCGTGGTCCAATACCGTTCTATATGCAATTACCTAATCAAACAAGCAAAAAAACCACATCTTTTTGGAAGTAATATGGGTAAGAAGATGTACAAAGGCTTGTCTTGCTTGACTTGTCTTTAACTTTGACTTGCTTTTTGTTTGCCATGCAGAAATTTTTATTAGGATTTATTAACCCATCTCTTCTGCAGGACTTCACTCTTCAGGGTAAATTTATTGGTCACCTCGTCTGCGATAATTCATAGTTCTTTTAAGAGAAGTCAAGTGCCAAATATTTAAATATATTTTGGAGGCTAGCTACTTTATTATGAAGATCAGCTTTTATTCCTCTCAAAACAAAAATTAAGTTTTTCTTCATTTATATATAAGAATTGTGATCAGATCAAATTTTAGTCTAATTATAATTAATCATTCTAGTTGCGGTAATAATCATACCTTTAAATTTAATCACTGTTTTATTTTAATAAATTAAAGAAAAGAGAGACATCATGGCGTCATCCTATTCCATCTTCATTGTCTGATGATGTCCAAAAATGGACTCGATACCATGCGTGGAAGCACACGGGGACTGGACTCCTACTCCGCCTGGTAAGCATGTAAAATAAGAGAAAAGCTAATAGGTCAAGGGGATACCTATGGATTAATGTCTGCACAAATTTTTCTACGTTAAAATGATTATTTTTACTAGGGACAAAAAAAAAAAAAAAAAAAGAAGGAGAGATCATGGTGTCATCCTATCTTATTATCATCGTTTATAAGAGAAATCTTGGGATCTATCAATAAGACGGATCATATAACGTAAATTTACTTAAAAAAGAGGTTCAATTTCACTAACAATACCATGAGCCAACGCCACACAGCTCATTAATTAATCGGGCATGAATTTTGATTGGAGGCATCAAGTATCAAATATGAGTGCTATATTTCCTGAGAGAATCGCATGAATAGAGACATTTTTACAATTATACCATCCTATTTCTAACATCTTATTGATGATGAATTTTACCACTAATTAACCGGGTACTTGCACATAATATGTAGACGATAGTACATGTAAAGTGTGTACCTATATATATATATATATATATATATTTATACTTATGTTTGGCATGACAAGTAATCTATGTCTATCAATACAAATATTTACTAATGCCAATTTAATGGGACTTTCCCAACATGTGAGAAGTATAAATGGTGTTAGTATTACGTATAGGTTACCAATTGTATTTGTAAGAAATCAGATTAGATATGATTCAATGATCATCAGATTGACCATACCTATATCTATATAAATAGAAATCCATTGACCATATCTATATCTATATAAATAGAAATCCAATTAAGACGGCCTCAATTATTGTGCTCTTTAATTTATGTAAATGGGCAACTATATATCCGATTAATTTTGTGCACTATTGGAACATGTGGCCAGCTATCTATCGAAAAGGATATATCATCTGTACCTGAATATAATGGCTTCTTATTTTGAAACCTAACCAGAAGTTATTTTTATATATTTATCCTTAAGAAATACACAGATAGAACATGACGTAGCAAAGTGGTGAATGTGATGGATGGAAATACCGATGGTCAAGAAATCATAATTTAATATTTATAGCTCCTTTTAAATGAAAATGAGAAAATATATCTGTCGCATACTCCAGTGTCAAAAAATTTGAAAAAAAGAAGAATACCAAAATAATAATAATAGTAATAAATAAATAAATAAAGTTAGCTTTCAGTGATTTGATACACAATATATAAGTCAGCTTGCAGTGATTTGATACACAACATATATATATATATATATATATAGGCGTGCAAGGATGAATAATATCTTGAAAATGGCTATTTTTCAATAGTAAGATGTGGTAAGAGTATCCTCAATGCAATGCTGAATTATTATGTCAATGATAAATTTTAATTTTTGTATAAAACAAATGCTCTCTAATAGAGTATATCTTTGATATCAAATTTATCATTTGCTAATTAAACTTCGTAACAAATTTAGTCACAAAATAAAACCAATATTAAATTTAACATTTGATTTTTGTTTGTTTGTTGCCTTGATTTTTTTAAATTAATGAGTACAATTTCTTCATTTTTAACTTATTTCAATGTTAAAAATTTGTTTTTATAAGTTCTAAGACATAATAATGATGACAAAAAAGTAAAAATAACATTATCCGTTAGAATGTAAAGTAAGATCATATTAATCTTCACACTTTTTTTTTATAATAAATATAGCATAATAATATAAATAAATGTATTAGAGATGGTCTACCTGACATAATTCATGATTAAAATAGAGATCATGTGCTACATATAAAGCTTTCCAAGCAATTTACACACCAAAAAAAAAAAAAATTCCAACTCTTCCTCAAGATCAAGACCATCTAATTATGATATGAATTGTGTTGCTTCGTGCTAATTAAGAAGTCTATTTATTATGCCAGTACTAGTACCGTTGGCAGCTTCCGAGACCATGTGGGAACACAAAATACTGTCATTTCAATTAGCATGAACTAATTATTTCGTGTTTTTCCTGCTGAATTTTAAGAGAATTGAAAGTGTTGTTTTCTGACTTTATAATTATTTTGACAAAATAACTAATCTCTGAAGAAGAAAACGTTGCATAGTGCTGTCGTGAGTCGGATAGTATTTTATGTTAGATTTGGATATAATGTGTTGTGTTGTGTTATTATGCGAAGTTTGAGCTTTTACCTTCAAACAAGTTTACATGACGTGTATAAAGACATTTCATGTTCAAATTTTAACTGCCATCATCAATTTGACGATGCTTAATACTTTTTTTTTTTTTTGGTAAATTATGAGGTAATGCTTTGTCATTTTTTTTTAAATAAATGTTTTGTCAAAATTAACGTATAGCAAAAACTGCCAAACGCTAATTAAAAGAAATATGAGCCGTGAGCACAAACTTAATACCATAACTAAGAACTAATTTTTAGGGATGACATTTTTTCTTGTGGGTCTATCTCTAAGATGACAGGGATAGGGAAGTATTTATATGATTTGAAGATGGATGGGAACAAGCTTGTCCCAAATCTGAGTCCGAGCGGGGATGAGGGAAACATTCCCTATCTTATTCTAATTTTGATATTGTTTATATGTATGATTTTTAATAAAATTTGTTTTAATATTAATTCCCATCCTTAATATTGTTCTCTATATATTTTGTTGGAATTTAATTTCTTTTCTGATATCATTGAATTTAAATTGAACTATGATGAAATTCAACTTTTTTTTTTTTTTGTTTCTAATCCATAAAATTTGTATTGATTAGGAATATTAAGGCGGGGATTAGGGCGAGTATGGGAAAGACACCCCCAATGGAGATTTCCCGACCCATTCCAGCCTCCATTTAAGTGGAGATAAATACATATATGGGGATGAAGAAGCATTCTCTGTCTATGTTCATTTCGTTGCCATCCCTAGACTTAGTGTAAGGCCAAATTTTTGTATTTAAGAAAATATCATTTGTATAAATTTTTCCCATTTTTCTAAAATTAAAAGTCCTTTGAACCCTTTTAGTCTTAAATAAATTATTAAAGATAAAGTTGCATTAAGAAAATAAAAGGCTAGAAAAAATAATTGGTGTATGTACTTCAGTTATTTTTTATTTTTAGATTTTATGGTTTTTATTTTTAGTTTTTATGTTTTATTTTCATATTTTTTTATTTGAGAAGGTAAAATTGACATTTTATGTCCTCAAAATTGGGATTGGGAACATAGATGATTGAGTTATTTTCATATATGTCTCCTAAATTTTAGAATCATTCGTACTTTGTTTCTTAAAATCTAAAAACTCCATCTTTATTATAATTTTGAGTAAGAATCACTTAATCTCTTCTATTAGAATTTTTGTTATAAAAGCTGGAAAAAAGAGGAGGTTAAGTGCAGTTATAAGATCTTACTTGGTTCGATTTAAACAAAATTCTAACAAAACGTTTAGTAAGACGAATTTCTATATTTTTCTGTCTATTTTAATGGATATAATAATAAATTGTTATTGGACTAATCTAAAATTGGAAATAAATGAGAACTTTAAAAATCAAGAAGATGAAATTAAAATAATGCTAAATTAGAGATATAGTTATCAAGTTTTAAATAACAGCATTTAAGGAAAGTTCCGAATATAAAGTAATAATTGATAATTAAGTAAATTTAAGGGATGGCAGAAAATATTTCTCCATAGGTAATAAAAAATTATCTTTCACTTTTCAATTATATGAAACAAAAGTAAAATGGAAAGAGCGATTCTTTCGAAGAAAAGAAACGTTGACCAGAAAGCGATAGTGTGGTGCTCTAATTCACATACAATTGAATGGTTCTCTTATATTCAATTAATCTCATATTTTATTAAGATTATTAGTGGTATATTATTAAATTACTAGTAGTTTTGATATTAGTTGTTGTCTTCTTAGTTGAAGTTATACTATTATTATTATTATTTTCTCTCAATTTTTTAAAATTAAAATTTGATATCATATGTTTTTATATAGACACAATATCTACAACTAAATAAAGAATAGTTCTTTTCTAATGGTTTTTGTTTTTGGAAAAATAACAGAAAATTATTCGCAAACAATTAGGTTTATGTAGAATTTTCATTGACAACCCACTGATTGAAAATAATCACATTAATAATGCTTTATACAGGAAAGTTTTCCAGCAAGATGTCTAGCAACTTTTAGTGAAACGTGACAAGAACATTCAAAGATGGACTTAATTGCAATATTTTTAAAATACCAAAAAAATCCTTTTCAATACTTGAAGATACAAATCAAGAAATTGAATTTCAATCATGGAGAAAACATATTAATTGATAGTTCTGTTGATAAAAGAAAGAGATACAGTTAATCCGTGAAAACATATCTATCGGTGGAACCCACAAAGTCAAGAGAGAGCAAAAGCTTTAAAAAAAAAAAAAAAAAAAAAGTCATACCGCTCTTTCCAAATAGTAAGAAGTATTGACACTTCTTATGTACTGTTATATTTTTTTTCTTTATTTTGATTTTTACGCTTCTCTATTCCATTTCACATCTTTCTTTTTATTCTTTCTCTTCACTTCATGGCCCCACCAAGATACTCCCCCTCCTTTTTTTTGTTTTTGTTTTTTTTTTTTTCGCTTTCCCAATGCATCCTCTCTCCCACTCTCTTTCTCTCTTTCTCTCTTTCTCTCCCCCACTCTCCCTCTCTACCGCGACACATAAAGAAAAAGAAAAAAAAAAAAAAAAAACTCTCTCCTCTTTCTCTCCCCCGCTCTCCCTCTGCCTCCATGCGTCAGCCACACAGTGTATAACACGCACGTTTTGTACGTTTTATACTTTTTTCTGCCTTATAATATATTATATATATTAATTACGAATTTATTTAATATTTAAATTGAATTTGAGATAAGATATAATTTTTAAATTTAAATTAATTAATTTTTTAAAAATTAATTATAAATTTTATTAATTTAAAAAAAAAATAAATAAAATTTAATTAGAGTTACGTCTAGAAGTTAAACATGGACTAAAATAGTATAACGTTGTCGGAGAGATACCGAAAGCAAAATTAGCCCAATGAGAATGATATAGATAGTTTGACTAGGATCTTGGCCATATATATATACACACTGAAAAGTTAACAATCAGAAGCGTGCATACGTGTATTCTTATATATGTCATTGACATTTATTCTCATTTTGGGAAGCTTTCAGATAAATGCACATGATGATCAGTTAACGAGGAAAAGAATCTTCCAAAAAAAAAAAAAAAACCCAACGAAGAAGGAAAAGAACAGAAAAAACTCGTCAACAACTGTTAATAGTAATCTACCATTCAAGAAAAGCCTATTTAATTGGTAATTTGATATACCACGTTGTATACTTGGTAAATGAAATGTGTGCAACATCACAGTGCACATTTTCTCAAGAGACTTAACAAGTTATGAAGATAATTCAAGTACAGACACCTGTGTGATATATATATATATATATTATTTTAATACGACAATACTTGTAATTATTTTCATGCCATTGTAACTAATATAGTTGATATTAACATAATATTTTTCAGTGATAAATATTTTTTATTTTGATAATTCTTAAATAGTACTTGCAATATTTTTAACCGTGGGTTTGGAAATTAAGCTTGTGTTTGGGGGCAACCACGTTCTCCCATTTGAACTATTTCATTTGAATCACTCATTCAATAAGTGTTTGGTCTTTCCACATTTTAAATAGAGTATTTGGATTGCTAATTTCAACATTCAATTCTAAATGGTTTTTTTTTTATCTAAACATCAATTCAAGTTTTTTACATTTCCAAAGACAGTTTTCAATAATTATTCAATTATAAATTCAAATGTTTCTATTTAAATATACTTTTTTTAAATATTAATATCCAAACATCAATTCGGATGATAATTCAAATATTTTTGTTTAAATATTTTCATTCAAATATTTAAATTCAAATGTTACAATCCGGATGGTTCCCTTAAACAGAGACTAATAAATTTATTATATATTCTATCCCAATTCAATGCACCATATGTTTGGGTATTTCATATATTCTATACAAATACAAATATATTTGAACATCTCATTTTACTATTTACAAATTCACTTTTTTTTTGTTTTGTCTAGTTTTACCGATCACATTATCACATATTATCTTTCTCATCTATACACATTAGAATGACCCTTCAAATATAAACAATCCAAATTATAATGTAAAATAGGGACAACTAAATACATGTTTTATTTTATAAATACACAGATACAATAGAAAATGAATGTGTTTTATAAACGGATTATAAATAAAAAATTATATGTAAATTAACTCTTAAACATAAGATTTTAAATAAAATATTAGAACTATTCCCGTTGTTGGATTTGAGAAATTTTCAATAATTATTTGTCTTTTATGTGTATCTATATACTTTTTTTTTTTTTTTTCAATCAATATCTATGATATGAAAAAGTCGAATGATCAATTTCACTCCGTACGTTAACTGCCCTTGGAACTTTTGAACTGCACGTTCTTTTTTTAGGGCCGTTTTTGAAGATATTTCGGAGATATAGTTTTAGATTCAGAAATTAAATATAATTTTGGAAATGTCGTTGGGAACTAAATTATTTGAAGTAAAGATTTTAAAAATCTTAAAATATGTTTGGAAATGTTTTTATCAAAATTCTATACAATTAAAAAAATCATTTTATATGAACTATAACTAACAAATTATGTACTTTTGATGTTTAATTTTATTATATATAAATATTTAGATATATGAATAGTAACAATTAGTTTTAAAATAAAGAAAAAAATAAAAAAAAAATGAAAACTTGATGCCAGATATGCCCCTCAAATGGGCCATTAACTTTCAAGACTTTGCTGGTTTGGACGAACAATACATGTGCATATAGAGAAAGAGGTTACTAATTGTTTGCACCACACATTTAATTCTAACTAGTTATATGGTATGCGTTTTGCGTGTATAGAATAGATAAGTAAAACAAAATAAAGCAACAATAAAAATAGAAAAATCTAGATAGCAATAACATGACCGTGACGATGATATAACGACCACATGGATGTCATGTGATAAGGAGGAAAGATATGAAAAAAAACTATTAAAGAGTAAGTATACATACAATGTAATGATTATTTGTTATATATATATATATATATTATATTTGAATATATCTCTACTTAAATAATAGATCTACTATTTTTACTATTTAGTCATTTCCTTTTTTTAATATTCTTTTCTCAATTATATTACATTTTTTCTCTCATTAATACATAATTGTACGTAAATAAGTCAATCACACATTTTATTTTAATACAGAATATCCAAATATATATTGAATTCGTTACATTAGAATATAACAAGGACGTGCCAAATTTCCTTCTTCTTCTTTTTTTATTTTTTATCTTTTATCTTTTTCATTTTCTGGAAAAAAAAAAAAAAAAAACCTCAAAATAGTTTGCCTTAGGACGTCCTTTGCCTTATTTTAGTACGTTACTAGTTGAACCTCACGTGCTTCGCACGTGTATGTGTGTTAGAATTATGATAGCCTTATTAATTATTAATTCACATAAAATTGAAGAAATAGTATTTGTAAGAAAGTTTTCCTGCTTATCTGTTAAATAAAACGTATAGATCCATACTATTTTCACAGCCACTATTTTTTCTTCTGACATGATTGACATTTTAAATTAGAATACAATAAAATAAATTTTTTATGAACTACAGTAAAAGAATTTTCTTAAATAATAAAGAACTAAAAAATAGATTTATCTATATTTAATTTACTATTGTTCGATCAATTTTTCATAATTACTAAATTATACTACGAAAATTATAGAGTGGATAATTTGTATTTTATAATAAAAATAGTTTTAAAATTTAGCAACTGATATATGGATAATATAATTTATAAAAAATACGCAACTAAAGTATGTTTTAAAAAATTTAAAAAATACATCTAAAAGAAATTATAGTTATCATTATATATATTTTTTAAGTTATCGGTGATAATTTTTTTTAAAAATGTCATATCACTGTGGGTAGGCCAACTGACAGGGAGAAAAGAGAGGAAATAATCGTTCTGTCACTGTAGCAAAAGCGGGCCACGTGGACAAGGGGCGAAAGCATCATTTTATTGTTAAAAAAAAAAAAAAAAAGAGTAAAATCTCACTTTATTTTAATATATTAATATAATCTAAAGTGAATATATGATTCAAACGAATTATTATATTCTTTTTGTGCACGTCATCAAACAGAAACTGAACATATGCAGATTATGAATACATACCTAGAAAAAAGTATCTGTTAAAAAATTTTATAATCTATCATATCATACAGTAATTTGCTAGGGGAAATATTGATAAGCAGTTTGGATCCAGATGGAGATTTACATAATTTTCTTTTCTTTTTCTTTTTTCATCGAATTCCTTTTCCTTCTTTTGTCATCAAGTTCACATTTTATACAGATGAGTATCGCGCAATATGTATAGAAACACGGATGTAATTATGATAAACAAATCATCCAGCTACGAATTATATATATATATATTGGTTGTTGGACTTTTCTTATAGTCCAATTGAGCCGCCCATTCATATTGGTGCATGATTCAACCTCAAGACGATTAGTGGCGTTTGAAATACCAATTAGAATTATGATTTGTTTGGTAAAAAGGTTCAACTCAAACTAAACTGTATTTTTTCATTTCAGTTTTTGTCTTTTTATGAGAAATCAATAAAAATTATAACTAGTTTTTAAAAAGTCAACCAACTTAAACTTATAAATTTCAACTCAAACCGTTTCAACAGACGGATCCTTAGAATTTTAGAATTGTTTTGATTGAAAATAATTGAATGTCTAGAAATATGCATTTAGTTAAAAAATGAACTATGATAATAAAAATATATAAAAACTTAAAATCTCATAAAAATAAAAATATTAATATAAATCTTGTTTGTTTCTCTCGTTATTTTATGCAATTAATTTTTTTTTAAAAAAAATCACATCATTTTGACTTGAAATAAAAATACTTATACACTTTTAAAAATTTGAGTTTTTTGAAAAAAAAAAAAAAAAAAGAATTTAGAGATATAAATAGTGAAATTGGTTTTTATTTAGAGAAAAAACCCCTCCCCCCAAAAAAAACAACATTTAGTAAACTCCACCTAAAATGAAATCATACGAGATACTATGTATGTAATAGGTCTTTATACAATCAGCTCTATTTCATTTAGTGTTCTAGTAATACCCAAACATACCGTGAGCATTAGAAATTTCAAACCCCGAATTATAAAAAAGCTCGGTACCCATTGAGAATATCCGACCCGGCACCTCCGTCGTATACACACATATAAGTATAGACACAAGATTTCGATGATGATATAGGGATTACCATATCCGCTAAGATTGCCAACCATATTACAAATCATTAATGTTTTTATATTAAAAAAATAAAACAAAATTAAAAAAAAAAAAAACCAATAAAAGACTACAAAAACTTGTGCAACAAATGTCCAACTTTTGTTGTTGAATGAAAATGGTATATTAGATTGTCATCATGCACACCAATGTCATTCCTTTTCCTTTTCTCTTTAGAAGCAAACTAGCTAAAAACTAGATAAGAAAACAAAAGGAAAATAAGAACTAAGAAAATGACCACTTTATTTTCCGCAAAAGAAAAAAGATAAAAAACAAAAGAAAATAAGAACTAAGAAAATGACCACTATTCCGCAAAAAAAAATATAATAAGACAGACACACAATATATATATATATATATATGAATGTCTATATATACACATATATGTATGATTAAGGACCAATATTTCAGATCAGATGCTCCAGTGTCTCCAGGTAATGACTTGGATCCATCTAGTGGCTGTGAACACAACACAAACACAGGACTAGCACTACTCAGCACTCTAGAAACTACTCTAAAAAATTTATTATAATTAATTAGATGGCTAGTTATTGAGGTGGCCGACCGAGACAGCAAACCAAAGCCAATAAATATGGCTCCCCACATTATAAGTGCTTCACCCAATAAACGCCAAAAAAAAAAAAAAAAAGTACTCGTCAGCTTAGCTGTTGTATTTATGAAGAAAGCCAACACAAGTAATGCTTATGAAATATAAATGGACAAAATGAGTAAGTTTCTTATTTACAGTTATATGTTCTAGAAGTGGACAAAATTAGTTTTTTTTTTTTTGACAAATTTCATATGAGCGAGAGGGGAAAAAAAAAAAAAAAAAGAAAGAAACAGGGAGCTTGTACAGAGACTATGTGCTGCAGGGAAGAAAATGTGTGCAGCAGCGCCATTAAAAAAAAAAAAAAAAAAAATGGCGCTGCAGCGAGAAACTTGCTCTCTGCTTGTGTTGGTGCTTTCGGTCTCAATCCTCTCAAAAAGTCCCTTGAAGCCAAGGCTGACATCAAACCTGACAAAAGAAACAAGGAAAACCCAATAAAAAACTAATAATTTTGTCAAAAACTATCAAAATACTAAAGGGGAATAAATTTATCAATTTATAGTTATCATGGTTATATATTTATATGGATTGAAGTTACTTTTTTTCTTAAGTTAATTTTTAAGAATAAATTCTATTCAAGTTCATTTTACATGATATCAAAGTTAGATTTTGAAAATGACGGGGATTTGGAATCTGGTACATGAGGTATTAAGGGGATGTTAGATTATGTATTTGTCATATATTGTTAAATTAATAGGTTGTTGCGAGTCCAAATTTTATATTATAAAGTTAATATACATTATTTTTTTTTACCTTTTTTTTTGTCTTTATTATGATATTTAAATCTGAAGATGAACACGGGAATTTATGGGCTTGCTGTAGTTGTCTTCATTTTTAATTGACCAACAATAGAATAGAAAGGGAAAAAAAAAAAAAAAAAAAAAAGGTGGTTGCCATCAAAAACAACAAAAATGACTTCAATGCAGCAAATGGGAAAGGTGGGGGGAAAAAAATTCCTTGGAATTCAAAAACACCATATAAAATGAAAGAAATAGGTCATTCCATACAATTGTAATAAGATTGCAAATGACACTTCACAAGGATGCGAGTGAATGGATGCTGTTTGACCAACTATGTGGTTCGGGAATGGCCATCTACTACAGGGATTTTGGCTGCACATAATAGGATGAAGATGCCAATATATATTTTCAAAATAGGGACTAAAGATTTTGAGGACCCATATGTAAAGATTTTGAGGACCCATATGAGCAAAAGTTTGAGGACCCATATGTAAAGATTTTGAAAATTGGGACCCAGTTTTTTCAAGTGCAGAAGTTTGGGATCCAAATACCATGATTTTGAAAATGGGGACAAAAATGTCAGCAACCCAAAAGCTTGGGGACCTACAACTTATTCCCATCTTTTTTTTTTTGTAGACAATAAAATTACGAAAGAAGCTAATTATCGATAGAGCTGCTGGCCAGCGTTAATATTACTCAAGTGGAATGTTGTAGTTGGTTTTCATACTGATTGTCTTTTTCCAATAGTTTTATAAAAATAATTATATTAAAAAAAAAAAAAAGCTATTGCCAACTTTCAAAAAAAATTTTTTATTAGTGGTGCGAACAAGCATCAAATCTCAAAGAAGCTACATTAGAACGTTAAACTAGGTCAGTCCCCCTCTAACAGATTATGCTTTCAAAAACCAATTCTTAAAATAAACCTTAAACCTTATCAGTAAAACCAAATGAGAAAATCTGATAAGGAAAAAAGAGCATCTACTAGATATAATTGATTACAAACAGTGACCGAGAGTAGGAGATTGCACGAACGCAAGGCTAGGCTAGAGAACTGACCATTCCAAGAAACGTCAACCAATGCTACCATTTGACCAATGTGAACCAAAATCATGATCCAGAAGAAATCCAATGCGAATTAATTTTGTGCAAAACTAATGATGGGATGACAGAGGAGATCGTTGATTGAGAGGCGGAGGCAGAGACAGAGTCACCAACTAACAAAGAATCCAGCTTGAAAGAAATAGAATATGACGAACATTAAAACCCCTTAAAAGATTATGACAAGATCTCAACGAAGACGGCTGAAAGAGAAACAGAAGCTCATACCAAGCAGGCGGTATTGGAATCATGAACCCTAATGGAAAGAAAGTACAAAGCCAACCCAAAGTAACTCATAATTACTGTCACTCAGTTAATGTGCACCTCTTCGAATTAATGTGAATGAATATGGAGTACCTTTTGTAGATGAATATATTCAAATTATGTATGTGTCACCAATTAATGTACAGATAATTAATTTAACATATATAGTATACCTATATGTGGGTCTGCTTCTTGTAAAATATAAAATACTTCTTTTTTATTCGCAGAATCTGTAATTGGTGATCTGATATTAGAAATTGGTCCAAATCATAAATTGACAATGTCTACACCAAAAATAATAATAATAATAATAATGATAAAAATAGAAATAAAAATAAAAGAAGATGAAGAAAGAGATTACATGAAAATAAGCTTTTTACTTGAGTAGGATTTTCAGCTCCCCAAATTAATTGTAACAATTAGGTCCCTTCTTTAAATTTTTGTTAGTAGCAATTTTAGTCCCTAAATCTTAAAATTAAAAAAATGGACTAGCTAAATTTAGCAGACTTAGCTATATCTTCATAATATATTAACTTAAAATTTAATTAAAATAGTCGTATTATGCACTCCATGTTCTAAAATTTAAGAGATTTTTAAGTGCTATAGAAACTGAAGGGTACATATGATTTCACGTGACTATTCTATTTAATTTTAACTTAATGCAGATGGATACACAATAATGTATATTATATTTGAACAATTTAAAGTTGAAATATATAAAGGCTTAAAGTGCCAAAATTATTTTATTGAAGTTAACTTAGGAATTGATCAGCATAAAAAAAAATTAAGAGACTAATATTCATCACAATACTTAATCTAATTGACAGATATAAATGGGGCAGGGCAGGGTGGGATTTAGCCTACCCCTCCCGCCCCATTTTAAAGAGTTCACGGTAAGCAGGGTGGATCAAGGTAAAACCCTTCGACTCAGTTAGTATTAGGGCTGGCAATACGGGGTCATAACATGACGACATGACTCGAAAATGATATGAATTTCGTAGGTTCGAGTTGGGAAAAATAAAGGTCGGGTCAGATTCAGGTGACTTGAATTGGACATATAAAAAAAAAGGGTCAATTTCGAGTTGGACTCGACTAACTCAAACACAACTCGTATTTTTCATACGGGTCAATTTCGTGTTAATTTTGGGTCTGACTCAAACACAATCCATGTTAGACCCGTTAAGATCAGATATTTGAAAAAAAAAAAAAAAAACCCTAAAATCCCACATAACATAAGTATCTCCTCCAGCCTTTTAGATCTGCCTCTCTCCTCAAAGAAACCTTAACCCTTCTCTCATCTCCCTCTTAGGTAAATCTTCTTCTCCGATTCTGCCTCTCCCTCTTCATCTTCATCTCTGATGCTGCTTCTCCCTCTTCGTCTTCATCTATAATTCTCCGTGGTATGTTTCTTATTATTATTATTATTATTATTATTATCTAATCTCTCTAGTCTCTCATCTCATGTGTGTGTGTTTAACAATTGAATGTCTTTGTGTGTGCTAATTTGATATGTGTTCCGCCTTTATAACTTTTTGTTTTGGCTTCAAAGCTTAAGTACCTTAAAGATATTTATACAGATATGCCTTTCAATTATTGTACCTCTCTTTCTCTGTTTTTTGTATTCGATTTTGGTTTTGTTTTTAATTTATTTGCTTTTCATTTTTTAAGACAATGGCTTGGCTTGATCTATGGATAGTGAAAATGAGTAAATCAGTTGGTTTGAATTTCATGTAAGTGCAACTAATTTTTAAATTATTGTTTCTCATATTTTCATATTATTATATTTTCTTAAGTCGAGATGCATTAAGAGTGTAGAAAATTTTCTTGTGAGTGTTAATTTTGTTATTGTATAATCTCATATATGTGTGTTAATTTTAATTCGAAATATTTCTCTTTATCTTATTATGCATTATTATTCTTATGTATTTTTTTTTAATTTATAAATAGATCATGTTGATCTTGAGATTTCAAGTGAGAATATTGATTTAGATAATACAGTTCATGTAGAAATTGAGCTTAATGAAGATGTGATTGAACTTAAGGGCAGTGATCTCAATAAACCATTAAAAAAGAAAATGTAGAAGTCGAAAGTTTGGGATTTCTTCGACTTTCTTCCTCTTGGTCCAGATAAGAAGTTGAAGAGTGCTTGCAAGAAATGTGAACAATAATATCTTACCTCTAGCAAGTATGGGACATGTAATATATTAAAGTATATTAAAACTTGTCCAAGAACACAAACTAGAGACATTGGTCATAGGCTTATTACTCGTGGTACTGGTTCATTGTCTTTTATCTTTTGTCAATTTGATTATGAAAAATGACATGAATTGATAACTACTTGCATCATTTTTCATGATTTGCCATGCTAATTTGTTGAGTACAAGAGCTTTAGGGCAATGCTCCAATATTTGTATCCTGGTGTGGAATTAGTGTCTAGAAATACTGCTAAAGCTGACATTCTTAAGTTATATCAAAGGGAGAAAGTCAAAGTGAAAAGTGTGTTACAAGCATGTCTTGGTAGAATAAGTTTGACATCTGATTTGTTGACTTCTTTAACTACTGATGGATATTTATGCTTGATTGCTCATTTTACTGATAAGAATTCGAAGTTGCATAAAAGGATACTGAATTTTTGCTTTATGCCTCCTCCACACACTATTATAACACTATCTGAGAAGATCTTTTCTTTATTGAGTGATTTGGGAATTGAGAAAAAGATTTTCAATATTACTTAAGACAATGCTGCTTCTAATGATGTCTCTGTAAATACATAACTTCAATTGAATTTGTATGGTTTGTTGCCTTACAATGGTGAATTCTTTCATTTGAGATGTTGTTCCCATATACTTAATCTAATTGTGCAAGATGATCTGAAAAGTATTGATAAGGCAGTTAGGAAGATTCGGGATAGCGTCAAATATGTTAAAGGGTAACAATAAAGGAAGTCAAAGTTTTTAGAATGTGTTACATTGATCTTAATGGGTAGCAAGAGAGACTTATCCCAAGATATGATTACTCGGTGATATTCAACTTTCCTCATGCTTGAAAGTGCCATCTTTTACCAATGTGCTTTTCAGCACTTGGAGTTGAGTGATTCAAATTATATACATTGTCTTTCAACGGAGGAGTAGGAAAGAGTTCAGAAAATTTCAAAATTTCTAAAAGAGTTTTACAAAGCAACACTTCTATTTTCTGGTACCAAATATTATACAGTCAATTTGTACTTTCCAATAATTTTTGATTGTCACGTCATCTTAAAACTACTATGGAATTTGGAGATGAGTATTTGAAGTGTATATCCTTGAATATGTGGAGCAATTTTCAGAAATAAGCAACATCCTAGCTTTAGCATTTGTATTGGATCCTCGTTATAAACTAGAGTTTGTTGCTTTTTGCTATGACAAAGCTTATGGGAAATACTCTTTTGAGTTGTTCTCCTTACATACGAAGTTGGACGCCCTTTTTGAAGAATACAAGTTGAAGCTTGCTGAAGGTACAAATGTCACTGCATCCTCTAGTAAGAAAAAGGATAAGAGTAAAGCAATGCAAGTAATGGATGTAGATGAATCTGATCTTTTCAATGTAATAATTGTATTCGATTTTTTTTTTTTTACTAACTAGTGATTTTTATAAATTAATACTTGTTGTTTGTTGTGGAAGAGTTTGATGACGTATCCTCTTATTCTTTTTATGTTGCAATAGCAAATCGGAGTTCAAACTGTTTTTAGATGAGCCCAGGATGAGAATGAGTGATAATCTAGACATCATTTCCTATTAGAAGACAAATCAATATTGCTACCCCATACTTGCTGCAATTGCTTGTGATATTTTGAGCATTCTTGTATCAATAGTTGCTTTTGAAGCTGCATTTAGTGTTGGTGGACGTGTACTTGATCAATTTTGCAGCTCTCTTGAGGATGACGCTATTAAGGTAATTATAAGCTCAAGAGATTGGTTGTTTGGGAGTGAAGGTAAATTCCAAATTCTCAATTATTACTTAGCATTGTTAAATTAATCTCATAATCATAAATCCTTTTTCAATCTTTCTCGTGCCTTTGGAATCAAAACAGTTAACCAAGATATGGATAAGCTCATTCAAAATGTTGTGGATCTCAATATTGATGAGGAAAAAATAGTTAACCAAGCTTCTAACTCTGGATGTGTCTTAGTTGCACTTTTTGTATTTGTTTTTTGTTAATGTTGTTGTGACTATTTATTTTGTTATATTTGTTTACTATAACTCAATATTTTGTTGGTGAAATGTTGTTTGAATGTAGACTTTTTTATGTTTGTATTTGGATTTGTGTACTTTATTAAGATGTTTGTAATAGGATTTTACCTAATTATGATTGTGGACTTTACACTTAAGTTGGAAGTTTAACTTTATGATTATGGATTTGAAAACAAACCTTAAAACTTGTTGTTTTGTTAATGGTATGTTCTTGTTGAAGGTAAATTATTATTCTTGCAGGTTTTTTATGAATTTAGGATATAATTTGCTTACATTGAATTAGTTTTCGTGTCAAATTTAAGTTGCAAGTTCAATTTGGGTTCAATTTAAGTCAAATTCGTATCGCAGTCGTTGGTCAATTTCGAGTCGCATGTCAATTTCGGTTTATATTGTGTCAACGCATCATGGATCCGTGTCATGTTCGTATTTCGGTTTGAAGAAATTTTCGTGTTGCAGGTCATATACGGTTGGGAAAGACAAAACTCAATACGGTTCTAACACGACACAAACTCGACACGTAACAGCAATTGCCACCTCTAGTTGGTACCTCTTGTATTCCTTTATTTTTTAAAGAAATTTCTTTTAAAATTTTTTGTCATGTAAATTTTTTTAAGCCAAATTTTATCCTCTACTAAGTGAAAGATTGTCACAACAAATGGAGTCAGGCGAGGAGCCAGAAACATATTTTAATAAGGACGTACATAAAAAAAAATCAAGATAAAATAAATTTTAGTGGGGACTATATGTGAGAATTTTTAATTTTAGTGAAGGTAAATCAATAAAACTGTTAACATAGAATTAGTTTTAGTAGATATTATTTGAGAATTATTTGATTTTAGTAAGGATAAAATATGAACTATATGATAGTTTTTTTATTTTTAGTGGATATAAATTATAAAAATTATAAAATTTTTAAGATAAATTTAAAAGAAAAAAATTTTTCGGTGGGGGCTGTAGCCCCCCTAGCTCGGCCACTACAAGGAGTCAGTTTTATATTTAGTGAATTTGTCCCTTCATATAGGAGCAATTCTTGTTGTCTTGTCTTCCGTCCTCGGTTTTCCTCCCCTCTGCTCCTTGGCCATGTTTGTCGGTCAATATACCAATAATAAGTAGCTTTCTTCGTTTGCTAGCTACCACTCTTCTCGTACCATCTGTCATCTCAGTATCAAGTAAGAATTGTGATCCCTAATTAATGACAATAACCAAAGCATGAGTCGGTGCCACAAATCTATTCTTCAGAGACAATAATTTAGTCAGGAGCTATCCCCGTTACTCTTCTTCTAGATACATTGACCCAGCTCTGCATAGTGCTTTAGTCGCAGAAAATAATGTTGTCTCAAGACTTTTTTAGGTGGATAAACTTCAGGAAGTAGAAGAAGTTTTCAACCTAATCAAATCAAGAAAAGAACAGAACGCCAAATGTCATAGTAATTGATTATGCCTTCTTCAAATAAGAGCAGCAATGGGATTCTTATTCATACATATGATATTTCGAATTTGGAACGAATATGAAGAGATGAACGATTTTTATCTTTTGAGTTGTTTTCCCTGATATGTCACGGTGAAAATATTTCGAACTCTAATACCATTATATCATATGATAGATTTGCACTTGCTTAAAAAAAAAAAAAAAAAAAAAAAAAAAAAAAAAAAAAAAAAAAGAAGAAAAGACATTATTGTTGATAATGAAGAAAAAAAAAAACTTATAAATCACTGGAACATCACCGATCCATTGTTAGGCTGATCACAGATGCGTTGCTAGGTTGACCACGGGGCAGTACCAAAGACAAATTGCGACAGGAGAGAGACCAATGCAGTGGAACAGAAAGATAGCTGACAGCTCAGTGGTGTTGAGACATTCCCAATCGACAGAAAGAGCAAATTGCCACCAATTCTGGTGACCAGAGGCTTTGAGAAAACAGCTACCATTTAGGCCTTTTGAAATAGGCCCTTCAGACGAACGTCATTGCCCCAATCATCGGTTCCACATCTTGGGCCTACAAGCTTTCGGCCTGGCTTTTCTAAGCTTCCACAACGCCCGCGCCCCACCCCCCCCCCCCCCCCCCCCCATTTTACCAAGTTCAATGTTAGTCAGATTAGTCAACATTTATATGTTTCGATGCAACAACAAGATGTTATTTGTAACAAGTACCCCCCGCAACAACGTGGTTGAAGGACTTTGAGACGAGTCAACAATATGCCCTGATGAATCTCTGCATACCAAATAAGATAAGGGAGGTACCTTATTTTATTTTATTTCATTTTATTTTAAATCAGTTAATACGTGTGAAAATACATGTGGGATAGACGGGTAAAGTAAATGCCACATGACAGATATTAAAGTCGCCATATGACGGGTAGAAGGGAAAGGACAAAAATGAACATTCACTCTTTTATATATTGTTAGAAGATAAGAGATTATTATTATTATTATTTTTTTTCTTTCTTTCTTTTAAGTGAAGTTTCATTTATAAAGGACAGAGCTACACTTGGGCTATGTAGCTTACAATGTTGCACTTGCTTGCGCTAAGAGATTAGCTACGTTAGGATCGTCTTTTTTTCTTTTTTCTTTCTTTTTTCTTTTTTTTTTTTTTTGGGGGATTCTTTCAAACTTTGAATTTGAAATATAAGACCACGAGCCTTCTTCTCACCCACTAAGCTACAGACACAACAGTGTGTAGATTCAGGTCTTTTGGAATACCAATGAGAGTGCAAGCATAGAAATAAGTGAAATTATGGTAAATATCTATTTGCTAAATGATTACCACGACGAGGAAGATATGAATCCTGAACCAATTAAAAAAAGTTATGTTAAAACTTTAAATGATAAAATATATATATATATATATATATATATATAGGGAACTAGGTGATGAATTTTACCTTGTTAACCCTTTGGGAAAAATTAATCAATGGATAAATGTGTCAAACATGACATACTGTGTATTAGAACTGTATATTCGAATCATACATAACCTTGTTAATCATAAAAATATACTAATCTAAGTACTCCGTATAGGTCTTTTTTGCTCTCATAATACATGATAACATTATTTACTTTGAATCATGATCCATGCTCTGCATAAATAAAGATAACACCTGCCACTATCAAATCCTAATTAAAAAAATATTAAGCTATAAATGCCGGTGTGCATTTTGCAGTGATCACATGCATAATCCTTTTGATTTCTTTTTTTGAAAAATCCAGTTTTAAATGTCGGAGTGCTCTAATATAATTAAGAAAAACTTATATGGTAGGAGTTTTATTTTTACAATAGGTATTGTCTATCTTTAATCATTAAATCAACTTTTTTAATGTTCTGATTTATAATTGAAAATAATTTTTTGTGTCGTAATATAAATTTTTATTATGCATACTTATAAATCAGATCATTAAAAATTAATCTAATAATATCAATCACATTTGAGTTCCTTTCATACATTATGCCTTACAATTTCCTATAAACAAGAGACTTTAACCAACGGATGGCAACTTAAATATAAGAAAAATTTGCAAAAATTGTAGTTCTATCTCTATTTTACAGGAAAAATTATATAATGCTCCATTTAAAAATTGAAAATACGTTGTTGTGCACAATTTTAGAAGAAAAATTCAAGTTGTGTTGCCAATCAGTAAGATTGGATATATATATATATATATATATAATATTTCTTGTAAATATAAAAAGACATTATTACTCTTTTGATGATTCAACTTAAACTTAAAATTTTCATCTCGATTTTATCTTTTTCTAAAAATTCAACAAAAATTATAACTAATTTTTAAAAAGTCAACTAATTCTAATTTAAAATTTTCACTCTAACTGTATTATCAAACGGAGGTATATCCGTTTATTAACTAAAATTATTTTTCATTGTGTCTTGTCTAAATAAATTTGTGAAACCGTCGGTCTATATACTTATATAATCACTGACGATGTAGCTACACAAATAATGTGGTTAAGATCTACTTGTAATCTATACTAATGCGATCTCTGATCTAAGGATAAGGATAAGGACAAGAACAAACACTTTAATTAGTCTGCTTATATATATATATATATATATATATATATATATATGAAATTAATACTAGTTTTCTCCATTAATGGGTCAGTAGATGTTGTAAATTTTAGATTTATTTCAAATTTGGTCCCTAATATATAGGAATTGTCTCACTTCGTCCTCTATAACTCAAAATAAAACCCCTTCAACTTTTCAATTGTTGTAACTTTGGTACCAAAAAAAAAAATTTAATACTTTCTTTATTTAATCATCAATTTTTTTTAATAGTTTTAATCGTAAAGAAATCATGTGACTAATTGATAATAGGCAAACTTTTCACTATATTAATCACTTGTTGGTAAACAAACAAGCGCGCATGAGTAAAACGGTTTCGAGTTTAATATTTTAACCATGAAAATATCAAAGTTTGTGACTAGTAATAAGGTAAGAGAGAATTCTGTTACATTCTAAATTAAAGGGAGAAAAGTGATACAAACTTTAATTTTCGGAGGTCAAACACAAAATTAACCAAAAATTTGTATGCTGCAGGAAGACCATCAACTAATTAACCAGGAATATTGTGAAAAGCCGACAGTGCATGTTACTTTTTCTTGACAGCTGCAAACAAGACATGGCCACGGCATGGGTTTTCCAGCCAGCGCAGAAATATGCAAAACTAAATTGGAAGATAAATTCTCCGTCCAAAAGTCAAAATCCAGTTTGCAATTTCAATGGTTTTGACTTGAACCGTATTTAAGGCCATGCCACTACGCGGCAGACCTTTGGTATAAGACTATAAGCTAGTTGGTGGCTTCATGATTTAGTCCCACTGCCATTAATTATTATTTATATATATTTTTTTCGAATATGTATAAAGTTTTGGTAGTAATGTTGGGGAGTCAAATGTGTATGAAGTTTCCAACCTAAAAAAGAGGTTAAGAAAAAAAAAAAAAAAACAAAACAAAACAAAAGTCGTGAAGAGATCAGGTTTGGTGAGGTTGGTGAAGGAGATACACCATAGTTTTGCCCTTCACCAACCCCCGTATCCCTTTCTAAACCTATTTCTTAAGGTAATTTTTAATCATTAATTAAATTTTCATTGAATTTCCTTAAGTAATTATATTTTTTTTAACCTAATATGATTTTGATATAAATTGACCTTTCAAAATTGTTGTTATATATATATATATATATTTTTTTTTTTTCCCTATCTATTACACATACCTCTTTCATTTTCTTTTCATGGATGGAGGATTTTGTAAACTATTGTGATATATTCTTGTTGATCATTTTGAAATATTAAGCCCTATTTTGTTAGATTCTTGTTATAGCTATTATTCTACTCAAATGTGATTGGTGTTTAGATAGAGTCAACTGTTGCAGTGCATTTATCTGAATGTTTCAATATTTCATAACAATTCAACTTAGATTCAAATTTAATTTTTCGTTTTTAATTAGAAATCCACACCACACACTTTTTTTTTTGTTTACATTTATACAATGTTCAAATATTACTTTTAATAAGGAAAAAATATTCAAACATTTCATATGAATACACAACTCAAATTATACATTTGAATGTAATACGATCATTTTGAAATCTAGAATGAACATTCAAATATAATCTATAATCCAAACGGCCATAAGAAATGGTATTCTATAAATTCCTTAATAAAAATCTTAGGTAAGTCTCATGTCTCCATATTCAAAATTATTTTTTCTTTTTTTCTTTTTTTTTTTTTTTTTTTAAGAAGAAACAGAAGACTGTTAGGGTGGATTTGGGAAGTCTTCTAGTCTCCCGGATTCTAGGTGCAACATGGATTGCAAGCTACTTGAACACATTCCTTTGACACAACTATTGCGTAGTCAATCTTTCTAAGCTAAACAATGGGAGACCTTTGGGTAAAATCTTTAAAGTGGCGTGAAAAAGCTGACTAGGGAAAAATTTTAATACTATATGGAACCTAATCAGGTAAGTGGTCTAATTTTTTAAGGATAATACTTATGACTCTAGACTTGCTCCGAAGAATTTTTACCTACTCTCTTGCACATTCTTTTTGTCGAAAAGATTAGTTTATTTATTTATTTATTAGTATATTTTTTTTCCATGTATCATCTGTGGGAACCAGACGACTTTCTCTACAAACCTATGGGAATCACCATTTCTTGCCTAGCTCTACCCAACCTGGAAAAACCATTTCTTTGAGGAAAATTCTCATAGCTTCTCAAACTTTAGGTTAACGAATTTGGGGACTGAGTTTGAATAGTAATTAGAGAAATTATCCAGTGTATCGGGTGTATATGTCATCATGCTTACTTGATATATATGTCTAATAAAAATTTGACATTTTGGTGTTTTTATGTGGGTCATCTTTTTGTCTTATGTTTCTCTTTCATAGTGTGTGTTATGTTTCCCTTTTGTTTTTGGTCATCTTTTTGTTTATGTTTATCTTTTCTGGTGTGTAAGTCCCTAAATTCGTTTACCTAGACTTTTATTTAATGTCGTAAATTTGGTATTTTCCACGTAAATCCAAGAAGGGTAGTTACTGAATAAAAAGTCAACAAGAATACTAAGTAACTAAAGATTGTATTTAAAAAATAAAACAAAAAGAGCAATTGAAGATTCGTTAATTAAAAATTCATAAAGTATATTAAGTAAATCTAGAATTTACCATGTAGATTCTTATTTTTTAAGATCACATATTGTTTTGAATTTGTAAATATCAGGAATGAAAAGGGTTGTTCTTATCAATTGAATGCAGACACAAGATCAATGGAGTGTTTAGATCTATTTATTTTCGTTTTTTTAGTTCATATGGTAATTTAGTGTTAATCAAATAAATCATTTATTTACCAAGATCACATATTATTTTAACGAGTAAATACAAAATTTATCAACCTGAAATCTTTTTTTTTTTTTACAGTCTCCCGGATTCTTTGCAGCCTGGATTGCAAGCTAGTTGAAAAATCCCGGTTTTTTTTTTTTTTTAATTTCCTTCCAAAAAAAAAATTCCTTTCACACAACCACGATTTGCCTGTGCAATTTTTTTAAGGTAAACAATGGAAAAAAATCTCATCTTCAGTAAAATTAACTAAAGTCGGATTAAAAAGCTGCCTCAGCCAGATATATGACTATAGAAGATTTACTTTTTAAATGGAACATGATTAATGATTGATTCATTTTATTTGTAAGTTTGAATAGTAAATTTATAAAGAAGTTTAAAATTTTATGAGAGAAAATATTATGAAAATAAATTTGAATTGTGAGTTCTAATCTATAATCTAAACCGATGTTGAATAATAAGTAATATGATTTTTTTTTTCTTTGAAATTTTCAATCTGATTTTAAATATAAAAAGGATTTTTTAAATTTTATTTTTTAACTGTCATTTAGCTATAAATCCCATATACACATATATGATATATAAAGCACGTAAATTAAATATTAAAATAAATAAATAAAATAGCGTGACATCGATCGTTGAACCCATTTATAAACAAATTCGGTGGTGTATTTGGGCCTTGCGATCCTCCACTACTCCCGACAGATACGGGTTTCCTTAACTACCGGCTAATCTCCAAACACTCCAAATCTCTAATATATATATATATATTTTTTTTTTTTTCTAGGAACGATGCGCTTTTGTTTATCAACCGAAATCTAGGACCAAAACCAATTTTACCCCTCTGCACTCATCGATACAGCCAGAAACAGAAATCCAAACCAATTTTCTCCTCTTTTTTTTTTTTTAATTTTTAATTCTCTTTTAAATTTATTTGATTGGATTTGAAATTCTTGGGGGGTCGATTTTGGTAATTATAACTTCGGAAGAGAAGAACCTGACCAGCATTTTCGTCCCGATTCATCACGACCGCCTCAATTCACATATCACGTATCCTACTATTAAAGCCCGCGCCTAATTGTTTCCATTCACATCGTAATTCACGCTTTTCTAGAGAGAGGAAAAAAGAAAGAGAGAGAGAGAGAGAGAGAGATGGGAATCGGAAAAGCGACGTCGTCGTTGGAGGAATTGATAGAGAAGGCCGGTGGTTGCGCGGTAGTCGACGGCGGCTTCGCCACTCAGCTTGAGACACACGGCGCCGATATCAACGACCCTCTCTGGAGCGCCCTCTGCCTCATCAAAAACCCTCACCTCATCAAACTGGTTTTCTTTTCTCTCTTTTTTTTTTTTTTTCTGTCTTTGTTTTTCCATTGTCGTTTCTCTATCCTCTTTCTCTCTCTTAAAAGATTTTGCGTTTTCTGTTCCACAGGTCCACTTAGAGTACTTGGAAGCCGGTGCTGACGTGCTGGTCACTTCATCTTACCAGGTTCCCCCCCCCCCCCCCCCCCCTCTCTCTCTCTCTCTCTGTTTTCAATTTGATTCAAAAAGCTCAGACTTTATTTGATATTTCCATGCCGATTTCTGTAATAACAATTTTTTGGTACAGGCCACCATTCCTGGATTTCTGTCAAGAGGACTTTCCATTGAACAAGCGGAATCTCTACTGAAGAAGAGCGTCACATTGGCGGTAGAAGCCCGCGATAGCTTCTGGGATGCGGCGAAAGCGACCCCCGGGCACGACGGCTATAACAGGGCTCTGGTTGCAGCCTCCATTGGAAGCTATGGTGCTTATCTTGCTGATGGCTCTGAATACAGGTACTTTCCGAAACAATGATAAATATTTAAACAATATTCACTGTTTTACATAGAACATTTGAATTTAACGTCTCTCTGTTTCAGTGGACGTTATGGACCGGACGTCGGTTTGGATAAGCTGAAGGATTTCCACAGAAGAAGATTGCAAGTGCTTGTGGAAGCCGGCGCAGATTTACTCGCATTCGAGACCATTCCTAATAAGTTAGAAGCACAGGTTTGTTGTTTGTAGATCAGATCTTTCTCCATGTCTGGTGAGCCATCTCTTTCATATATTTTGACCAGATCGTCTGGCTCGGCTGCCGGACTCGGTAAACTTGGACTTACTAAAAATTAAATTCGTTTATTGACTTGAAAGTTCAAACTGTGTAGGCTTGTGTAGAGTTGCTTGAAGAAGAAAACGTGCAAATACCGTCTTGGATCTGCTTTAGCTCTGTAGATGGTGAGAATGCACCTTCTGGAGAGAGTTTCAAGGAGTGCCTTGACATCATAAACAAGAGTGACAAAGTTAATGCAGTCGGAATTAACTGTGCACCTCCTCAGTTTATTGAGGCTCTCATCAGAAAATTCAGCCAGGTTAATCTCCAAACTGACACTAGTTTGACCATGTCGTTTAAACAGACGGGTTGGTTTTAACTTTAACACAAAAATTTGTGTCTCTAGTTTACGGAGAAGGCTGTTGTTGTCTACCCGAATAGCGGTGAAGTCTGGGACGGCAGAGCAAAGAGATGGCTAGTAAGTTGGTGATTTTGAAATCAGTCCGAAAATAATTGTTGTTTCTTTACCTAGTATTAAACAATTCAAGTTTGGTTTGGATTGACAGCCGTCGAAGTGCTCCAACGATGACAAGTTTGATTATTTCGCAACAAGATGGCGTGATTCGGGAGCTAAACTGATTGGAGGGTGTTGCCGGACAACACCTTCCACCATTCAAGCCATTTCAAAGGCTTTGAAAGAAAGGCCTTGATATCATCTGAAGATAATTTACTTCAATTCTTTGTCAAGCCAATAGCTTCTACCTACAATTTACAGCCGACACACGAGAATGCCTTAGAGAAGATTCAATGAGGTTTCAATTCAAATTAAACATTATTTTGCAGATTACCAAATTAACACAGTAGATAAAAGTTTCGAAAGGAATAAGAAAAGGTTTTAGTTATTTGTTTCTTTGTTTGAATCAAGTTGTTTGACACATCCAAGGAAAATGTACTCCTGTCTTGCATCTTCCTTGGATGTACTTTATGGTAAGATTCATTAAGCAATGTCTACATTCTTTGTTAGAACATATTTCCACGGAAACTTTCAATACCGTCTACAACTGTCTACTAAAATTTGCGAACAAGCAAATGAAGAGGATGAATTGCTAAAATTCGATGAATGTGTGTGTGTGTATCTATAAATATGTTATACATGCATTCTCCTTCTTACTCGAGTTGATAGTACGTGTACAGTCACTCCGCAAACAAATTAGCACCTTAAAATTTTGCAATGTATGTATCTAACGATAAACAAAATGAACTCAGTGCATTTAGACAAAAAAAAATAAAATTAAATAAAAAAAATCATATACACAGAACAGTAACTGTTCTCCTGTAATGTCATTTACTGATTTTTACCAAAACCGTCTCTGTAGAAAATCAACCACCACAGCCATCACTTTCCAAGATGGAAAAACTAACTTGTGGCTCAAAACCATTTGGTAGTAAACACTTTAAGCTATAAAAGTGAAACAGAAATATCTACATTTTACTCGATTCTTTTCTTCACTTTAAAGACACTCTACACTTACCTGCGAATCCCCATATTAAGCACACAAAAATGTGTTTCAATGTCAAGTAGGGCCGCGTTTATCAGAATATCCCCAAGCACTGGCATAGGAATCAGCAAACGCCTCTGCTTGGTATCTCGTTTCAGGGCCTCCATTCGACATCTGATAATCATCAAAACCTGGATGAATAAACAAATGAGACTCGGAAATACATCTTGCTTTCTAGAGCTTCAGATTAGTAAAATATAGCAATCTATGCATGAGGTTAAGATAAGAGATGGAAAGAGAGAATACCTAGACCCCGGGTTCTATCCTCTGCAATAATACGTTGTGCTCTTAACTTCTCAGCTTCACGAGCCATGAAAACAAGGTTCGTTTCCATTGCTTGCTTCTGCTCGACTTGTTCTTCGTTGGCTTTTTTCTCATACTTGTAAACCCTCCTAAAACACATGGGCATTGACAATTTTTAACCACACAGAAAGGCAAAGCTCTAGGCAAGATATATGGCAATCACACTGTCATGGAAACTTAACCAAAATAGACTTGAAAGTAAAGAAACAGTGATTCAATGGCAAACCTGGCTTCAACAAGCTCCTCGCACAATCCGTCAATGTCGGTCCTCAAATAAACGAGTTGCTGATTCTCAGCTTTCAATCGATTTGTGTATTTTGTGAGGCCCTGGACTTGGGAAGCCAACTCCTGTCGTGAAGTATTAAGTTTCTGAACTTCATCTCTTAACTGAACAACCTCTGCCCATAAAGGCTCGGTGGCACGGAAATCCGCTTCTAGCTTTAATCCTCTCTGCATCAAATCTATTACACGTGCCTCTTTCTCAGCCCGTAGAGTCGGTATGACTTTACCCAATCTGTGAATCTCATCTTTTGCAGCGGACAATTCCATTCGAAGAAGTGTGTTATCATCAATTACAAGCCTATTCTCAGCAGCAATCCTCTGTATCTCTCTTTGTTGCATTTCAAGTTCTTCTTCCAAGGCTGCAGGACGAATAAGCACAGATCGTGGTCCTTCAGGATGGTGAGGCATATGATTTCTTCCGGCCATGATTTAGATCCTGCAGAAATGATTTCATTGTCACATCTAGGTGAATTGGCAGTATAAACTCTGTAGAAAGCTTGACGAGACATCGCTAGTCTAAGGACTTTAGTTACAATCTATAATTAAAGAAACTGCAGAAATCTCGAACAGCTCCATGTCCAAACAACTTGAATCTTATAATGTTAACTTCTATAATGCGTATCTAGCAATTGTATTTAACATTCATCCTCCAGTCTCATCATTTATCCAAGCAGAACTCGATAACCGGATATGAAATCTGCTTAAAGAAAATCAACCAGTTTGTCTTGATTGGACATTCTAGCAGCTTCTAACAATTCAATTTCATTTCCCAAACAAAAACAAAAAATACAAAACCCAAAATGGCATTTCTCAAACATACAAAACCCAATATTCTAAAAACATTTTGAGTTGCTAACTCTTTTGAATATTATATACAATTTGAATGGTAAAATTTTCATTACCCACCTACTCGGCTCTACTCCTATCGGGCTGTGTTTGGTAAGAATTCCCTCCTCTAATCCCTCCATAATCGGAGCGATTTCAATTGGGGTTCTCTGAAAGATTTGAAATCCAACCCGAAACATTCCCTCCTCTTTTCTCTCCTACCAAAGAATAATGGGTCCCAAAAATCCCTCCACTAATCCTCCCATCCATCTCTTTCCCTCCACTTTTCCGTCCTACCAGACAAGCTCTCGACCAAATCCTCCACTCACGAGACCGGTAAAGTCCATTCACACTTCACAAGACATTCCCACATTGACTGTTTTTCTCAATTAGCAATCTAATATTGCAAAAATTGTTAATCAAAAGAAAAATTGGTCACAAACACATGCGAAGAATTACAAACTTCAAGAAAGGTTTTCGGTTAGGTTGAATTATAATTAAAATTGTTTAAAAAATGTATATTTTGTACGGGAAACAAAACAAAAGCAAGGCCAAGCTATAGACGATTGGGAAAAAAAGTAAATCCAATCAAAGACGGCGTCATTTTTGTTAGCATAGTAAAGAGGAGAGAAAGTTACGACTTACAAAGGTTAAGAACCAGCGGCGAGTCTCCGGTGGCTCCGATCTTTGACGGGAACAGCCGACGGTGCGTTTTAGATTAGAATAGCAGTCCCTCCTATTTCAAGTTCACCCGGTAATTTACGAAGATGCCCCTATCTAGAATGTGTCTTTTTCTTTTTTTTTCTATTTATTTAATTTTTTTTATGCCTCGCTTTTGCACTGTATAACATTTTTACTTTTAGATTTCCTTTTTTTTAAGGGGAAATTGTATTCAAATTGAACAAAAGCAAACTAGTAACAAGCAACATACATGATCCCGTAATACACGAGACAAAAATCTCATTTGAGACCAGCTTCATCAATAAAGTCTGATGAAGCTCAGAAAAGAAGACGTACACCTAAATAATGGGAAAGTAACTCGACACACCAATGATCAAGCACACAAATTCTTTTTGTTGAAACTTATTCAATCGATGGAATCATCTAATAGATTGAGAGCATGTATCATATAACACAATGGTTATCACTAGCTTCACCTAGAAACAAATCTAGCAGAACAAAAACACACAAGCTGTCAAGTCTTAGATCTAGCAAACAACTAATAAAGTGAGAGGATGGAGAAACAACCTTATTTTTATTAGGGACTCTAACCAAACGTGATAAAGCTAGCAAAACACATATCCTAATAGGCGAAAACAACACCCTTAAATAGACTAGCAACCCGCCTAGAATCACCAGTGACAAGCCAAATCACGTAATTGAGGTTGCTGGAAAAACAGTAAATAGACTCAACAGGAACACTTTAAAGGAACGCTTTAGAGGAACCCTTCCCACACCGACATGTGAAACTTAAAGCCTCTTCCGCCATTGCATGCACACCGCAATGCTGAGTCTCACTGCGAACCTATTTTCCATGATTACTCCTCCACTCGTAATCCCCACTGTCGTTTGTGCCTCGCCAAGGGAATCGAGACATGGGGTGTGCAAACTTCCGCCATCAAAACAGCGGATTTCCACTAGCACGTCACTGAAATCACCGCCTTCCAAGAGATCAGATGGGCTGCTGCCGAATTCCGACCCTAGGAGAAGACTCGCATAAAGAAATCCTAGGGGGTCTATAACTTATATTCAATTCTTACTCTTCTTAGTCAATTGTCGATTTTTTGGGGAAAAAAAAAGTTAATAATAAACTCCTAATATGTGAAAAGAAAGAACAGACAAATAAAATAAAATAAAATAAAATTCCATAATATAAAGGATATTTAAGTCTTTTTAAACCAAAATCAATCCTTAACAATTATAAGAATTTAAAATGAATTTAAAACATGAAGGTATAAATATGAACAACCCAAAGTATAAAATAATAGCAAAATACATTATATAAGAAAGAAAAAAAAAAACACATAGTAAAGAGATTGGGCAGATTCTGAAAAATATAAAAATTAAAAATTAATTGCACAATGTAATCACTAATGTATAATGACCAAGATTTAAATTATGGGAATTCAACTTGCTTTCAAAATTTCACCAACGAGAAGAATGATGAATTTTTTTTTTATTTTTTTTTTGAAGTTGGAAGTGAAGATATTTGAACTCTACATATATCTAATGTCATAATAATATGTAAAATTACAGCTAAATTATACTTACAATCACTATAGACATGTGATTTTTTAAGACATAGCAAAAGGAAAGATAAACAATGTTCATGGAATAGAATCTCTATATATCTTATAATAGAGTCAGGTATAGAATTACTTTTTTTAGGAACGCTAATTCTTCTCCTATGATTAAGAATTTATTATTAACCAAAAACATAATTATCATAGCATCTATCAATTGTGTGATAGGTATTATCATGTTAAATCTTATTGGTGTTTAACTTAGAAAAACATGCACAAATTATAAAGTGGTTTTTATTAATGACTGAAATTATTTTTATTTTTCAGGACCAAAGCACGTCATCATTAATTTGAAACACCAAATACAATAACAAAGTTAAGTGTGAGGAATTCCTCCCATCAAAATAGCTAAACAAATATATTAGGAGTATAGAAACAATTGTCTGCTTAATTAGTATCCCGAAAGACATGATATGTTTTTGTTTTTTTTTTTATTCCTTATTTTGAATGCTGAATTGGATAAGATGACAGAGATAAGTCCCACATCTGTTACCCAAATAAGAATCAGAGTAAAAAGGTTCAACTTCAATTTCTCCTGTGAACATAGCACCACCTAACTTTTTAGCATCAATATTTAGGGCTCGTTTGTGAGGACGTCTAGAGACGGTTTTTTAGAGATTGGGTTGGAAATGTGTACTTGGGATGAAGACTTTTGAAAAAGTTCTGTAATATAAAAATAGTGTAAAAAAATGAAATGTGTTAGGAAAAAAAATGGATATTATTTTATTCGACTCATTGTTATAAGCATTTTAACACAATAATCATCTCATTTTTATTTGAAATGAGAAAATTATAGATTTTTAAACTTTTAGTTTTTTGAAAACGAATGAGAAAGAGAGCCAGATATAGAGTTGAGAATTTGAAATTCCAATGGTTAAATATCATCCAAAGATATTGTCTCAAACGGGAAATTAGTTCCAAATACATTTAGTTAGAATCCTAGCAGTAGTATGGTTGGCTTTGGTCATGGTAGTCTTTTGTTGAGCCGTAACATATGCTGTACGTTTGGAAAATAGGTTTGAACCTATAATTTAAATAGAAAATTCAAGCCTATGTTTGATATTTGAGTTCATTTTAAACTCAACTATATTTTACAATTGATTTTTTTGTCATTTTCTGAAAAAATCAATAAAAGTTATAATTAATTTTTCAAAAATAAACTAATTTTAATATTAAAATTTTATTTCATTTCAAACTCAATTCAAACACCAAAATGTTCTCCATATTTTTACGAGAAAGAAGTGAAATAAAAACATTTTTGAGTTATGGATTTAAAATCATTTATAATGGGCTTTTTTTTTTTTTTTTTTTGAGTGAAGTTATAATGGGCTATTTTAGTTGTCCGTCCACTTGACAATTGGGCAAGGAAACCGAGCAATGATCAGCCATGATTTTATTTATTTATTTATTTGTTTTTGTTTTCTTTCCACCAGATACTCCAAGCCGAAAGAATTGATCAGCATATGCATAGTCTACCAATCAAACAAGGATTCGAAATAACAAAACTGATCATTCTTGATGTTGAAAGTGAAAATGTATGTTTATACCAGTGGCGTTAAAATATTTTAAAGAAAGATTAATGTTCTTCTAATTTAAATAATATATAATTTTTGGTTGTGGCATATAAAGGATAGTAAAAACTAATATGATTGCTTTTTAAAAAATACCAACAAAGGAAATAAGGATCTTGTTAAGGGCCTATTTAATCTTCCTTTCAAAAAGAATATTTTGTGATGCACGTTAATTTGAAAAACAAGTGCGAAACTCTTTTAAGCCAATTCATGAAATTTCAACCACTAGATCAATTTCACGATATTCCTTACTTTGTTTACGAAAACAAAAGGATGTTATGTTATCTTTTTGTTCCGCTAATTAGGTATCCCTTTTTGAAAATATTCTTAGTGAATGCATTATGAGTTTGAGATAAACATGGTATTAACCATGTTTGTTTTGTATGCTCGTTTTTAAAATAAGTGGAAAAATAGCCACACAAAAAAAAAAAATCAACTTTTTTCATCGTTCTTTTCATTTTGTAGAAAGGTGAATATCTTATTCTCAAACATATTTTGTACAATATTATAGAATCTTTTTAGAATAATTTTTAATTCTTCTCCTAATGCCTTATTTACAACACCATTTATTCTCATTTTATAACTTTTCAAACAAATTTTAATCCTTTTGTCTTTAAGAAAGAAACAAATTTTACACATCCAAACGTCATCTCATTCTCAAAATGAAATGACTTTCTCATTTTAAATAAAAAAATTTTCCATTTCAAAAATGAACATGCGATCAAAGAATAAGCGCCTCTTGCACTCGATTGGCTTTCAATTTTAAGAAGAGGCCAGGTTTATTTTTCTGGTTGCTAGTTGAATACGGTGGCTAGATCACGATTCCTATCATTACTTATTTGGTCAATTATTTTGTGATTTTCTATATTTTATTTTATTAAAATGTTGTGTTTATTATCATTGTTTATGATTGGCTAAGGGATGAAGTTTTACTTATCGTTTGTTTATTGTGATTCTGTGAACTAAGGGCATGTTTATTTGCATATATATATATATATGTATATATATATATATATATATATAAAAGAAGTATAGGATCTTTGTTTACCCAAACTATCTGGTTTGGACGGTTATAAGATCCTTTGTTTTCTTTTTGCCCTCTTTTGGTTTGTATTTTCTATTTCAGCTCTTTAATTTTCTTTATTAATTGTTGTTTTCTCTTTAGAAAACTCAGGGTGGGCGGTTTGGTATGCTGAATCAATAAAAGATAGAACACGATATGTATATCCGCGTAAAAAATATCAAATTGTACTAGAAATAGAATATGGTTATATTAAAGATAAAAATCGGAAGGTTTTCTATCCCAAAAATATTTAGGATACCAATTTCAATCCCAACTTGACGGAAGGATTAAATTTTGTCAAAATTCGAAAATCTAGGGAGAGATCTTATGTTTTAAGCAAACCATTACAAGGCTTAAATTTCATAGAAAAATAAAATAAGATAAAAAATTCTTCACTAATTCAAAATCCGTATCGCACTTATTTTTCCTCCATGCCAAACATCAATCTAGAGAGATTCTCAATTTTAGTAGTTGATATCTTTTTAAAAACAACTTTTAAAACCCATATTCGAAATTACTAATAGCAAATATTAAAGCACGTATATAAATAATTATTCCCATGGTTTTTAGTAAAATCAACTGATTAGGATATAGATGCTAGTTACAAACTTTTCAGTGTCAAATTATGAAAAATTACGTGGCATTTGGATCTGCATGTGGCTGAAAGAGATACCAATATTGAACGGGACTAAAACATATGGGAGATGAGACCAGGCGAGTCCTTTTCAAGCCAAGGAATATTATTCGAGGCCTTTTTCCTTCCTCAGAATTTCCTTTACCCTTTGCCCAAAATTTCTTCTTGATGAGTCTACACATCAGCCCACCCATCCATATTTTGATTGACATTTACATCCACATTTAGATAGACAACAAACCCTTATCCTTTTTACTCGTTTGTCAACTATTCTAGTTTCTTAATTTGTGGGTTTTAACTTTTTCTTTTTTCTAAATTAAAAAATAATAATTAGTGGGCATCTCATCTCTCATCCAGTTCATCTAAAATAAAAATCTAGGGACTTGTTAGTAGATCACGATGAGTACCTGATGTAATTCTACCCGAATAATAATGAGCTCAATTTCATCATTCACTGTCATAATAACAGTGCTTCTCCCTGTTCAAATCTGAGTATTAAAAGTTGAGAAAATTTATAATAGAAATTGTATTTTATATTACCAGTAGATCTATAACGAGAACTTCAATGTGTCAGTGTTGTAAACTTTTAATTTAAACATTCATAGATTAATTCAAAAACTAAAAAAAAAAACGAAACGTATGGATGGACTACTAAAAATACAAACCGATGGAGTACTTAAAAATATAATTCATACATCATAAAGTCTACATACAATTCAAAGTGTTACATGGTTAGAGTTCTTTATTAAATATATAATTTCTATAAGTAACCAAATTGATCTTGACTACTTAGGCATTAAGGACTTTATTTCCATTTAGATTGAGATTGTTGACTATTTTCTTAAAAACTTTTTCCAAATAAATACTAAAATGAAAAGCAGCCACTTGTCAGGAAAGGACGAATGGTAACTGGAAGCACTCCTCACATTATTGTTATAACACTTTACCAATACACAACTCAATTGGAAAATTTTTTTGCAACCTCACTAGTAGAAAAAAAGGATTCTACCATCGGTTTTAATAGTTATGAAAAGTTACCACAACTATTAAAAAATAATTATGGAAAGTAAGAAGACTCGCCTTCGGTTTTTAAAAAGTTGTGATATCTTGTTTTCTCCGATTATTTTTAACAGTCATGAAATATTCTCACATGGAGTATGAGTGTTAGTGCCAAAGTATTCACAATTATTTTTAGAAAAAATGATCGTGGCTACATTTTCCACATTTGTTTTCGCCAAAAAAAAGTCATGGAATGTGTGGATTAAAGAAACACCACGATTGTTTTTTACGAAAATAGTCGTGGTAGTTTTATTAAAACAGAAACTTTTTGCATAAAAATTTAATATCAAATACAATATAACAAAAAAAAAATAAAATAAAAAAGGCCATGGAATCTCGAGTTTCCACGATTGTTTTAAAAAAAACAAGTATATGTTGCATTTTTGTCATATCTTTACATAACCTTTTTTTTTAGAGGGAGTTTGGCATCTAAGTTTAAACTCATTTGTTTGAGTTCAGTCTCAACTGAACACGTTTGGGAATAAAGTTCAACCCCAACCCTTTTTTGAACCGTTATACAGTAAACCAAACTCGGTTTACTGTTCATCAAGTCTCCCTTGCTATTCTGTTTCACCCGTGCCTTGGGTCCTGTTCACCATTCTCGTGTTCCTTCCTACCGGCACCCATCTGCTCGTCGGCCTTACGAGCCACTCACCGCCGAATCGCGAGCTCGCCGGCCTCGCTAGACAACCACTGTCCAATCACAACAAAAAGCTCAGCACTGGGCATTGAGGAGCGTGAAATTTCGACGGTGAGGGGAGCCTGAGGGGCGGTGGCGGTGGCTCATTAAACCCACTGGCTGGTCGTGAATTTAAATGAAAGGAAAAGAAATGAAGAGACAACGAGAGTGGAAAACTGAGAGAGATGGGGGGAAAGAGGGGGATAGAGAGAAAGGGAAGAGAGAGAGGGCACAAGGGTGGAGGGCATGATTATGTCGTCATGTTGGGGGGAGGGGGGCGGCGGTGGCGACACAACCCAGATCTGGGTTTGTGTGGGGGGTTGTGAAAGGGAGGGGGGGAGGGCGTCGTGGTAAGGGATGGGGGCACGATAGAGTTGGCAGAGATGGTGACGTCAGTGTAACCTAGATCGGTTTGTGTCGGGGACTTGCGAGAGGAAGGGAGAGGGAGGGGGAGAAGGGGGGGCGTCTTGGTATGGGGTGCAGGGTGCGATGGTGTTGGCGGAGATGGTGGAGAGGGATGGAGTGAGAGGGAGGGGGAAGGGGAGGGGGGAGAGAGAGAGAGGGAGGGAGGGGAATTTTCTTTATTTTTTATTGTTGTTAGTATTAAAATATTAAAAAAACAACAAATAAAAAAAAAGGAGAAAGCGAAAAAGGTAAAATGAAAAAAATGAAAGGAATAATTTAAAGGAAAAATTATTTAAATTTCAAAGTAAAACAACTAACAAATCTCAAAAAAAAAATTATGGACTATAGTCATAATTATTCTACATGTAGGAACCAAATTAAGATGTAAAAAAAAATTATTAATTTTCAATACATAATACAATTCTAATAAATTACATTTCTCTAGTTAAACCAAATTAGAATTGTAATTATTATGTTTTTTTATTAACTTTTAGTGACCAACTAGCTCATTCTTGTTGTTGTATTTTATGACTATGTAAGAAATATTGTAAAAGTTTTGATGTATGTTGTTAATGTGTGTTTTTAATTTAGTTTATTTTAATTTTTCTATTTTTCTGATCAGAAACCTATAATAGAATGTTAAATTTGAATTCAAATTTTTAATTCAAATTTTTTACATCCAAATAGGGCCCTAACAAAACTTAAATTTTTCAACTCAAACTTTTTTTTACCAAAGACTCAACTCAAGTTAAACTTTTCAACTCAAAACTTTTTTACCAAACACTCAACTCAAGTTAAACTTTTTATCTCAAACATTTTACCAAACACTCAACTCTAAAACTCAACTTAACTTATCTTCAACTCAACTTAAAATTATTAACTCAAACCCAAACACCAAACACCCTCTTAGTTTATAAAAACACATGTCGTTTTGAGGGTTAAAAATACCCTCATCCTCTTCTCCTTGCCAGTTCCCCCCTCCCCTCTTCCTAGCCCCCCCTTGCCACTCTCTCTTTGGGTGTAGTTAAAAATACGCCTTTAGTGACACTCTTTTAGAAACGTTCTAACAATTGATATTTTTGCGAGGAGAATTCTTTTTCTCGACACCTTTGCATTATTACCGACACAAAATTAGTCGATTATAATTAGAGTTTTCTGAGATATACGTAATGTTTGTGTTTATGATTCGATTGCTTTCCACCAATAATAAAAAATAGCTGTCTCTACTGATGTTTACTGGACTATATAAACAAGTTTATCTATATATGGATCTTAACTAGCTATTTATGTCTTATCTTCTACACAAAAAATTACCAAAACCGCAGAGACCACATACCTTTGATTTCAAAGTTAAATAGCTTAGGTCAATCAGCTAACACACTTTTAATGACAAAATTGGAAGAATCCTTTAGTAGGACATTCAAATATATCCTTTCAATAAGACAGAACTTTAAACCGTAAAGATCTTTATCAAGTTTAACTTAATTAATTTGATATGAACTAAGGTGAAAAAATTATGTTAGCTAGTGTTGATGGCCAAATCAGTCCCCTGTACGGACCCGGGAAGGTGTCTACGCTGCCGAGAAGCGGACAAGCCGACAACATGAGTCTCCGACCAGCCGATCACACCTATGGTTCTCGGACTTCTCTCTCCAATGCGGCACGTATTCGGCCTTATCCCGGGAAGCCGGGAGGACCGACCAGGATATCAGCCGACCTACTCCCAGTTCGTGCCTATGGAAACCCTCCTGACACGGAACGTCGTCACTTCATAACTGTCTGCGCCGCCCTACCTACCACTGACACCAGTCGCGTCACTGCCACTACCTATTCTGACATCTGCAGCGATGGACATTTATCCACCACACAGTGCCGTGTCAGGAGTAGGTAGCCTCAGCGATCAGTACCCTATTCATGCTAACCTATGAGGTGCCAGCCCTAGAGGTCCACGACGGCCCTAGCGGGTCGAACCGGCACCTGATCCAGCGAAACACCTATAAATAGGAAGAAACCCCTGATTTCAGGTATGATCACTTTCACTGGCAAAAAGCTCTGCCTCTCCTTTCGCTCACCGTTCTCCAACTGACTTAGCATCGGAGTGCCCGCGCAGACACCACACCGGTGTCCCATCATTCGAGGTGCTTCTCCTTTTGCAGGTGATCGACGGCGGAGCGATAGCCGAGCTTACCGACTACATTGGGTGTTGTTGCCGGAACCGTTTTGGCATCAACATTTTGGCGCTAGAAGGAGGGCCCCGCTTTCCAGCACTAACATCTTTGCATTACACTCATCTCGTACGCCATGGACGAACACGGTGACCAGGAAATCAGGAACCAGATAACACGATCCTTCAACTTCGGGTACCCGACAGACGCATCGTCGGGGGAGCCCGAGCGCAGCGGAGATCGACCGCGACGGAAGTTTTACGGAACGTCCAGGCACTAACCAGACGTCAAGTGCTCATGGAAGCCATCCGGGAGTCCCACCATGTCCAACTGCCCAGACACAGCAGAGAGCCGAGTCCACGCTAGTAGGCCTCCCAACCGCCAGCAGCGTCGTGACCTGCTCCTCGGTGCGGGAAAGCGACAGTTACGACAAGATGACCTTGGCAGGAGCGAAGAGAGGTGCCGAGCCAGCAGAGTGCGCTCAAGGAGCGCACACCCGAGAAGCACCCCGGACCAGCGAGGATCCGGCTAAAAAGGGCCCGGTAGGGCCCGAGACCCATGCCGCCTGGACCACTCGTCACTCGGCCAATCCCTTGGTCGGGCACGGAGGGCCGATTGAAAACAGCATCGTCTTCGCTCTAATATTAAGCCGTTGTCAACCGACGAAGAAGCTCTTCCACCGCCGCCGTGGCACCGGGGGTTCACCCGAAAGGCCCGGACTCCGCGGAGCGGGAAGAAGCACGTGACACGCCCCAAACTCCGCAAGGACCAGGCACGTGACGACCACCACCACCACCCGCTTGATCCACTGGTGCCGGAGATACGCGGGGATGAGACGTCACATGAAGAGAATGATGAGCAGCTTCTTTATAGGGTTCCGATATTCGACCCATTTGTAGCCGAGCTTTGCACCGCCAATTCGGCTAATTCGAATGAGTTAGCGTTGGAGACTAGTGCTAATAACGTTGTAGATTCTAATGGAGTTATCGAATCGAAGGCGGTTTCGCCGTCGGGGAATACTAATTTGCAGCAGCAACAGTTTCTTCCGACGGAGATGGACCTCGCGGAGTTTGCGGCCGACGTCGAGAGCTTGCTGGGGAGGGGGCTTGAGAACGAGTGTTTCGGTATTGAAGAGCTAGGGTTTGTGGATTGCGAAGAGAAGGAATTGGGAAGAGTTAAGATCAAAGAAGAGGACGAAGAAGATGAAGCCATGGAAGGTATTGAATTAAAAAAAAAAATTCATCAAAATCAAATCCAAATCCTTTTATTACTTTTTTAAATCCATAATTTTTTTTTTTTTTTTTGGTTTAGGACGGTGTGTTAAAGGAGAGCTTAGTTAATAATCATTTACTGGGTTATTCCTTATATAGGTAAAGATTCGGGGGGTTGTTGTTGGGCTGAGACGTCGATGGAGATCGATATGGTGAGACCGGAGCCGCTGGATCTGAATTTCGAAGAATACGAGGACTCTCCAGCGTCATGCGGCGAGGAAGACGATCGGAAGGTAGGGTTGCTAGAGGAGACCGCAGCGGCAGTACAGGAGACTAAAAATGATGGAGAAAAAGAGAAGAAGAGCAAAAAGAAGAAGAAGAAGAAGAAAATACTATTGAGGTTGGATTATGAGGCGGTGATTACGGCCTGGGCAAGCCAAGGGTCGCTGTGGACCACCGGCGACCGGCCCGATTTGGACCTGGATGCCTGCTTGCCTGACTGCATGGTTAGTTACTTTTCCCTGCCTCCCCCCCCCCCCCCCCCCCAACCTTTTTTTTTTTTTGTTTGTTTGAAATTTGACTGTCCAAATCTACTTTAAATATCTTTTTTTTACGTCCTGTTATTGTTGTTTTTTTTCCTTTGGACGTGTAAATTGTTTTAGGAAAAAGGCAAAATTATATTCTCTTTAGCTCAGGGTTTGGACCACTAAAATCGACACTGCTTGTTTTCATTCGTGAAGATATATGGACACTCCAAATCTGTGTAATTGAGTTAAAAAGTGTTCTTTACCTGGCCCATGCGTAAAGGTCCATAGAAAATGGAAAAGGTGAAAATTAATTTACTTAACCATTTGATATTATCATGTGGGCAATGTAATTAGTTAGCCTTAATTAAGATTTGTTCAAATCAATTTCCTTTTTTTTTTTTTGAGTCTACCAAGAGGGATTCGAATTTTATACCTTGTGATAGATTCAAGTATGGAATTACCTCTAAGTACTACCATGTCTACAATCAATTCTTATTATAGTAATAAGGCTAACATGTGTTTGCTTTCTATATATATATATATGTATATATATATATATGTATATATATATATGTAACAGGGTACAAATGCAACGTCTCAACTTCAACATCAATATCAGTATATGGATATGAGTGGAGTTGGGGTAAACCAAGCAATATTAGCAGATGGAGGGAGAGAGGCACGAGTGTCGAGGTATAGAGAAAAGAGGAGAACTCGTTTGTTCTCGAAGAAAATAAGGTACGAGGTTCGCAAATTGAATGCCGAGAAGAGGCCTAGGATGAAAGGAAGGTTTGTCAAGCGAGCTAATAATAATTCTTTTGCTGGACCTACTTTTCCTATGCTTTCTAGTAAATAAATAACCCCCTCGGTTGGTTATATATATATATATATATATATATGTATGTTCACAATTTTGCTTCAAGTAGTTATAAACTTTTGAATTTTGTGTATACAGATCTACTGACCATCAACTAAATAAAAGTCGTGTCTAAAGCTGAAAGCTTATTATGTCCTGTATGTTTGACATGTAAAAACTCTCATTAGCTCCCAAAGTGTCTGCATATACAGTAGCTGAGAAATCATGAGATTGATGGAACCAAAAAAAAAAAAAAAAAAACCTAGATAGATGACTGAGAAATCTCTAAAGGAGTATTAAAAGATGTAAACAAATATTTATTGTTGCACATAGCTTATAAATACACATGAAGGTTTGTAAACAATTATTGTGCAATGAATGTATATGATTTGAACAGTACTATAGAATTGGCGTAGAACAAGAATGACGGCATGCAGTTATTGCTGTGAATGAATTTTCCTCTTTTTTTTTTTTTTTTTTTATCAGACCTTTCAAAATAGCAATAAATTAATCAAATTTCACTCCAAAGAGAAAAGAAATTACTTAGCCGGAAACAAATTTTAAGGTAATTATCAATGATGCTTGTACCATGTATAAACCATCATTTGAAGCTAACTTAGTTGGTGCTTAGGGCATAATCTTCAATGCAATATTAAATTATTGTCTCAGAATAAATTTAATATTTGGATTAAAAAAAATTACTCTCTGATAGAGTACTATCTTTGATGTCAAATTTATCATATGCTAATTTTGGTGGCAAATCTATATCACAAGATAAAGCTAATGCCAAATTTAACATTTGATTTTTTTTATTATTATCTTGACTTTATCATGTAATCAATATTTTTAATTTATTTAAGTACTAAAAATTTACTTTTACAAATTCCAAATCATAATATATATGAGACAAAATGTAATAAATAATATTAGAAATAGCATTATACGTATAAAGCAAGATCTTTAGTAACAATTATAACATTGATATATAGAAATGTTTCAACAATGATCTTGGTGAATGTGAGTATACTGAGTCCTGGTTTCAAGCTCAGAGGTTATTAATTTCTTTTACATACAATTTACGTTTTATCCATCAATAATTTTTAACGCCAAAAGAAATTATAAGTTTGGAAGGCACCAATAAGTCAAATGATTTTAATTCATTTCATTTTAGTAGACTCTATAAAATTCTCTTGCAACTGATCTGTTGGGGCTAGTTCAACAAATGAAAGCAAAAAAAAAAAAAAAAAATTTAGGTGAAAACGTCAAGGTTCAAAATCTAAAATGGTGTTTATTTTTCTTTTATAATTACAAATCATGGACCACACATACAGTTAAAAAAATAAATAAAATCCACTTGAAACAAGTCTTGAGACGATAATGGAGAATTTCATATCCGTTTACAACAACAAATATATTTGGTTTGGTAAGGACAAATTTTAAAAGGTGAAATTTGATGGCGAGAGTGGGCCAATACGCATTAAATTTGAAAAAAACTTGACATTTCTCTCTACCGCTCTCTATTAATTATAAGATTGCCATGAAAGGGGACCCCATAATAAGTCCAAGCTGAAATTTGAAAGGATCCAAAAATATATTAACCTTGAAGCGTGGCAGTACAACTATTGTTTGGACAAGTAATATTCTCAGTTCCACAAAATTTCTAAAAATTTTATTTCTTTATCTGGTTTGTATTTAGAATAATATCCAGAAATTACATAGTCTAAGATTGAGCCATGTAGAAGGAATACCCAAAGCTTGGAAGATACACAAGTTGGGCCCTTTCATCGACAGTCTGAAGTAAAATATGTTACTCGTGTTATGTCATCATGTGATTAATTATTGGAATTACGTTAATACCGATAATAAGTACATTTTTCTACAATTATCATGTGTGTGGTATTAATGTACTGTGGATTATAATTTAAGAAGAAAGGCGATTTATATGAATCATATATCTGTCGTGTGTTTACGCACACGTGTCTGGATATAATATATATAATTTGTAGTTAACAGATATACATATATACATATATATATATATATATATATATAAAACACAGTTTTCATCCAGAATTCCAGATGTTTTACTACAAGCACAGCTTGATTTAACCTCTCAAGCAGATCTATTTAATTAGGAAATTTCAATTTAATAGACAATAACATTAAGCATATGTTACAAAGTCCTTAATCAAGCTTTTTTCTAATTGTAAGCAGATAAAGTCGAGCCTTAATTAACCAAATTTTATGTAGCTTCTTTAGCATTAACACTTCTCCAACATGCACTATATATAGAAAGCTAATAATGCAGAAACGGCCAACGCAAGGGTCGGAAAGGATTTTAACCAAATCAACACGCAAAAGTTTATAAAGATCTACCCATTTTTGACGTACCCAAATTGTTGGTTTCCTATTTTCATTAGCTTGAAAAAAGCAACAGTTACAAATGACGTTGCGATAATTATATAGCTGCGAATCTAGCTAAGGCCTACGAGCTGCAACCCCCTCACGACCAAGTAGCTCTAGTAAAATTCTTCGAAAAATTATAGTTTTATTTCTCTTTTTTTTTCTTATTTATCCCTTCCCTAAGTCTTTTGGATATTGAATTTTTATTCATCATATATTATAATTTTCATAATTTTACCGTACCCTTCCTTTTTTAACTTAAAATTAACTCAAACCCCTTAAATAAATTTTTTTGGCTTTGTCTCTGCCTGCTACGAATCACTTATTCGTCACCGTGCCCCCTCGTTGTTTGCCCGAACCCCCATGCCCCCATCAGTGCTCAACCCATATCCACTTGGGATCCTCATGAATCTGGTTTCGGATTCTCTTCTTATAATTATATTCAAATATGGATTTTTAGAATTTTATGGTATATATGTTTAAATATTCTCGTATTGAAAAAAGTAGAAAGGACTTACTTTTCCAAGAATTGGTCCCAAAGTAATCAAATGATCTCTTTTACAAATATATGGATATCTTATTAAGATTATCGAAATACACGAAAGTACTAATTCGGATGATAATTTCTAATAAGGTAAACTTGATAATGAGTTGTTGATGTCATTTAAAATGTGGGTAAACAAATCATTTCACAAAACATTCTATGGTCCTCATTACCTTTCAAATCTTCTAGCCAAAAGAAGTAATTAAAAAAACACAAAAGAAAGTTCAATTATGTGTACAAAATTAAGCCACTATTTTAATTAAGCAAATCAAATGGAACCTCAACCGATATTCAAAATAGGAAATATTCTATTATCATGCTTTGTAGTACTGATAGATTTAGCTCATATGTCTCATTTTTTCTATTATTTTTATATCTCTTAAATAATATTATGTTAGCTCGATAAATTTAAAAGTTTAATTAATTAATACTATAATACGATTTTTTGATTTGATATAATATTTTAATTGACATATATTGATATTAATAGAGAAAGAAATAAAATGACAAATAAATCCTATCCAGTCACATTTGATATCAGATATTGACATATGGTCTTACTAATCATATATGAGTCAAGATCTTGTTATTTCAGATTTCTTATTTAATTGGTTATCTCCTAATAGTATTATGTTATATTTTCAGATTTCTTATTTAATTGGTCATCTCCTAATAGTATTATGTCATATTATCTAAATTTAAAAATTTAACAATATAAAAAAATATTAAATACTAAAAATTTTTAAACAAGTTGATGAGTTGTCAAAACATTATTAAAGGATAACCATTGAGAAAAAAAAAAACATATATATATATAGGACAGTGAATCTGGATTCAATCATGCATACTTTACCAAAGTGAGAGGAGACTCGGTAAGATTTTAACTTTCAACTTTCTAACTTTCCCAATATATATATATATATATATATATATATATTTATTGGGGAAGTTAGAAGGAAAGGGCTGAACAATATACAATCCACATGGAGGAGTAAACGCAAGGAAAGTTGGAAGCTCTCACAAACTCCAACGGCTGTCCTGGCCATGCATGAACGCCATGTGTTGACAACTACCTTGCACATCACGGCGCTGCGTCTGATCACTGCGGTTCCACCTATAATGTAGCACTAGCCGTATTGCCCCACTTTCCTTTACAAAACTACATGTCGTATTGGTTTGAATTCACTTTTTATGGAAAAACTCCTATTATCATCATCATCATATACACATGATATTGGAAGGGAATCTCTTCAACCAATTAAAGAAAATGTGTGTGTTTGTGTGTGTGTGTGTGTGTGTGTGTATGTAACAAAAGGGAAAATGAAAATGAAAGGAGAGCAATTTTGGGAAATATATATTGTCTTTCATTTATATTTTAGGAGAAGATCGCAAAAAATGTACAGATATACATAATATTGCGCATACGTCTGTCCGAATCTCTTATCCTATCTCTGCATGCCCAAAATATAACAAAAGACCCCCCAAAATTACCACCCAATTTCCCATTTTTGCTTTAACTTGAATCAAAAGAAAATGGAGATACTACTAGTACATATTTAAAAAAAAAAAAAAAAAAAAAAAAAAAAAAAAAAAAGACGACCAAAAGTAAAGTTGATTCTGATCCGCCAAAACCTGCTTCTCCTTTGCATTAATGCATCAAAGCATAACCTGCTTTGGTTCCTCAATATTGTCCGTCCAGAAAATTTTTTTTTTTAACTAAAACCAAAAAAAAAAAAAAAACGTTTTTACTTCGTAGTTAATTATTACTAGGCATGCGAAGAGTCAGTTCCAAGCTAACCATGCCGTCATCGGCTAGGCCAGGCTCGGCGCGCCCAGCCAACGAAGCCTCAACCGTTTCAACCGAAAACAGGCTGGTCTCGCGATCCTCTACCACAGTGCCGTCTATGTTCCCCTGTGGACAGGTCCACCAGAACTCATGACCAGGGTTCAGGAAGGGAGTTAAATCGGCGGCGTTGTTTGAGCCCCTGGCGGCGGCGGCGGCGGTGGCTCCGAACTCAGGACTCTCCGAGCGGATCACCAAGTTCCGGTGCTTGGCGGAGGTTCTCTTGAACCTTCTCCGGGTCTTCGCCACTTGGTTCAGCTTCTGGTCGGACTGTTCAGCGTCAGGGTCCTTTGCCATGTGGCGTATGTCCCAGAACTTGTGAGGAATCTTCGGGTCCAACACCCCGCCGCCGTCGCCGCCGCCGCCACTGGTTTGGCCGTCGATTCCAGGAATCGGTATCCCCGCCAGCACCGACTCGACGGCGGATTGACACTTTGCCCACTCTTCCGACCACAGCAGCCCCACCGCCCCGTAGATTGGGTTCACGATCCTCCCACACGCCTCGTACAACAAGCTCTTGAAAACAGCTGCACAAAATTCACCATTTTCACCCAAAAAAAAATTTTGTATTTTTTACAAATTGCTAATAGTAACGTACGTTTGCGTTTTCTGTCTTACCTTTTCTAAGAAGGGTATGTTACGCTTGTTCAGTGACCATACCAATCTATTTATTTCAGTGTAACATAGGCTAAATTATAGAGAAGTTACACAACTCATATAGAAATTATCATTGTTTATCAGGGTTATATTGGAAAAATAGAAAATTTTGAAAGGCAAAATTAAAAATAAAAATAAAAATAAAAATAAAAAAAAGTTAATAAGGGCAAAAGCATCCACTCAATTATAGGTGACTCCGCCGTGCTTTTTGGTAAATGTTGAACTTTTATTTGTTATTAATTAATTAATTAAAAAATTTAATTTTTTTAATTTTTTGAAAAGAAGTGAAGATGAAGTAGAAAATTTACCCGGACGGAGATAGTCAGGACCGGCGTCGATGAGGTTGAGGAGGCCAGTGCGGCCATAGAATTTGGCGAGGAAGAGGGTGGCTTGGGCTTGGGAGTCAGGGGACTCGATCCACTCAAGGCAGGGTCTGATGGTGCAGTCATCACTGCACCCCTTGCGAAGAACCCTACATCCATTGCAGCTAGTCCTCATGATTCCTCTCACGAATTTTTCTCGAGAAACAAACAGCCAAGAAAAAAGGTTATTAATTACCCGGAGTCGGGATTTGGGCGGCGCAGCAGCTGATTTCGCTCTACAGAGGTTGTACGGAAATATGAAGAATGGGAGTTCTAGGGTGGGCTGTATTTAAAAGCAATGTTTTGGAGGGTTTTTTTTTTTTTTTTTTTTTTTATAGAATTGGATTTTCTCTCTCTCTCTCTCTCTGGCCAGTGGTTTCTGAAGAACTACACTCAAAACCAGGGTTCCACAGAGAGCTATTTTTTTCCCTTCAGGTAAAAGCAAAAAGGTGGGTCCCCAAAACGATCCGCTTGGCCTTGGATTTTTTTTCCATTTTAAAACAGACCTGCATGCACAACTAAATTACAAAAACACCACTGCCCCGTTTATTATTAAAATCTCTTTTCATTTTTTCACGAAATGTTCGTGAACTTCCCGATTCTGAATGAGCTTAAAGAATTATTTTTCTTTTTTTAGTTATTTCAGGAGGGCAGTTTTGTAGTTTTTGACAATCAGTGGGAATAATGTCGTCCTTGTGAGAAAAGAGGACAGGACTTTGGCCAAGTGTGTAAGCCATGCAATGTAACTGAAAACGGAAAAGCCGACACGTCACAAACGTAAAACTTGGCAGTTAAAGAATAAATACTCAGCACGTGAGGGGCACGTGCTGCGAATCGGAATCCGGCGCACGAGACGTTGGACTTGTGCGAGTCACCGCGTACATAACCACGAAAATGTATGAAACGGAAAAGAAAAAAAAAGTAACTCCCGCTTTTCGGGAGAGCATGCAAGAAAACCGCCGCCGTCCGTACAACTGCGGTTTTTTTGGGGAGGGTGGATGTCTGGTTTTTGGGGAGTCCGTACAACTGTGGGCGCCATAACTCTCTGCGCCAGTGGTTTTGATGGGGGGTTTATATATTTACATATATATATATATATATATATGAATGCAAAATCCGACCAGTTTGGGGTCCTGCCTAAGTTCTCATCCTTATGAGATTTTGCCTGCCTTATTTGCTGATCTCTCATTCTACTGTGCCTTTTGGGAAGGATATTAATCATCCTTCTTTGGTTAGAAATCTTTTGTGAATGTTTATTATTATTATTATTATTATTATTTTATTATTGTTGTTGTTTAAGAAAGTTCTTGTATCTAATAGATGAATACATCCAACAGTCATAATTTTTTGTTTATAATATAGTAACATTTATTTATTTTTATTAATTATAAATATCACTGAAAAATATCTTATTGAAATCATATTATTCTAAAAAAAAATTATAAATTTCATTTCATAATGGTACCGGATATGTATTATATGAGTTGTTTAATTGTTAGTCGTAGGGACCATTTTGGGTTCTAACTCCGAACAGACTTTTCCAAAAGTTTGTTGTCCTTCTCTCCAAAGTAAACCATTTATTACTGTTCACATCTTCATATCTCTATTTTTCATTAAAAAAAAAACTCAAACCTTAAAAAATCTATAATTTTTTTTATTTTAAGTCGAATTGGATGATTTTTAAAAAGAAAAAGAGTAATTGACCTAAATAATCCATGAACTCTTGCGAATGTGATATTTGGTCCCTTTTCTTTATTTTTTTTAGCCAAAATGACTATAAACTTTTATTTTTAGGTCGTTATAGTAATTTCCGTCCAAATTCGTTAAATTTTTAACGGAATATTATTGAAATGATTATTTTATAATAAAATTACTAAAATACCCTCCATTCTCTCTTTTCGCCCACACCTCCCCTCCCCCCTTCTCTCTCTCGGTCTAGCACCCCCCATCCCCCACCTTCGCCGTCATTTGCCCCTCACCCCTCCTCCTCACTCTCTCTCTTTCTCTCGGTTTGGCCCCTCCATCCCCACCCCCCTCCCGCACCATTCACCGCGAGCCCCCACCCCCATTGGAACCCAGATCAGAGTTGCCCTCCCTCTGTCTTCACCATCATTGAGCCCCCCTTCCCCCTGGTCTTCGCTGTCATCGAGCCTCCCTCACCCCCCCCCCCCCCCCCGCCCACTGTCTTCGGCTCAGAACCCAGCTACCGAGCTTGCCCTGCCCCTGGATCTTGGTACCAGATCTTGGCTGCTTTGGTTTTAAGAAGAGAGAGAGATCAAGGAGGAAGAGAGTGTGTGCGCGTAAGGGCTTTGGTTTGGAGAGAGAGAGAGAGAGAGAAGAGAGAGATTAATTTTTTAAAATTAATTATTAGTAAATTCTAAAATACCCTCTTATTTTGTTAGAAATTAACAGATTTTGACAGAAATGACCATAATGGTAAAAAAAATAGAGTTTAGTGTCATCTTGACCTAAAAAAAAAAAGAACAAGGACCAAACCGTCACTTTTGCTAGAATTCAGGGACTATCTAGGCTAATTACTCAAAGAAAAATTGCATAAAATGATTAGAGAAACGAGATAAGATTCTTATTATTATTTTTTCCGAATATATTTCAAATTTTTACACTTTTTAACGATCATAGTTCGTTTTCTACCAAACATACATTTTCAAAACACTAACTCATTTTCAATCAGAACATTTCTAAAACTCTAACTTCAATTTGTGTTTCAAACGGGTCCTTGTTTTGAGTACTTCATTTAGCTTGAACGAAATGTATTTACTGGTTTATAATGGGTTGGTAATATGGCAATGATTGTATGAGCACTTGAGTTCCGTTTTGTAATTTGTTCATAACATTTAGTGTCAAACGGATCGATATTAACTGGGTCTATGGTGGGTTTGTGATCAGGCGATGATTTGTGAACAATAGAGTTATTCGGTTAAAATTTATTTGGATGAATCTAATGTGTGTCCCAAAATTATAGGGTGATTCTAATTTTATATTTTAAATTTTACAAATTTGTTTTATCCTTTGAATATTGATTTAATCCTACTAATTAATTTTATTTTGTTAAATTTATGTTAAAAAAAAAAAAAAAAAAGAGTTGAATACGATCTTCAGGGATGACAAGGGGATACTCATACAAGAAAGAGGGTGGGAAATGCTCCTCATCCTCATTTATATCATGTGTTTCAAGACAATCTCCATCCCCGTTTCAAGCCCCCACTTAAGAAGAAAAAAGGATGAGGTCTAAGAATTACCATGGAGAATGCATTCCTTATACCTGCTTTAATTTTCACCGTAGCATTCGTGATTGTCAAAAGTTTCAATAAATTACAAACAAAAAAGGAAAAAAAAAAATTAAATCAGGTATAAATTAAATTTATTCTTTAATGTTTTCGGAAACAATAAAAAAAAATTTCAACAAAATAAGGTATAGAGAAGAATATTGAAGATTAGGATTAATACTACAATACAAATGTAATAAATAAATAAAGTGTTTAATTATATATGTATATATATACACACACACACATACATACACATACATACATATTGTGTTGGAGGAGCGCTCCTTCGTCTGGGAGTATCAACGACGGAGTTCCGATCTCCGTCAACTGAAATCTCGTGACGCGGTCCGCGATTTTGACGGAGTTCGTGATTTCGTTTTTGCCATTGTTCGTGATTCTCGCCGGTGATAGAGTTTGTAAATTCGCGATTTTGCCAATCTTTATCCTTCAGAATCGCTACGTGACGGCCATGGCGACAAAGGATATCCGCGGAGATGGGATGAGAATTTGGATGTATTTTGGGGATTTTTTGAATCTGAAAACAAAGTATGCTATTTTTTTTTTTTTTTTTTTTTTTTTTAATTGTCACCTTCAAATTATGCTATTTCCCGCTTTATCCCGACTATTTTCCTCTCTCTGTTTCGTTTCTTTTTATCAAACATTATAGTTTTGAGCCTAATAAGACGCTGGACTGCCACTTTAGTGAAAGCAGCCCAAAATTCACAAACTATCAAGAAGCCTGGATCTGCAACTACGTCGTATCTACAGAGCCCAAACCCGATGTAGAGGTCCTACCATCTTCGTGTCTTGTGAATATGTTTCTACTGCTATATTATTATTATTATTATTATTATCATTATCATTACAAACAAACTAACATCTTAACAATTTTTCAGTCTAATAGAAATTTCACAATTAACTTTATCACAAGACCCTTTTTTTTTCTTTTGCTGGTAAAATTTTTTTCATACTGATATGCACTATAAGATAGCAACATCTTAAATCCCCCATTTCTCTAAAACAATATCGCGTAAATTACAGAAATTTCACCAACTTGATCATTAAAAAAAGGAATTTATAGCTAAATAGCATTTTTTTTAAAGAAGTTTTTTAATAAATAGTCGAAATTTTAAAAAATTAGTTAAAATGTCATTTTTTCTAAAATGGTTAATCAATTTTCTTAAATGGTTAATCAGTGATTAACCACATAATGATCAATCAATGATTAACTTAAGGTCAATCACAGATTAACCATAATAGATATCATCAAATTTCATAATCAAAGTGATTGATTATTAGTCAATCACTAATTTTTATAGTCAATCACACAGTTGGTCAATTTTTTAAGTTAAAAAAGTTAGCCCATATATTAAGTTAAGTGATTAAAAAATACTATCCAATCTAATTTTTCTTTAAAAAAAGTTCACCATAAATGGTATAATTTAAAATATTTTAGATAAATGAGAAATAATAAAATATTTTTGATAAATAATTTATGCATGAGAATATTTATAAATATCGTAACTAAATATTTACTATTAATATATTATTTACCTAAAAAATTTTTGAAATTTCTTTTGGAGAGTCATCGATTAAGAGAGTCATGGATTAAGTTATGCGTAATGTCAAAATTTTTTGTAATATAATAATTATATATTTCAGATTTCCACATACCAATAAAATTCTAATAATGTCACCAAAAACACGAATATTCGTGAAACAATAGTTGGACTTTTGGACGGCAGAGACTGTTGTTACCCCTTACGCTGGCCCATCTACCACCCATGTGCACGCTCTCTCTCTCTCTCTCTCTCTCTTTCTCTATCTCTTGCCAGATGTGTAATAAGCTCATGAGACAAAGAAAGCTTTTCCCAGCGGACCCCACTCAATTATTATTTCATGCAGCTGATAATCAAACAGCGTATTGGTAGAAGAAACCAAAAGCTTGTAAGCCATTGAATTATTTGCACTCATATACACTAGACACTAGGCGGCCCGCCCTACATACATGACCATAGTATTGTTTCATTCTGACAAAAACAATAAAGTATATTATGTGCATGTTTAATAAAGTTTTTTTGCTTATGCTTAATAAAAGTTTTGATTTCTCAGTAAAATATTTAGTTCGTGTTTGACTAATAGATTAGAAATGAAAATTTTTAAATTAGAATTAATTAATTTTTTAGAAATTAATTATAAATTTTATTGATTTTTTTAAAAAAAGATAAATCATTAAAAGATAAAAATTGATATGAAAATATAAGTTAAACTTATACATCAAACAAAACGTTAGATGTACATAGTTTATGAAGTCAAAATGATCTTTAAAATTATTTAATAAGTTAAGAAGAAGTTTATAATGTTAATTTATATCTTATTAAAATTTTTAAAATTTACTTAGAAGAGGTTTTATCGAAAGTCATATTTTTTAGATTTGACATTAAACACTCCTGAAAATTAAAAACTATATATGTTATAAGAAGTTCATAACGTTGATTTATGCCTCATTAAAAGTTTTAAAGCGTACTTCGAATTTTACAAAGGAGTCAGATATAAAATATTTCCTTCAACCACAATAATAAAGTATGTATATGTTATAAGATTCTTAAGAAGTTACCAATCACAAATATACAATTTTATAACCGATAACTAATATATTTGTCAACTTGATCAATATCCTGCAAATCCGTGTCCTCATGACTTTCATGGAAAAACAAAATTTTAATAGTAGTGGTACTAGTACCATATATATAGGAAGAAAAATATATAATATATAATATGAAGAGGGGGGAAAAAAAGTACGGTAAGCAATACATATCGATGAGCTAAATTGTCTTCATGGAAAAAAAATGAAAACGGGGGAGTCAATTTGATTCCCACGTCCAAAATACAAGAGGACAAACGATATTACTACGGTACACATTTGCACCTTATTTATTTATTTATTTATAAATCTTCTTCTACGCCGCATAATACGTGTTTCTTTCCCACATCGGTTTCTCTGCTCTCTTTTCTTCACTCCCCGGCCGGTCAGTCTTTCTATATATATATATATATATATATATATTATATACACACATATATACATATGCATTCACAGACAAACATTTACATTTATATATATTACACCGAAAATAGCAGAATACGAGACTAGATTTTTTTGTCACGATTTATAAGTGTCTATGGAAAACAACAAATTTATAAGGCATTGTAAAAAAGAAAAAAAAAATGGTGGAATTAATGTCAAAAATACCAGTAAAGCTAGCATGAGAGACCAAGTTCAACAGGCACTATATATTCTCTCTTTTTTGTGATTGTGTTGTGTGCAATTGGTTGGAGTGGGGTAACAGGCAATAAGGAAAATTTGTCTTTATTGACTTCTTCTTCTACAACGAGCCAAAAGAGTTTTATTGGAAATTACAAAAGTGTTGTACAAAAGTTCAATTAATTAATTTATGTATTTTTGCGCTAGGTTACAAGCACTACAGTCCATCTGCCATTCAGCTAGGATTTTACCTTTATTTAACTACATATTGACATAAAATTGCATTATCTATACATGTTTATATATATATATATATGTAATATATTATATGTATGTTTATTTAAAAAGTAGCGAATATTGACATGAACTTTCACGTTTTCAAATCCCACTCTTTGCTTCCTAAAGTATCTCACTTGATTATTACCAACCAACCTCAGTAATATTAAAAGAGATCAATAAGGGAGGGACCTAAATTTATTTTACTTCTATTATTATTTTAAAAAAAAAAAAAAGAGCTGTGTTTGGCAGCTCTTGATATAGCATGTGCATTAATTTCTGCTCTACTTGCCCAAACTGGCATTAAAAATCATATAACGGGGACTAGAATGCTAACATGTATTTATTTGTTTATTTATTTTCCTTCATTTCGTGATCATAGATAGAGCACAAAAGGCCAAAGAAAATGATGTCCAGCAGACACACACACACGTCCAAGATAAGGAATGGTTTACCCTTTGTTTAGTTCACCAATTTCAGCCTAAAATTTGCATATTTTTTCTCTTTTTTTTTTTTCCCCCTTCTGAAAAGTCAATTAATTTATTAACTAACTGAAAAATTAAAACAGTTATTTTTTTCTTATCAAATATTTAAAAACCACGTTTTTAAATGAACTTATGAAGTCAATATGATTTTAAATTCTTTAAATAAGTTATAAAATGTTAAAATAATTTTAACATATCCAACTTAACTTTAATGCAAGCTTAAAAGGCTGTTCAGATGATTTTTTTTCAGAAGCTATAAGCTTTTTACTCTGACAAGCATTTCAAGAGATTAGAATCTCTTCCGATAAATCATCGCAGCTTTTAAACCCAAAAATACAAAAGTATTTTTTAAAAAATTCTGTCAAACATGTCCTAAAGGCTATAACAACTTAACCAAAATTTTAAATAGAATTTTTAGGACACTTTACCAAATTTTTTACCAGTATTTTTAGGACACTTCACTCTTTAAATATATTTATAGACATATTGAATACTGTTAATGTGAGAAACCTACTATAAACATCCAAGATTTACAAAATTGTAAAAGTTTATTCATCACACACATATATTAGGAAAATTGTAAAAGTTTATTCATCACACACATATATTAGGAGCCTTTTGCAAATTACAAACACTCATCAATAGCTACGCTTATGTTCATACGTAAGATGACATCGATATTATACATTATATTAAACACTTAAACCTCGCAACTTAGACACATAAGGCACAATTTAATAATGCCGCGTAATTCATATTATATATATCACTGAGTTAAATTTAAACCACAAACTTTATAAAGAAATTACTACGTTTAACTTATCTAACTACAAAAAAAATTAACCATCAAAAAGTTAATTATTGTGATTGTAATCATAATTTAATGATAAAACTGTGAAACAATTAGGCGTTACATAAAGCATCAACTCCATCAATCAAACGGCTTAAAACTTGGTGGTCTGATGATCACCAACAATATTAATATTAATATTAATATATCAAAAGGAAATTCTTATCAGAAACGCCAAACACAGAAACACATAACAGTGACGAAAGAGAGCAAAAAAAACTGAGCGTTCAACAAAAAGACAGAAACACTGATCATAACCACTGCAGATTACCGAAGCATGTTTTCACCAAAACAGCTCTATCTCGCTTTTCTTTTTTTCTTTTTTTTTTCCTTTTTTTTCATTGAGACTTGGGATAAACATAGAAGCAATGTTTCTGCAAACGTTCAAAAATATCTTTTGTATTTTTGCAGCGCAAGTAAAAAGGCTATAAGATCTCTGTTTGTAAAATTACATCTGTACCCTCTCCCGGCCTTATCTTTTCTTCTTCCTCCTCTCAAAATATATATATATATATATATTTTTTTTTTTAAATTGAGGGGGAAAAAAAAAAAAGAAAGGATCTTAGAAGCAGTACATACAGAGATTCTACAGTAGTACAAAACAGTCATCACTTCTAAAAACCAACAAATTTTCTCAACTTCTTCTATACATATCATGATCAATATCGTGCATTTCTGGGTTTATGAATAACTCCATTATATGCTAAAAATAAAAATAAAAAATAAAAAAGAAGATACCTTGATACCAAAATACCCCCGGTTTTCCCACATCAAAATGCCACCATTAGTAAATGATGGGAAAAACGTGGGTGTTTTGGCCAGAATTCGACAAAATTTCCCTTGAGAAATAGACTTTAAAAAAAAAAAAAAAAGAAAGAAAGAAAAGAAAAAACTATTCATGATAAAGCGAAATGAAGAAGACGAAAATATAAAAATAAATAAATAATTTACTAGTTGTGGAGAGGATCTGGGCAACTGGGCACTCGTCGTTTGGTTTCTTCAAAGCCCTTTTCGGTTAGGTTGAAATTGAGATCTCCTCCGTTATTATTGTAGAACCTCTGAAAGAACTCTTCTTCACTGCTCTTCTTATGATGTTGATGATCATCATCGTCACCACCGTCGACTTGTTTGACCTTCCACGTGGCACCATCTTCTCCAGGGAACAGCCTCGCCGCAGCTGCTTTGCAGTGGTACTCACGGCAGACCCAAATCTCCGACATCGGAACGATCAGCAGAGCCACCACGCAAAAGTACAAAACTACCCTCCTCATCTCGCCGGCAAGCGACATCACCGGTAACCGTATACCCACATATAGGTCAAGGGACAAATCCGTCCTTACTCCCTCTACTTTTTCCCCTTTAGAACTCACCGAGTATATATAATGTGTGTGTATATATATAAGTAGTTATAAGAAGTAGTAGAACACACTAAAAACTCTGTGTTTGATCTTTTTTTTCTTCTTTTCTTTTTGAAACTTCTGCAAGAAAAAAATAGAAAGACAATATTAGTTCTATTACAGGTGATTTTTTTTTTTTTTTTTTTTTTTTTGGGGTTTGCTTGGTATGGGTGGTGTTGACAACGCGAGAGAGGCTTTTTTTTTTTTTTGAGATTTTTTTTTTTTTTTATATGATCTTTCCACTCACTCCCCTGGCCTTGGCCCTGTCTCTCTCTCGAGGCTATGTATGACTTGTCATGAGTGAGCAAACGAATTGACGGCTATTATGGGTAACCCGATTGTTGGAGAGAGAAAGACACACACTCAGTAGAGAGAGAGAGAGAGAGAGAGAGAGAGAGAGGCGGTAGATGGATGGAGCCACAAACAATGCCTCATGCCTCCACACTGGCCCACGTGATAGAGAGAAATAGCAGCAGTCTATTTCTTATGGTTATTCACTATAATAACTCGATGTGTAATTTTGGAGACTTTTGTGGTAGGTTTATGATAATTTAAGCAAGTGTTTGAGTAAGCAATTCACTTCATTTTAACTCCAATTATTTTTTTTTCTTTAAAAAATTAACTCAATTTCGTTATTCACAACTTCAATTATAACTCAAACGCTTAAATAAAAAAATTTATAACTTTATATATAGATTACTAAATGAGATTTTTTTTAATTATATAAATTTTAAAATGAACAAAACAAACTTGATAATAATTTTTATTTTTTCAAATACATTTTAAACATTTTTCAACTCAAATCAACCTAATACGTATCAAAGACCCAACCAATCAATTCAACTCCACTCCCATCAAATTTTTGCAACTCAAATTGTTTCCCCCAAACACATGCTAAATACTATGTGCGCTTCTCGAAGACTGGAAGGGAAGGGAAAGAAAAGTAAAATATCTATGTGAGAAAAATAAAAAAAAATGAAAGAAGAGAGTTTTTCTTCATGTTTTTTGGTAGAAGGGAAAGAAAGAGGTAAAAAAAAAAATTTTTAATCTGATATTTTTTACAATTATCCCTTCATATAAAGGAAAAATTAGGTACATATGTAGATATTGAACACTTTTTTAAGTAAAATGGTTGAATTTTTTTAATTTGGAAAATTAATCGTTCTCTAGTTATTGACTATAATCAATCCATATTTACGACCATAATCAATAAGTAAAAAGTATATATTAACGCTAGTCAATAATTTATTAAAAAGTACATATTTTAATGTTTATTTTATTAATTTTACAAAACTCTAGTCATTTATTACAAAATTTCTTTAGAAATTACCTGCATATTCCTCGTATAAATTAGAAGATTATGAGGGATCAAGGCCAAAATAACTATTTTACATTTTTTTTTTGTCAATCTTTTCCCTCATTTTATCTTTCTAAAGAAATTGAACTGTGGTGAGTCTCATGGATTTATAAGTTCATTTCCTTCTCATTTTTCACTACCAAACAACCTAAAATTTCATTTTCATCTCTAAAATACCTCCTCAAACTTGTTTTCTCTTCTTTTTTTCACTCTACCAAACATAGCATAAAAGAAATTATATAAAACTACAAAAATATTATTGATAATTTGATAACTTCTTACAAACGAGCTTGAGGTTTAAATAGACATATTTAGACTAGAAAATATGAAACTAATTAAACGGAAAACTTTACAAATTACCCCCAAATAAAAACTAAACAGGAAATAAATTACTCTAAAAATTAGAAAACTCCATAATAGTAAACTCAAGAGTAGAAAATCTAAAATCGTAAACTATTGATCTTTGCTTGTCCTACATTATAGAACATTTAATATGACATTATTCCTGTCTAACAATGATTTTAGAAATATGAGAATTTCTATGATAGGAATGACCGGTTTAATGTGATCAAATAATCCATTTATTAACCCTGGGACAATTTGACAAACACATATATTAGCAATTCAAATTTTTGAAAGAAAGCGCAATAAATAGCATGTGCCATCCTTTAAATAGAAAATAAAGATAAGTATATCAAACTCACAATCCTTCACTCCAAGCTCCATTTAAACATTTTTTCATCATCACATTCCAAAAGTTATTACCAATATAAAATTTAAATTAATTTATGCATATACTCTAATAGTAATTAAGATTCTTATAAGATTTTGTGATGCTAGAAGACTAGTTGTCATTGATACTACATTTTTAGGGCTTTATACTTCTTTTTTAAGGATTAAACTATTGAGTACCATGTAATGTATGGTATATATCATAAGAGAGGCTCTCATACAGGACCCCTTCCTACGCTATTTGTAACATGAGCTGCTATTTGTAACACGATCTGTATTAATTCGTACCAATCAGGTAACTCAAATGTAATATTTTTCACTGATATTTGTCATTTACATAAATATTTGAGTAATATCATATAACAAGATTCTAAACATAAAATTACATACAAATCAACTACTTATTATGAAGTTCTAAATAAAAAATACAAGTGTTGCATGATATACAATACCAAGCACAAAATATTTCCTATTTACTTATATTTCACTACCACCCCGTAATCCCCCTAACTAATGAACTAACCTATTAAAAACTACAGAGCTTTTGACCTATCTCGTACTACTACTAGTGTTTTAAGTTCGCTTTCTCTTCATTAGTTTTTATTTGGTATTTAAATTTAATCATAATTAAATTATATTTTTTTAGATTAATTTTTTTAAAAAATCAAGAAATTTATAATAAATTTTTAAAAAATTAATCAAATTTAACTTAATAATTTTATTTTCCACTGACGAATCAAACTTAATTAGTTTTTTATTTTTATTTTTTATTTTTTTTCTTTTTTTTGCTCAAGGTCTCATTAATTAAGCTCTCGTAGCTAATTAATTACTAAATTGCCATTTTAGTACGTAGCATTAATAACTACTCTGATCGTAAACCTGCATGATGTCGGTGACACATACAAGAGTCAAAATTACACAATATTTATTACATTTGTACCACTAATAACAAAGTCACCAACGCGCCTAATCGAGCGTATCTTTCTCCGTTCCAAAAACCGCAGAAAGCCTGCCAGGACACTCACAGGTCAGACTTCAGAGGGCGTTTGTTTTACCAACACGCGCCACGTGAAGTTGGGGAAATCTTTTTATATTTTTCTATTTTTTTTGGGTTTTTTGTCTACGTAATGTGAATATAAACATAAACAAGATTTTTTATATCATGGGGTTTGATATGAGAATATTAATAGGGCTGTGATTAAAGTAAAGAAAGGAATATAATGGGCTGTTACACATATATATATATATATAAAACCATATGTGTGAGAGGGAAACATATGGGAATGGACGAGGAGAGGTGGGGATTGGCCGGGAATCCCGCCAAGGTGTTGGTCCATCACCACCACAATTCATCTTGTGGGTTGACGTGCGTTACAAGGAAAACGTGTTTGAACAGTGTCCGTACGACCTTCTTAAGTTTCAAATTTGTTGCAATCTTGTGACTTGTAAGTTCCTTGTGAACCCAATTCAGTGTATTGACCCAATGTAGGTTCACTCTATTCACTCTCAACGATTCTAAACCGTTAGGGTCTGTTTGAGATGGAAATGACATTTTTACCCACGAGTGAATGTATCTGGGGGTAAGGGATGGGTATGAGAGATAATATATGGGTGCGGGGACGAGTATGGAGGTTAAGATTAACCACCCGTGCGGGTGCAGGGCGAGGACGGGAGAATCTCTCCAATAGCTACACTCACCCTGCATATATTTCCTTATAATAAATAAAAAATAAATAAAGTTAGTATTTTAATAGTTTAGTTTACTTTATAGATTAGTTATATGAATTTATGAAATTTGGATCTGTTTTTAATATTTCAATTTCATTTTCAATTATGACTATGTTGTTAAAATTTATAAAAACTTTAATATAAGTTATTTCAGTTTTTTTAAAATAATTTTTTATGGATAAATGGGTGGGATATAGGTATAACACCCACAACGAATATTACTCGTCCCTACACCCGCATTAAATTAAGCGGGTAAATGGATTAAAAAGGGAGGCTGGTATAGGGGTACGAGAGGCATACCCGCGCCCACCCCCACCCCATTGTCATCTCTAGCTTGAGAGTATTTTGATTATGATTTTGTTTTGAATATAAAAATTAAAATAATAATAATTTGGGAATGATTTTGAGATATTTTTTTTGAAATTGTGTTTCTAAATAAATTGTTTGAGTATAAGAAAAAAATAAAAATTGCATTTGGATATATTTATGAAAATATTTATTTAGTGTATAAGCCTTAAAATATGAAAATGGATATGAAAAAACAACTTTATTTCATATTTTCACATCATTAACTGAAAATGAAAACCATTTTTCATTTTCGTTTTTGTTTTTTGATTTTGTGAAAAAAAAAATGTTATTTCATAACCATATTTTCAAAAAAAAATTTATTAAAAAACTGTAAGTTTTCAAAACGTTTCCAAAACAATACCAAACAGGGATTCTCATTTTGCAATATTGGATAGTAATTTGAGACCGTCTTGGATGCCCCCGATTTTTGTGTTTCTATCTTTTGAATTTTGAGAATTACTAGGAAATACACTAATAACCTTGTAGAGTTTCCAAGTATTAATCAAATTTTCATCACTTTGGTTAAAGATATATACATATATATATAGAAAATATCTCAAGTCTGGCACTTAATTGATTGCAATGTAATTTTTTATTTAGAATTATACAACGTCATTGAAAAATGTTGCATTTTTTTATCAAGAAAAAAAAAAGTTACATTTAAATCAATTTGATAAAGAAAAAAATGCTACATTTAAATTAATTGATTGTTTTACTAATGCATTAAAAAAAGTTACAAGTTTCTAAATATATCAAGATGTCGGATACGAGATGATGCATAGACACACACACACATATATATATATATATATATATATATTATTTCATCAATAGTTAAGTACCACCATCAATGGAGAGTTTTTTTTTTTTTTTTTTTTCAAACTCGTTGTCCTGAAATTCTCTTTTGGTTTTCCAGTTCAGATTTCCGTTTGGTTTTAAAATTAGGTAGGGGCCACAGCATTGTACTGATTAATTTATGTCCAAGTTTTCATTTAAAAAAAAAAAAAAATCATTTGGTTCGTTGCAAAGGGTTGGGCTAGTGCTAGCTGTGAGATTTTTGCAGTGCATGTGGGTCAAACTTGGTACACGTTCTATTTGGTAATTATGGTAAGCTTATCAAATTCAACTCACAGCTAGCCAAATGAAGAAAGATGAGATTTTGAGGAAGATTTTGATTAGATTTAGAAAGAATAGGTTCATGGGAATGAACTGGCATATATTAGTGGGTTGGGTTGGGTTGGACAGCCTATTATTAACGTTGTGATAATTAACATTAGCATAAAACTTAGGAGTTAGATCCTTAATTGGGTGTATGACAAACAACAAGGTTTAGTATACTTAAAAGATATCAATTCTATTATTAATTTTTAAGTACTACCCTAGTATTGTGTCAATCAATAAAAATATGATAATTCATCGTCTTGTAGAGTTAATGCACTAAGCATTACTCATAAATGAGACAATTTTAGATTTATTATTTTCATTAGTGGTTTTCTGAGAAATGCTCGAAAAAAAGTACATCTCTAAAATATTGTATCATTTACAATGATTTCAGAATTTTTATTCTCTTGTTATATCAAAGATCGAAGAAATGATTTCAAATTAAAAATCAGAATCATGAGGCAAAACTTCTAAACATATGCACTAAAAGGACTATTCCTAATTTCCTCATTTCTCTCATTAAGTCGGTACATTATAAGTCGCGAATATCTTTAGATTTGCTTTATTCTCATGTCTCTGTATTAGGTTATAACCATGTTTTTTTAGTTGCCTTCAACCTTAATGAATGTAAGAGTTGGCAATCTTTGGGAATGTCAATAATCTTGTTATAATATTAGCTAGACAGGTAAAATAATAGTACAGAGACACTACGGAGATTTTCCACTCGAGTGCCATATCTTTCTTTTTAGCAACATTAAAAGAAAGACATTAAATTTCACTAGAAGAAAATGGGGCTCTTTGTCTCTTGGCCATTATGAAATACCTAAATTTGCAATATATGTGCCATCAACACGCAATTTGATATTAATTACAGACACTGACATTGTACAATTTTCACGTGTAAATGATACGAGCATATAGGGGCCAGTGTCACAAGCTAATAAATATTGGGACAATTTCATTGATTAATTAGTACTATTGAATATGATATATTTGTTTTACATATCAACCAAATTAATGTGTTAGAAATTATAACAAATAGGTCCTTCTTAAAAACTATTTACAGTAAATAGTAAATTTTACAATATTTTAGATAAATAACAATTTAGAGTAGATAACTTAATTACAAGTTATTGATATGGTATTTTTATTATAAATATGCTTGGTGAAAATATTATTTATTGAAAATATATTATTTATCATAAATATTTTCACAAAAACTCTATTTACCTCTTTCTTCTAAGAAATATATTGATGAGGTGCATATACTAAACGGAAAGGATCATCTCATTTGTGCTGCTCAAGCCATAGGGTCATGCTCACTTTACCCTTTGAATTAAAAACTTTCCGCTTACTCTCCAAACTTTCTTTTAAAAATAGAAGAAAAAATGAGTTTATTACGATCAAATGATCCTTTTATGTTTGTTATTTTAACATAAAGTCTAAAAGTAAAAAAAAAAAAAAATCACACGACCCATTACTCCCATTTTTTCCATATGTTTTTAACATATAACATAAATAATTAATCAACTAATTCTTCTCGGAGATTTGTCTAAGAATAAGAAAGAAGAATCTCATGAAAAGATCATGGAATAGATTTTTCTCCTCTTCATTTGAAGTTTTTAAAATTCGAAAAATAAAGAGAGAATGACTCTATAATTATATTTGCAAAAGTGAGAAAAATAGATTTAAAAAAAGAAAAAAAAAAAACATAAGCAAATACTATGGAAAAAACCTTGCTCAGATGATTTTAAAGGTGAAGAGATAAGATCAAAAGAAAAGCTGATAAAAGGAGTTGGGGTGGTATCATTATTTTTAGGATTTTCAGGAACATTTTCTTAAGTATGATAGAAACGTGTTTTTTGTACTAGTTTCTCACATCATTCACTTGGGATCTATCATACTATTACCAAACCAAGTTTCAATATTCAAAATTGGAGCGAAACTTAAAAAGGAGACCGTGTGAATTAAACCTTGATAGATGAAAGGTAAATACCTAGCAAAGATTTCTAACCTTTTTGTCATCCCATCCACCTTTTAGTTGATACACTACTACAAAATTGTGCTTCCATGACTGTCCTTCAACGACCGTTTTTTAAAAAACCGTCGTCGAAAAAAATCAAAAACACGGAGCGGAAAAACATTTCCGAAAATCGTCGTGGAAGCGCAAGCTTGCACGACGGTTTTAAATAACCGTCATGGAAGCGGCTTGCTTCCACGATGGTTTTGATAAACCGTCGTGGAAGCATGCCTCTTCCACGACGGTTTTGATAAACCGTCGTGGAAGCAAGCCGTTCCACGACGGTTTTGATAAACCGTCGTGGAAGCAAGCCTCTTCCACGACGGTTATTTAAAGAAACCGTCGTTGTTTTGACAAAAGTAGAAAATTTTTAAATTTCAAATTTTCGCGGAAACCGTGCGCGCGTATATTATTACGATTCAATTTGCCACAAATATATAAAAACAAACTAAACACCCATTTGGCTCCATTTCTCTCTCATTTTCCCCAATTCTCTCTAACTTTTGCTTCCTTCTCCTTTCTCTCTCCCTCCAAGCTCGCCCCCTCCCTCGCCTCCGCCGCCCACGCCCGAGCCCCCGCACCCTCCCCGGCCCACGTCCTCGCCCCCCCGCCCACGGCCTCGCCCCCCCTCCATCGACCTCGGCACCCCGCCCTCGCCCTCGGCCCCCCGCCCACGGCCTCGCCCCCCCCCCCCCGCCATCGCCCTCGGCCTCCCGCCCACGGCCTCGCCTCCCCCCGCCCACGGCATAGCCCACCAGCCCTCGCCCTCGCCCTCGCCCGCCCGCCCGCCTGCCCACGGCCTCGCCCGTCCTCACCCTCGGCCGCCCACGCCCGGCCACGCCCGCCGACGCCCGGCCTTGGACGCCCACGTCGGCCGACGCCCGTACCAACATTTTTACGATCGTTAAATTAATTGTTGTAAATTATAAATTACAGATAATCATAGGTTATTTGAGGAAATATTATTGCATGTTTTAATAATATCGTATTAAAACACGGGCTTTGCCACCAGCGAATAAAGAAACGAACAGAAGCCAAAAACGCCGGCTTTTTTCAAAAAAAAAAATCATAATAAACCACGACGGTTTCAAGAAAAACCGTCGTGGTTTCCTACGAAACCACGACGGTTTATGGCGAAACCGTCGAGGTTGATGTATTTACCACGACGGTTTTTTAAAAACCGTCGTGGTATGTCTTGTAATATCCAGTAAACAGTTTTTATTTTTCGCATTACACGACGGTTTAAAAACCGTCGTGGAATCTTAAAAGATTCCACGACTGTGGATTCTTAAAAGATTCCACGACTGTGGATTCCACGACGGTTAGAAAACCGTCGTCGAAATTTTACCACGACGGTTTTTAACCGTCGTGGAATCTTGATTCTTAGTAGTGATAGTTGGAAGAATGTCTTTACCGGTTAGGGACAGCCAGTATATTTTATATATATGTATATATGTGTCTGTGTATATATATATATGTATCTCATCAAGAACAACGAGTTCCACTGTTGAAAGGCAAATGCACAAAATTACAATATAGTGTCCTTGACCATTTTAGCAAGAGGCCAGGTACGACTGATGTTCAAAGAATTGTCATTTCCATGAAACTCTGACGAGACTAAGCAAGAAGTTTTGAATGTTTGGTATTCCGTACCACATGACCTTATACACACAGCACAACAACGAGTATATATTTTGATCCTTGGATGGGCATGTTCTCTTCTGTAGAACTCTTATTTTACGCAACTGATGGGAACTACTCATGTTTTAATGGTCTAACCTATATCAGTAACAGTTCTGTTATCTGTGATTGGCAGTACAAATTTTTAATGTGAAGATTCATTATTTAAATCCTTAAAATTAATTATATTATTAACAAGCAGTTTCTATCTATATTATAAAATAAAGAGATTATTTATGTTAAAATCTAATCAAACGACGAATAACAAAATACAAAACTTGATTAAAATTTCAAAATTAGAGAAATTAATCTTAATCTCTTTACGAATATTAGGAATTTCAAAAAACATACAAATTTTATGTCTCCTCCTATATTTATAATCGTCTCACTTGGCAGGGATTACATTACAATTATTGAGTCTTGATTCTTTGTTGTTTATTTGACACATTGTCATTTTTCCTATCTTTTTCTTTGTGGTTACGCTTGCTGACGTGGTGCATCTTTGACTCTACTCTACATTTTGGTCATTTCAGTTTTGCTTGTATTTTGAGTCTATCTCAAACGGCAACGTTTCATCTATTTCCCTTAAAGGACTTACACAAGATGATGTTTTCTAAACTATCTAAAATTCACCTAGGGTAGCAATACGGATCGCGACACGATGACACGACTTGAAAACGACACGAATTTCGCGGGTTTGAGTTGGGCAAAATAGGGAACGGGTCGTGCTCGGGTTGAGAAAAATTGACACGAAAAAAAAGGGTCGTGTTCGGGTTGGACCCATTTTTTTTTTCCGTGTCAATTTCGTGTCACTTTTCGTGTCACTTTCGGATCAAGTTCGGGTCAAGTTCGTGTCGCGTGTCGATTTCGTGTCAATTTCGGGTCAAATTTCGTGTTAATTTTGTGTCAATTTCGTGATGCGGGTCAATTTCTTGTCGCGTGTCAATTTCGATTCGTGTCGTGTTAACCCGTAACGGGTTCATGTCGTGTTCGTGTCGCGGTTTCGTTTCATGTTCCTGTCGTGGGTCGTGTTCAGGTCGGGGAAGAAAAAAATCGATACGGTTCTAACACGATACGAACCCGACACGTGACATAAATTACCACCCCTAAATTCACCCCATATGGATATACCATTAAAGCTCTCATTTTTCCCCCTATTTTCACATTGTTAACATGGATATACCACATGGACTCGTTGGGGTCACATCTCCAACTTCATCTCCAATATATTATATATATTTTTATCTTTTTCTTCAATTTAAAATTATTTTTTATTATTTATATTTTCAAAATATTTACAGTAAATTTAAAATTTAAAAATCTATAACTATCTTATTTTAAATTAAAATATGATAATTCTTATGTTAAAGTACTCAAAACGATAAAATAAACAAAAATAATATCTATTTTACGTATTTTTTCTGAATATATTTTAAATTTTTACATAATTTATAATATAGAATATATCTCTAAATCAATCTTTAAAATTTAGTTTCTAACTAAACCTCTAAAACTTCGTCCGGAACGGGTCCCAAAAAATTTTCGATCCAAAAGTACGTTGATTCAATAGCGCGTGGAATCACGCCCCGGTTTAGGGGGTTGGCATGATATGCATTATGCATATGACTTTTTTTTTTCTTTTTGTTTTTGTTTTTTTTGGGAAAAGGGTTATGACCTTTTCTTTTCCCATCAAAGTTTGAACTATGTGGGTGTGGTTGGATTTTGGCGGAGCTCCCTCGGTTAAAAGGACGCATTATGAAAAATTGGAATTTGTTTTGGTGTGTCCCTGAAAAAGAAAAGAAAAGAAAAAGAAAAGGTAAATAAAAGGCTTTTTATAAACGGGAATGGTTACTGTAGGACTTATTTTATTTATTTTATTAATAAAATTTATTTTTAAATTATTAAGATATAATTAAATTATTCAAATATTATTTATATATAACAATTATAATAAATCTTATTTTATATTAATATAGATTAATAAATAAAAAAATCAATCCCTTTTCTAATGTCGATGACTTTTCCGTTGATGTCAGTGATGAACCACCTTCCCCTTGAGTCAGATTGCCCACCTCCCCCCCCCCCACCGAGTCTGCATCGACCCATTCCTCCCACCCCTCAACGACCAACCAGTCCCTACCTCATTCACAACCCGATGACAGAAACCCCCCCCCTCCCCCCTAACCTTCCATGGTGAATGTTGATTTTTTTTAAATTTTTTTCATTATCATTAATTTTAATTTTTAATCAAATACGACTATAAAATAAATATATGATAATTATCATATAAATAATATCTAATTTTTGATAATATCTAAATATTTAAAAATAAGTTCAATCAATTTAATCTTAAAAAGACTTTATCAATTTTATCTTTTATACACCCCCCCCAAAAAAAAAAAAAAAAACAGATCTATGCTTTATCTTTTATAACCAAAAAAAAAAAAAAAAACTGAGAGTCCAGTTTTTCTCCAAAGGACAAAACAAAATGCCTATATCTATAAAATCTGATCCTCTGCATTGCAGGAAATAAAGTCGAAAACTTTTAAGCTTAGTATACTTGGATTTTGTACTCACTCTTGGTGTCGTTTCCTTTACCCACAAACTATACTTTTCTGTCCATTTTTCTGTTCCCCTCCTTTACCCAAATCTCCAATTATGGCATTCTTTTATTGCATTTTGCCTCTTTCTTCGTGGCCTCATACTATTCTCTTTATCTCTTTCCTCGGCCTTTTTGCGCTCCTCTTTCCCACTTTCCTAGCTCTCCCTCTCACTTAAAATATATATATATACATATATATATATATATATATATCATCTAATGGCGCCATTGATGCTTTGTTGTCATATTATTGTGAATAAATTTCGCATTTATTCTCCGAACGAACTTTGGGCTTATCACAAAGTTGAGGTTGAATGATTTTACAAATTAATGCGACAAACGTGAAAGTTATCCTATATTTATGAGCTAATATGAAGTAATTAGTATACAGATATTTGAAGCATTAATAATGTTCAACACGAAAATAGGTCTTACAAAATACGATTTATAAATAAAGCTCATTTTACTACTATTGTTATTATTACTTTTGAAAGAGCTCACATATGTGGTGATCAATACTAGATTATAAGTGGTGCTCACAAGCATTTTCGGATTTGGGATCGTAACTGACATTATTTAACTTTTTGATTGATAAATTTTTCTTTTTTTTTTTTTTTGGAAAACAACTGATTAATTTTTCTTTTGAACTTGGGATCAATGGGGATTCAATTCTAAATATGGTTGATGATGTAAAAATCTTTGACACAATACCAGATGGATCACTTGATGTGATCAGTCTTGTACCATCGTGCTCTGCCTAGTCACCTGCAAGAGAGAAGTACCTCGGAGTAAAGGGGACCCAGTGGGGTGTTTGCTGAGGGCCTCCGATACTGAAGTTAATAAGGGACACTGATGAAAAGCGAAAAGTAGAGCTCTAGCAAGGAAAACACTCTCTATTTATAGGTATTTTTCACAGGTTCGAATCCTCGGGTGACTCTAATGGTCGTATTCCGAGTGGTTCCAGTGGATAGACATGTTCCGGGTGTATGGATAATTGGCCTCATTAGACGGATACCACGTGTCCTACCACTCAGGTATGGGGGACACAAGTTAGGTTATTAGTACTGGTGCAGGTGGCTAGATTGTGTCAGTTCGGTTAGGTAGTGGAGGATTGCATTGGAGTAGGAACAAGGACATGTACAGTGACAGATACCAAATATCAGGTGTCAGGTGGTGCAGAGTAGTGGTTGTGGCATGTCCAGCTAATACTGGAACCTGGCGTGACAGGAGCAGCATGGACCGGCCATCCGAAAAGGAACTTGGTTGTGGTAGGGAAGTGTTGCTCGGGCCAGTACCTTAGAGCCTAATGGTGATTTGCTTAAGGTTCTCAAAGGAGAGTAATTCAGGATCACCTTTCAACGGAGGTGTTGGTGAGTCAGCCCAGTGACCCGAGAAGGGACTCCGTATGCACTCACGACCCGACTTCTTTGGTCAGTCAGGTCTTATCGGATGGTCGGATCTTCTCCATTGGGTGAGCAAAAGAGGCTAATGGTTCTCGTGCATCTTGTTCTCCAGTGAATAAGTTGTCTCTAGTGTGAAAACGATTACACCATCAACAATATTTGAATTATTGCTACCCTATGTTACCAAAATGTCTTTTATTTTCGGTAACAAAAATTAAATTCGTTTTTTCTTTTTTCTTTTTTTTTTTTTTGGTTGGGTTTCGGTGGGCACAACTTCTCGTTAATCATAAATTACAATTTCAGCTTCCAGCCAAAAAAAAAAAAGAAAAAAAAAAAAGAGGAATAGTGAGATCTAATGGAGAAGACAAATGGTCTTCACATATGCTAATGGTCAAACTGTCTTCTGTTGTGATTTTCGAAACCAAAGTTATCATTTCGTACTAGAGATGAATAGTTGATTGCAGGTCAAGTGTATTTACGAGATTCAAAAGAGTTCAGGTTTTGTTTATGTATTTTTTTTTATTTGATTAAAAAAGAGGTTCAATTTTAATTAGATCGTGGATGAGACTGCCAAACCCTCATCAGTAACATGACGTAGACTATCGATATTAAACACCATTAATAATAATAATAATAATAAAATTTAATATCCGAATCTTATATCACACTACCAAATTTTATAAGTATGGTCATTCATCATTGGAAATTTTCTTTTTTCTTTTTATTTTTTTTAATTTTAATATTAAGAACCACACACCAATAAAAAAAAAAATATCTCATAAGGCTATAAATAAACTCAGGTTCGTATGGTATTTGAGTTGAATTGAGATAAGATGAAATAAAATTTTTAAATTTAAGTTGAGTTGACTTTTTAAAAAGTAGTTATAAATTTTGTTAATTTTTTAGAAAAAAAATAAATAAAAATTAAAATAAAAAATTTGAGTTGAGTTTGAGTTAAACTCAAAGATATTTCATGAGTAACTAAAGTATGAGCAAAGCTCGTAATTTTTGAACATGTTTAGACTGTGAAAAACACAAGAAACTGAACTTTCTCAACTAATTTGATTCCGACTGTCCCTCAATACAAAAAGGTTTAATTTCAGCTGCCAAAAATGTTAGAATGTCGCACCACGGCTGTAACTCTCATGCCCATTTGTCTGAAGGTTCACTCTGGTTTAGTCTTGACGCATCCTTTTCAGCCAAAATGGCGACTCAAAATTATTATTATTATTATTATTATTATTATTATTATACCCCTCTCTTCTTTTTTCTTTTATATTTTCCCTTTGGGAAAGAAGTAGGACGTGGAATTCTTTTAAATATCATGTTTTTTAAATTATTCAAATAAATTGCCTATTAACTAATTACTAATTAGTAATGCTAGGAATATTAACTCTAATCCTAATTTTTTAAGACACAATTCATGTGTTATTATTTCATTGGTATATATATTTAATTGATATGACAATACGTATGTCGTAAAAGTGCGACAACTCTTTTATAACATAGATTGGTACTCAAAAGTTGATATTAGAGTCGTACCTCTAGCACTTTTCTTTACTAATAAATAAATGGGTAAATTGTTCATCTAATCCTTAAAAGTTTGAGCAACTTTGGTGCCTGTTTTCCTTTTTTTTTTTTTTTTTGATAGCTTGAATGGCCCTAAATTATTAAAACGATATTACAATAGTTATTTATATTAATTTTTGGACAGATTCTATCAGAAATTTTGGTCAAAAAATGATGCTCAATAATGGATTCTGTCTAAAAATTAACTAAAGTACTATTTTAATAACGATTTTAATAATTTATGGTTATTCAAGTTACAAAAGAAAAAAAAAAAAACAGATATCAATTACACAAATTTAAAAGTTTAGATATTAATATAATAATTTACCCTAAAAAATATTGTTAAGTATATAATTTGTTCGCACTCAGCAAAAAATAATAATAATAATAATTTATTTGCTTTTACTTATAAAAAAATTTACTTTTAAATATTCTTTTTTAATTAAACTGTTTTATAAATATGTTATTTGTTTTTAGTTTTTCATTAATATGCTCTCCACCTCTTTCTCCCTTCTCTTTACTCTATCAGTTGGCCCATTTTGGGGCCTTGTGGTGAAACATAGCCCAGCTTTTATGCGACCAAAAAATAAAAAATAAAATAAAAGAAAGACGAGAAGTAAGTAAATATATCATTGAAAGAAATGGTGTGTTTTAAAAATATTCATGGTCAATTTGGATCATAAGTTGAATTCATACAAATGAGATGTATATTTGGATAATTTTTGTTAAAAGTAATATTTAAATAGTGTAAATGTTAAAAAATATGTATGGTAAGAATTTATAAAAAGTTAAAATTAGAATATGAATTTGAGTTGAATTAATGTTTAAATGAATTCACTTTAATAATTGGCCAATCAAATGCCTATTGGATTTGAAATACAAGAATTATTATAGCAATTCGTTTAAATGAGACATTAAAATGAACAATAAATTTATTAGGTAAATATTTACATAATTGCATATATGACAGTTTTTATAACTACTCTTATGGTAGAAGTCAATCCACTTCCATATTTTGCGGCACATCACATAATTATATCGTGCTTTTATTTTAAAAAGAGGAGAAAGAAGTAAATAATAATTTTCAGAAATAATTCAAATAAATAATAAGTTTTTAAAATATTTGAAGTGAATAGTAATGAATATTAAATTAATTGTGTAAATGATTTATTTATGTGTTATAAATAAGTAATTTACCTGATAATTTATTAAATTTTCTATTTACTAAAAAAATTTGTTATTTTTTTTAAATATTTTAAAATCTTATTATTTACTTTAATTATTTTCATATATAATTTTCTTTTAATAAAATAGAAAAATTATAGCAAATGAAAAACTTTAAAGTTTAAAGCATGTTTTTTAAAAGATAATAAATTATAACATATATTTCTTGTAAATCTTTAGATTTCCTTAGATTTTCTAAAAAAATTTGTATTTACTATTAATTTTTAACAATAAATTTATGTACATAGTTTTATATCAGAGAAAGACAAAAAAGGAGGAGGGGTTTTTTGATATTATGTGGTCACATATTTAATTGTACTATTTATTATTATATTTAAAATTTTATGTTATATTTTATCATCACTCTCTTCAAAAAAAAAAAAAAAAGAAGCTATTTTACCCTTTCTCCCTTAAAAAAATGGGAAAGGGGGGCAGGGCAGGCCACGCCAGGATCATGGCATTATGGGTCACGGGCTGAGAAGATGGGCCATTAGCCAGCTCACATTTACAGCTATAGTGTGTGCTTTTTTAACTTGAACTTCAATAGCAAACTTGAGCCACAGCCATAATCCATGTGCGTTTCCAAAGTTCATCCACACCAACAAAACCTATTCAATTTGGTATTTAATTCAAATACAATGTTTGTACTCCAATTTGCAGTTGATATTTTTAATATTTCACAATTATTCAACTCAAATGTAAATTTCAAATGCATTTTTTTAAAATCCATAACACATTCATTTTTCCACTTTTATACAATTCAAATGTTATCTTTAACAAAAACTATTCAAATACATATTTCATTAGAGTGTACGACGAATTCTACACTTGAATGCAAACATTAAAAGTGAATGAACGTTTCAATATAACAAGTGATTCAAAGGAAAGCTAAATCATTTAACTACATCGAAATATCAAAATGATAGGAGTAGATAAAAAAGAATCTTTGAAAAGTCAACCTGCCAAGATTACTCACAAGTTCAAAAACGTTAATATATATATATATATATATAGAGATATATCTCTCTCTTATATGATTGGAAAATGACTTTGCATGTCGTTTTTGCAGGCAGTCATAATTGCACGTGTGTATGTGCATATATATATATATATATGGAATACATATAACTACATAAACGGAATCCAAATAGCTAAAGTTCAAGTCATACACATGAGAAAGTCATCCCAAACGCCAAAATAACATTTAGTGCAAAACTTGATAGTTATCTATGCCTTCTACCCAATCAGATTGATTCTATGCATACCCAGCCATCCCAATATTTGAGCTTTGACGATTTGCTTTGTGAGCTGCCTGAGTAGTAGTTGCCTTGGTAAAGTACATATAGTAGTATATGTTTAGAATCATCGTTGCAACCACAAATATTGCTCCAGTAATAAATACACCTTTACGCAACGATTCACAGGAAAAGTTTTGAGCATAGATCATTGCCCGGTACTTCGTGTGATACGCATTCCTTGTAGCACCGGCAATCAGACATGCTTCCGCAAGCAGAAAAGTTGTCCTGTAGGATTATTTGAACGTAACAAGTTTCAAGAACGAACTAACACCAAGCAAATAATTCTCACGGGCTGGCATATACGAATTTGCAAACATGTTTTAGGAATGCAAATTATAGGGAAGCAAGCAATGATAAGCAATCACCCAACAAGAGCTAGAAATGCTCAAAAGAAAACAGAGCAAAAACAATATAACATATCAAACACATATCAGCAGTCACATATTCAGAGCAATGTAAATAGGTGTCTACTTGACCAGTTGATCTGGCTTAATGTTCTACTCTTTTGTACTAGAAATTCTAAAACACGGCATTGTAAGACAGGCACAGCATGTAAAAAAACATATAGTAGATATAGAGAAAAGAGAGGAAGGGTACGTAAAAGCACTCACCATGATGAGACAAAATAAATGATGGACCAAGCTCGGTGACTGCCGGGGGCCAAGGGTCTTCCAAAACACATGCATCTTGTCACTCCCATAAGTAGAGATTCACTTGAAAGAAGAAACAAAAAGCCTCCCACTCCATACCCGGTTGCAACATCCGAGTTATACACACAATAGGATGAATTTGTACGCTCATCATTGAAAATGTGGCCCTGTCACAACAAAAGTTATCAATTAAATGAAAACAATGAACAGTTTGCCATACCAAATTGATCAAGATTCGAACAATGTCATACCAGAAAGATTTTTCCTGTAAATGACTAGCTATCGCAAGGAACAATGATAAATAACAGGCACTATGTACCAATATTTTAGACTCATCACGAACAGGAGTACTACACCAAATCGAAATGAAAGAGTTAATCATTAATCTGTGACTGCAAGGATGTGTCAACGACATTCTTGAGTTGGAAATTTAAAAGTAATAAGCCAGAAATTCACTCTCACCAATTGTCCCTGACACATTTTCACATGCAGAAGTCACAATGGAGCTTGTTCTTGCTACCAACAATTTCATTGACACTCTAGTCAGTTTTGAATGAGTGACATCATCTCAACACATTTATTAAAAACTGAGCCAATGCTGAACTACATAATTTCAAGTACTACGCTATCTTAAACATGCAATGCTCCATCAGTCAAAAAAAAAAAAAATGCTAAACTCAGTAACTAGAAACTACAAGGTGCAAAACTTTGACCTTTGAGAAAGCACTTTCAAAATCGAATAACTAGCAAATAAGTCTTGCTGGGGATCCCCGTTTTCACTGCATATTTAGGATCTACAACAAAATATGATAAAAAATTCCATGCTGGAAGGTTAAAAAGATGCACCAACTATATAAGGCTATAACTAAACAAATTTAATATTTTGTGGGTACATGCACAAGATGAATGGATTATGAATTATGGAATACGGAATAAAGAACCAAGCTATCGACCAAGAAAACTTTCCAACATAGAGTACTACAATACTCCCTCCACCAATTCCAAGAAAATAATCATGTTAGGACAAAAGTATGCAGGCTGAATGTCTTAAAACATGTTACACATAATTAGAAGAAAAAATCACAACTAGTCATTTCAGAAAAGTTGATTAGATAGCATAAAAAAGACATACAATGATTGTCATACCAAAAAAATTAAGTTTACTTATGGTGCGGTAACTGGAGTTGTCGAAAGTTAAGGTCTTTTTTTTTTTTTCATATGTTTAGTGGCATCAAGAGTAGAGTAGCCATTGGACGTTTACATCTAACTACATGCTTGATGAGTTTTATACATCATTTGAAAGCTGCTTCAAGGATCCAACAAATAGCTAAGGTTTGATGACGATCCCTGGCTACAATCCCAGGGACATCATGAATAGTACCAACTAATACCACTCCCTCAGGATTGGAAAATAATTCAAATTGGTAATGGAAGTTAAAGATTCACATTACAGCTAAAAATAAGAAAGCAATGCCACCTAAATGCTAGATCAAACGCTCATATCACCAAAATTGAAAAGCTTTCTAGCTTCCCATAATATAACTGTGAAATATAAAAATTTCATATGTGGTCACACAATGTTGGTTCACATATACCGCAAATGACCAGGCAAGAAATTTGGTTTAAATACTAGCATAAAAATCCATTATTAAAGTAACCATACAAATCATCTCATCCTATCAAACAAAACTAAAGGGACATTGTATTGTTTTAAAAAAAATTTCTAAGTACCAATCATGAATATCAAAACCTGGGCCGATTTGAGAAAATTGATCTGTTTTGTCTATTATAGACACTGTCACTGATGAACAACCAAGTATAAAAGAAAATGGGAAATTTGTTGTCAACTACTTCCTCTATAAGACAGAGAAAAGAGAACCCAATTAAATATTCACTATAGCAGGATGGATACAACTGACAAAGCAACTACCAATGAAGCCAATGCAATTTCAACGTAATAGCTATTTTGCTTCCATTTTCCTATACAAAAATTAAAGATTTTAGAAATGCTTTAGAAATAAACTTTCTATCTTAATTCCTGATTAAGGTCACGGAATGATGAACAATAACCTCTGCTTTGTATTAGACTAAAATGATACAACTGAGTACTGACACAACATTGTGATGTATGATAAAGATCAAAGAGACTCGGTGGGTTTAGACTTGATCAAAATTCTCCAAAAGGCACCATTTGCCTCCCGCACTTCCTTTCAATTAGTCTAACCTAGCCCACCAGCTAGTTCCTCATTCCATACAAAAACATTTCATAAGTTTCAAAACACAACTGAATAATTGAGTTTCCACAATACAATCCACACAAAACGATGAAAAAGGAGCAGAAATTGAAAACTAAAAAAAAAAAAAAAATTTGTTTCAGAAAATGTCAATTATTTCATGAAAGAGAATATTCTAAGATGAAAATTCCAAAGTTTTAACACAATGACAAACGGAAATGGAAGTGTGTTACAAAAATTGAATATGAAGCAGATCAATGAGGCTATCAATGAGGCTCTTTAAATTCAATAAAATGTGGATTAGCAAATAATAATAACCATAATAATCCTAATCATAATAATAATCATCGCTCATAATAAGTAAATAATAAAAAAAAATAAAGAAATAAAGAAGTATCGAAATAAATCCTTTGCCTGGTACAATATCACACATTGAATACAGTAAAAATTACACAAGAATCCATAAATAAATTACTCCAATTCCACAGGAAAGATCTCAGACCTTGTATACATGTCTACTCTACTTTACTCCTCTGAAACCCCATAGATCAGACCTCACAATCCTAAACTATTCAGATCAACTGATCAAGTATTCCGTACAAAGAACAACAGTAATTTCCAAAAGAAAATAGCAAAAAGAAGCAGAGATCAAACTGAAAAACAACAAGACATCAAAACGAAACTTCAATATTTATATGTACAAGTATAAATGTATTTGTGTGTGTGTGTATATATATATAGAAGAGCTTACAACGCTGCGACGTCTCTCGGCAGCAATGGCGAAACCGAAGGCGACCAGGCTAAGGACCACTACCAGAAGATGAACTAGACTCGAGCCCTTTCCTTCTCCCATCGTCTTCTTGCTTTGCCCTAATCAGAGCTTAGAGAGAGAGAGAGAGAGATTTGAGAAATGTTTTTAGAGAGAGAAACACAGGGGTTTTTGCTACTCCGCTGTGCTCTGCTTGGCTTAGCTAACGACTGTGAAAAAGTGTGTGATCAAAAAGTGTGTGTAAATGAAAGTGGAAAGCAGTGAAAGTTGTTTTTGGACAAAAAAAAAAAAAAAAAAAGAAGAGAGATAGAGAGAGGGATAGAAAGTTCTCACCACGCGCGACGTAAGAGAGTAAAGCCACGCGACAGAGATATACAAAGCTCAAACGCGGAATTTCAATTTTGCGTGTTCTTCACGCGGCGGGAGAAGTGTGCGCCGCGTTTTTAATCTGAAATTCGACGAGGCGGGGGTTCGAATTTAATGAATTATCCTGTGGGAGCGTCCTCACCTGCTTCTCTCTCTCTCTTTTTTTTTTTTTTTTTTTTTTTTTTGAAAAAACGTGCTTATCTCTTCTAATTGTATTTTTAAACTGATATTTTTAATTTCTTTTTTATTATATTTTCATTTTGTTTACATTCTAATCTACCAGTATTTTCATCTCTAACTTAAAAAAAAAAAAAAGTAAAACTGATTTTTTTTATTTTGTCAGATTTTATAAGTTCAATTTTTTTAATGCAATTTTTGTAATCTGAATTTATTCCATGGAAAATAAAATAGTTATAAACATGGCCAATTTGGGATCTATGGCACGATAAAGTTTTTTTTTTTTTTTTAATCGGGTTAGGTTCAATAATATAAATTAGTCAAAGACTCAGGAGTCAGGACAGTTAGCTTGGTTACTCTATATTGTCGATTGTCTGGTGGACCATGGGTGTGGGGCATCTTATACGATTGACTTGTAATCTCGTGATTCGTGATTAGATTGGAAAGTGAGGACCTGCGTCCTCATGATAAGCATCTGAAGGAGAGCAACACCATATAGCTGCCCATACACAAAATCACAAAAACGAATGAGCATCTTCCGCAACTTTTGCAGGAGTGGACCTATGTTTGTCTGATGACCGGAAAGTAGTGGACTCGTGTTCCATAAAATACTCGGCCGTCTTCTTTAATTTTCTGATAATTCAATTTTTTAAATTCGCCAAGGTAAATGTTTATTTCTTTTTCTTTTTTCATGGATACAAACATTTCTATTGACACAAATGACCCCAAAACAAAAAGGAATTCCATCAAATGGGTCTTTGTATATAAAACTTTAGGGTCAAAAATGTGTATCGAGTTTTGATGCCGGAAACCTAAATAGGAACCTCAAATATCGAGTACACAAAATGTTCTTTAAATGAAAACACTACAAAAATGAAAAAGACTAATTCACTAGATAAAGAGAACCATTACTCTAAGGTCAACCACAACATCGCATAGAAATTAGGTTTGCGGACTAGACTCACAACTTATAGTAAAAATTAGGGAAATTGCTTTCGTTATTACATTGAAAAAAAAACATAAACATAATAAAACTACACAAATATATACAACCAATAGAATTAATATCACCCACAAAAACAACATTTCCGATGGCAAAATGGCCTCCTAATTGAGAGGGATAGAACAAATATGAATGCACAAAAGGAGGCAATGCTCTCGTAGCACCAAGCACCCATAGAGACCACCCCACGGTAGCATTGCAATGCTTAGGGGGCGTTTGGTGAATGAGTTGAGTTTGAGTTGAGTTGAGATTTTTAAATTTGAATAATAATTTTTGTTGACTTTTTCAGAAAAAGACAAAAAATATGATAAAAAAATATAATTTAATTTAAATTGAGTGTAAATACCAAACAAACTCTTAGTGGAAAGCCCCTAGGTAGCAGACCCATCCAAAGGGCCAAATTAACCTAAATGGCTATTTGGAAGAATATTTTGACGGAAAATAGTAACATATAGTATTATTTTAAACATACTAGTGAAATAAATAGCAGTTTTTTCTTATGATTGTAAATAATAGCATCTTTTTTTTTATTCCAATTTTACCATTCTCTCTCACATACCCCTCTCTTTCCTTCCGAGTCTCTCCCTCTCCTATTATCCGTGTCTCATCGTCTCTCGTTCCTTGCCCACCGGAGAGGACGCCGCGCCGGTGAACGTGAGGAGATGACGATGGCGGCCAGATTGCTTTCTCCGAGCGATCAGCGATAGCCAAGAAAGATTTGTGATTTGCTATCAGTAATCATCGCGATCCTTCGGCTGCTTTCACCCCGTGGTTATGTCGTCACGGCAGCGCGTTGTTCTCCGGCATCGTTTCCTTCTCCTCCAATCTACGGTCGGCGACGGCGGTGAGATCGTGTTTTCTCCGATATGCAATGAGTGACGAAGATCTGCGATTTGCGATCAGGGATTGGCATTGACAACAGGGAGATGACGTCTGTGGCAATGGCGATGTCGACGACGAACGTGATTGTGGCGGTGAGGCTACTGCCTGTTTCTGGGTTAGGGAAAGGAGGGATATTTTTGGGTATTTGTGCTTTTTGTTTTTTAAATATGCTATAATTTACTATCCCTAAAATTTATGTTATAATAATTTATTATAACCACCCATAATTATGTTATTTCCCTCTTTCTCCCTATTTTGACAAGTAAACTTATTAGGAATGAGAAATGAGAAACTTTTGTTTTTTTTTTTTTTCCCTTAGAATGATGGTGAGATTGGTAGTCCCATATTAATTGACAATCTCGTATCTCTTTTTTGGATTGTGACTCCTAACCTTCTATATTAAGGTTAAATTATTATCTTAACTTTAATTTACTTGTAATATCTTATATTTAAAAATATTAAAAAAATATAACTATAATATTATATATTTACCATAATAATGATTAACCTTATGAGAATAAGTATAAATATTAATTGTTATTAGAAGAGAATTATGTGCATTTTTGAAAATTTATGTTTTTCACTTAATTAGATTTTACACTTCAGCTTTAATTTTCTTTAAAAAAAAATACACAGTTAGCTTAATTATGATTATATAAAGTAAATTACAAAATAATCATTTTTTTAATTTGAAAACACAATTATGAATGGGTATATTTTTAAGTATACTTCCACAGTTCATTCCAACTTTGGATTTAAATAAATACATGAATTAGATTAGTAGTGACTCTAATTTCAAATCCTACAATTCAAGTAAACAACTTATTCGGATTCCGAATACTTACTCCGAATCCTACACATTCCAAAAATCATATCCACTTCTATTACGTACAAGTGAATACACTATTAATATGTTTACTTGCACGTTATTGGTGTTGGCCTAAGGCCTAAATTAGAATAAGTAGGATTTGAAGTCGAAATAAGTTATTCATTTGGGTTATAAGTTTTAGAATCGGAGTCATTACAAATCTCGTTCATTGCATTTATTTAAACAAAAATCTGAATAAAATTGTTGTGAATCTTCTTTCGTATCAATTCCAAATTGTGTTTTCAAATTTAAAAGCAATACTATAAGTTGTGTAATTCTGTTTGGTATTTTAGAAAATTAGAGATAAAGGGTAAGAAATTGAATTAAAAATATCAAAAAAAAAGTATAGAAAATTAAATTAAAATAGTAAAAATAAAAAGTGTAAAAAACATATACATAATTTTTTTTATAATAAAAATAAATATTTTACCTATTCTAACAAAGTTAATAATAATTAAGATGACTATTAGTAATAAATAAAATAGTATAACTGAAGTAGGTTGTTATAATATTTTTCGGGTAATTTTTTGATATAATATTCTGTAAGTAGAGTAACAGATAGTAATTTAATGTTAATATTAGGATTAGCACGGGGATCATTAATCTTAACTTGGCGTTGAGCCCACAAACCTTACTCTCGTTCGAGGGGAAAAAAAGAAAGAAAAAAAGAAAACAATAAGCAAGTAATTCATTGCACACTTTAACACCCCAATCCTCTTAAGTAAACATGTAAACCCACATTAAAATAATTGAACGTCTACAATTTCTCTGAAGTAATGCTTGACTTACATGCAAAAAGTTTGCAGAACAAAAATATGCGTTAGTTTATAATTACTATTCTTGTAGGATCTAATTAACCCGAATCAATGGAAAAAATACGCATATTTTGGTACATACATGTTCATAATATACAATTAGGAAAGTAATATATCAAGTTTTTACAAATAGTTCATTTTCAATAAATACACATTGAATAATCCTCACTTCGTAAGCTAATTTGTAATATATAGTTTGTGAAAATTTCAATCCGTTATTAATCAAATGCTTCTCAATCCAATCCAATTCAACGGATTGGATTGGATTAAGTGATTCATGCGTAAAAACTATGCCCAAAACACTGCATGTTTTCATAAAATTGGTTAAAAATTATCCGTTGAAATAGTTAAATTTCAAAAATATTAAGATCACCATACCCAATTTATGTTAAAATTTATTCCAAATATAAATAAATTTTTTTAAAAAAATATATAAATAAAATTTCATTCAAACAAATATTTCAACTATTTTCGGTATGTTTTATATTTTAAATTGTATTTAGTGTATTAAGAATGGTAAATTTGGTATTCTCGAAATTTTAATCGCTTTATGGGTATTTTGTGATGGATTTTACCGATACAAAGGCTGTTTTGAATATTTATCTGTAACTATATATAGAAAGCACAAAACTTGTTACTCTGCTTTTCCTTAGTCCTTCGATTTTCCTTTTTTTTTCTTTTTTGCATTTTGGCCAAATTTTTTTTTTTCAATTTAATCCTTTTTTGTACTGGTCAATTTTTTTCATTTAGTCCTTTTATCTTTTTTTGGTATTTTTTCATGCCTTTCTTTCTTTTTTTTTTTTTTTTAATTTTTAGTCCTTTGTTTCATTGTTTTTTAATTTTGAGGGTTTAACTTATTTTGAATTTTCCATATGTGGATAAAATTTTTCAAACACATCTAATGGCACATGTTTTAAGCTAGTATAACAAAAGGGACAAAAGTGATATTTAAACTAAATACATTAGTGTTGTGAATAATTTCCCAATATCATGTTGTACCGACTATATGCAGCCTTTCGATACTTGAGATGAAGATAAACTACAAAGAACCTTGTTTTCATCCACTGAATTTGAAAACTAGATAACTATTTAAACTTTCTTTGGAATGCCGTTCCAAACCAAAATTTTCCAACTTTTTTTTTGTTTTGTTTTGTGTTTTTTTTTTCCCTGAAAAGGCAATAAAAACATTAACTAATTTTTTAAAAATCAAATAATTTTAATGCAAAAAACTTGTTAATTTCATTCATAAACCAAACGCAAGTTTAATATCTGCGCCTTTAGTCATGGCCCCCTACTCTCTATTTGTTTTCTTCCTCCCCAATGCAAATTAGAACAACAGCATGACCGGACGCGGCTGACTGATATATCAATCCTCTAGAACCATCGGACGTCCTTTTAGGCGGGAGTTTGTGGATGAAAATTAGACCAAACTTCTGTGGCCCATAATTACCTACAACACGATCAACTTACCTTATGGACAACAAGAGAAAGTGTAGTGGAGAGATTCAGTTGTGTAATGTTTGGCTAATATTTGTACTTTCTTTCAAAGAGAACCGGTATGTATGAATTGATAGCACGTCCACACATCACTCATCGGAGTCACATATTTATTGAATAATTCCTTTCTTACTCTTTATGGGAAACTATAGTTAAAACAAACACAAACTAGTATATTGTTTAAATGATATATAAAAATTTAAAGAGAAATTTAAAAAAAAAATGTATCAAACGATACAAAATTTCTTTGCAAAATAAATAATAAAAAAAAAAACTCCAAATGAATTTATGAAAGAGGTTAAAAACTAAGATGAAACTCTCTTATAAAACTCCAAAAAACTATGAAGAAACTTAACTTTTAGTTATGTAACAGATAGATATAGGACCTTCTATCTATTAGTCAAGCAAATTTCCTCGCTATATGGAAATGAGTTAGGTCTCATTCCAATTATTTACCGTTTATCTTGTATTTTATTTTTACTCAGAAAATATGCCATGTGTTTTGAAATTTCATATGTTTGCAGTATCAGATTACGTTTAGTATACAACACTTAATTTCGAGCTGAAAATACCCAAAATATTCCTTAAAAGAAAAACTAAAATCAAGTGTTATTTACCTTTTTATAAATTATGTATTAAATTTATAATGGTGTAAAAATGCATAACTTCAAAAGGGTATTTTGAGTATTTTTTATATCAAAATTGAGTATTAACCGAGAAAAGTGGGTATGGATTTCTATGTTTAATACAATTTTATGGTATTAAAATGTAAAACTTCAAACTATGAAGTGTAGTTTCTAAATAAAAACTAAGTATAAGGTATAAAAATATAAACAATACTAAATTATAAGGTACACTTTATACCTTGTTTTATCTTGGGTTGTTATTAGTTCTACTACATGATCCGATCAGTCCACTTTTAAAAGGTTGGTATTCAAATGAACCGCTTGTGCGAAGAATTTGGGAAGTGCTATTTTAAGTGAACAAGAGGACGAAAATACGTTCTTTTAATTTTTTTTTTTTAATTCACTTCTTAACTTTTGTGGAATTAATGAAAACAAAATCAATGTTTTCAAACAGCCCCTAAAAACGTGACACGAGTGAATAACTCAACTTTATACAAATGGTTCAGGAATATCAGGACATAATTTACATCCCAAACTTTTAGCCTATTAGTTTCCCCGACTTATTTTTGCCTAGTTTGAAAGGCCAAATCAGACTCTGTTGCAGTGGGTTAAGAGAGTTGAGGCATATATAAGGCATTTTGAATGAAAGAATTAGATTTTTCTTTCTGAAAATTGGGCAAAGTAAATCTTGAATCAGCATATGCTGAAGTCGAATCTGAAGAACATAGCCTCGATCAGTCGGGTAAGCTTTCTTACCCCTGAGAAAAAAAAAACACGGTGAAAGCGCTTCGTAATTTGCATCCCTATATTATGCTTGATCATCGCTATCCTTAAAATCAGTAAGATTGATTATGTCGGCATGACATCTAAGAGTGTCATATGATGTTTTAAGCCGGGATTACTCTTTAGCTTTTAAAGGTTATGACAATGAAAGGAAAAAAAAAATGTCAGGGATCTTATTCTAATTTTTAAGTCAAATTATGTAGTGGTGAATTATCATTTTTTAATTGATAGATAATTGATATGACAATAATTAAATATATAAATAACAATTTATATAATATATAAGTTGGTACTTAAAATTAATATTGGAGTTGATGTCCGTAACATTTTTCTAAATAAAGAAAAAGATAGTTGATTTAGGGAGTAAATTTTAAAAAAGGCTTGTAAAAATCTCATGTAAAAACAATGGTTTATGTGTAATAGGGTTTTATGTCGAATTGACTCTTAAGGGTCATACGTAGTATAACGGCAATTCTTGTGCTGCGTGTAGCCTTTTGGGCCATTAACGTTTGCTACAATTCAAGGTTTAATTGCATGTTTCATATAAATCCTCGATATTCTTTTGGTTTAAAGAGAATAATATAAGCGGAATTCTTTTTTATTTATTTATTTATTTTTTTTTGTGCTAGTTGTTCAATAGTTTGAAAACCAACCAAAATAAGAGTGACAACGAGTACTTCTATTTTATCTCGAGTGGTCCTTTTGATCACGAGTTATGAGTTATGACAATATACATCATAACTCAAAACCTGCACAGAATTAACATATTTAAGTTATTAATATATATGGTTTGGGTCTCGGATGACACAATTAATAATAAATGTGTTGTATTTGACTCAATCTATCTATTATAAAATGACACGATTAATAATTTCCCATTGGATAAGTTTGATACTAAAGGTAATCCGTAATGTCCGGCTATCAATGGTAGCCTACCACGCTACTAGGGAATTTTTCACCGGCATAGAAGAAAAAATAACTATAGAGGCAATATTGGAGATCCCGTCGTGGAGGGCCCTTGGAACGGGATTGTGGCAGTGTCGTGACCGGCAGGGCTGCAAATCTCACGGTGAACTATGCAGAGATCTGGCCAAGTGCATCCCTGCACAAGGGAGATGTTTGACAATGGTGAGTTCAACAATGATGGCCGATAATGTGGAAAAATATCATAACTTGGGGTGTTTCGCTGAATCCATAATTCTGCTCAGACGGATTTGATAGAATTGAGAGACAAAATAGATTAGTAATAGGTTGGGATTATGTGAATTCAACAGTTATAAATTAGGTTATGAATTGAGAATATGTATGTAGATTTTTGTACGCATGTTTATATCTTTTTATAAAATATTTTCATAATTAAGTATTTACATGTTAAGGTTTGAATATGTTTTAGCATGTTTATTTTAATTTTTAAACTCAAATATTAATGATTATTAAATTATTGAACTATTATATGTCTTAGTATGTTTATTTTAATTTCTAAAGTCTGTGAATTGAATCTGTGAATCCAATCCGCATAATTTGATGATAATTAATTAGATTGGAGTGGATTTGGACTCTTACGTATTGGCAACAAATTGAATTTTCTCAATTCGAAAGTCACAAATTGAGTCCTAATCCACCTAATCCGTGAACACCCCTAGTCATAAATATTATTGCAAGAGTTCTTCAATGGTAGCAAAACTCGACTCTATGGTTAGAAAGGTGACTTATAGCATAATTTTTCCATTTAGGGCCATTTTTGTGACAATCCCATAGTTAGGTGGCTTCATTCATCACTTCGTTACCCCCCAACAAGTGCCATCAACAATTTATGTTTTTGGCTAAATTAGAGATCAGAGTAAATTGTTTTGGTTTATCGGCGTAATCCTTTTTTCTTTTTTTCTTTTTATTTTTTTTTAAGAAAAACTAATTATATTTTGAAGAACAGTTATTTTAGGCCTAAGATCTCTACGGCCGGTAAATGGCCATGGAATTACAATAACGGCTAACTGGCTACGAAATATGAACAAAGAGCATACGACAAACTTTTTCAAAAAGTGGGGGCAAAAACCAGAACCTAGAACATTACCTTTGTCCTCCCATCCAAAAAAATAAAATAAAAAATAAAAATAAAAAAATAAAAACCATACCTTGCCATCAGATATTTTTGGAAATGTCATGGGTACTCTATGTTGTATTGTGTTGTGTTATCTCCCTCTTTCTCTCTCACATCTACCAATGCAACCAAAAATTCAATGGTTGTAATTGAAAGTTATGGTTTTCTACTATATATATCTATATCAAATGGGTGGTCACTTCTACTTACACTTATCATTAAATTGAATGCTGATTAAATTATCAAAAATAAATAAATACATAAATAAATGCTGATTTTTTCAATACTATACAAGTAATTTTGATAATTTTTTGTGTATTGAAAATGTTATGCGGAAATGTTAATAAAATATATAGCTCAAAATATAAGGCTCACAAGTCACATCCACAACAGAAAAACCCACGCACCAAGATTACTTGAAACAACTTATCAAGAAAAAGAAAAAAAAAAAAAAAAAAAAAAGGAAATTTCAAAAAGACTTTTTATTTTTTTTTTCCTTATAAGAAAATAATTTAAAAAGACTTGAACGTGAATAAATGACTTATACCCTTACCGAAATTTAAGACCTCAATTTCTCCTCAGCTCAGATAAGATAATGGCAACAGTCCACCTGGCAAAATCTATGGAGAATACAACGATAAGGCTTGTAACAGTTTATGTGGCCATCAACGTTGAAGCATGATCCAACGGCCAAGAGATTCCCAATCCTCACTAAAACCAAACCGAGGCCGTCGGATCAAAAAATGCCAGCTACCAGTAAAGCTTAGGTTCTATAAATACATGGTCAAGTAAGCAGGGCAAACCCTCTCCAACTGATAGCAGAACATTGAGCTCTAGTGTTTAGAAAGCAAGCAAATTTAGTTTAAACGAGATGGCTTCCTCCATTGTCTCTTCGGCGGCCACCGTCGCCTCCGTCAAGCGCACCGCCCCGGCGCAAGCTAGCATGGTGGCACCCTTCACCGGCCTCAAGTCATCTGCAGCCTTCCCCATCAACCAAAAGACCAACGACATCACCGCCTTGGTCAGCAATGGAGGAAGAGTCCAATGCTTCAATGTAAAAACACTACTATTACCAACTTTAATACTTCGTTAGACAGAGTTTTTGCTTTTATTTATTTATTTATTTTAATTCTGAAGGGGAAAGAACAAGGAAGATTTTTTTTTTTTTTCGAGTAATATTTCAGGAGAAAAAAAAAAAGGGGGTCTCAATTAGCTTTGTTTCTTTCACTACAGGTGTGGCCCCCAAGAGGCTTGAAGAAGTTCGAGACTTTCTCATACCTTCCTGATCTCACGAACGAACAATTGCTCAAGGAAATTGACTACCTTCTCAGGAGTGGATGGGTTCCTTGCTTGGAATTCGAAGTCGGGGTATTTATAAATCCACTCTTTCTCTCCTCATTTCTCAAAAAAAAAAAAGAAAAAAAAAATTTATGAAATTATGTGACATGGCAAGAAAGAACAGATAGTTTTTGTTTGAAATGTTGTACCAAACGCAAAAATTGGTTAAGAAAATTGGAGGTACAATGTTCAACGTCACGATAGAAGTAATCATGTTGTAACAACGTTTTGGGACACGAAAATCATGGCCTAATACTTATGAAAGATGAAAGTAAAATTTGAATTTTGTTGCGTGTGCAGTATGCTTGGATTCACCGTGAGAACAACAGGTCCCCCGGGTACTACGACGGTCGCTACTGGACCATGTGGAAGCTCCCCATGTACGGGTGCACCGACAGCACTCAGGTGTTGGCTGAGGTCCAGGAAGCCAAGAAGGCATACCCCGACTCTCACGTCCGTATCATCGGATTCGACAACGTCCGCCAAGTGCAGTGCATCAGTTTCATTGCCTACAAGCCTCCGGCCAAATAAGCTCAAAACGATCCTTCCAAGTGTTTTACCTCATTCGGAGGTTGATCTATTTGTCGTGGTTTTGCAGCTTTGTTTTTGTTTTTGTTTTTTCTTCTTTCTTTTTGGTTTGTAATTTCTGTTGATTTAAGTTCCCGTTCGGTTTGTACGATTTCAATGTGAAACGTTGAGGCTATGGGAATGGAATTCAAGTTTATCATACTTTGATTAATGTTAATAAGAGCTCTGGCCCTCATTATTCCTGTTGTAATTTCATAAATCTATTTCCTTTCTTTTTTTTTTTTTTTTTTTTTTGTATTCTTTGTGTGTGTGTATGTGATGCATATATATATATATATATATATATATCCTTGATTATTAAGCTTAAAAACTAGATTACAACACATAACATGATTAATGTTGAATGTCAAAGGGTTGCCTCAAACTATGAGATTGTGTTTGGTTGTTGGGAGAGAGGTAGAGGAAGAGAAATAAATTTATTGTTTGGAGATGGAGAGGAAAGATAAAAGATAAGCCTCCTTCGGTCCAAAATGTTATCCAATACAAATGGATGGATTCAAAAAAAAAAAAAAAAAAAAAACATCAATACAGCATAAAAAGGCTATTTTACTTTTTGAAATTATGAACACATAGTAAAATGGGTAATATAGTAATTTTATAAATGACTTTCATCCATTACTTTTAATTCTCTATCCGTCTGTGGCATTGTTTCATTTTCTAAATTGATAAAATGTGGCCAAAAATCCAAACCAAGATGATATTCTAAGCTTAAAATTGATGATTTTTTTTTTTGTTTGACATAATGAATAAGAGAGGAATTAGTAAGCAAATCGTAAAAGTACTACTTACTCTAATCTAATATAAAAGTTTAAACTGTTAGACGATGTGTAATATTATTTGTATTTCGTAATAGGTTTGATATCAATTGACATTGATTTGTGTGCGGACCAAAACAAGTACTCAAAGTGCTTTATATCTTGGCTTCAGAGTGATGATAGATAGAATAAATGGATACTTACTAACTTCCGCTAAACACCAAACTTGAAATTAAGTATACTACCAAAAAAGAAAAGAAAGCTTTTTAATAATCAAAATAGTCCGAAGGCTAGCCATCTGGAATGAAGCATTAAATTATTATTTTTCTCTTTTTGGTGGAACCTCAAATGAAGTGTCACTCACCCGTCTGTTCCTTTCACAATGATGCGTGCGTTTGTGGTTGCTAATTTGTTCAACCACGCAAGCAATTTCAAACCACAATTAGTCGATTGGTTTTGAATTGAGACATGCATCAAAATACACGGAACATTGAAATGACAAAGAGATGAAGTTCTTAAGATATTCCTATCAATTATATAACTAGTATGATTTTAAAATTTGGTGATCTAATGTTTGGAGGACACTAATGACCTGTTTGGTAGGAAAGTAAAATATATAATGCTTTGTTTGGTAGCATGGAAAAGAGGAATGAAGAAAATAAGATGAAAGAAAAGTGGACGGAAAATTATTTTGTTGGTTGTTTTGTAACAAAAGAAAGGAAAATACGAATGATTAAAATTATTATGAGACTCATCAATTTTATCTTTCTGAAAATGAATGGAAAACTCAAATCCTCTCAATAATGATTAAAATTACTTTTGAAGTAAAAGAAAATATATAAATAAATAAAATAGTAATTATATAACTTTTTTCTTTTCTTTCCTTCTATGATATCAAATAACATAAAAAGAGAAGTAAAATATTTCATCTCTTTTTTGTTTTCTTTCCCTTTCATTTTTCCTTTCCCTCTTGTTTTCTATCGTTCTTACCGAACATAGCCTAAAGGTTGAGGGGTGACGGAATTAGTGGCTGGGTTCCGGACTCATATTTATTTGGTGACCGAAAAGAGGAGATATTAGAGTAGAAAATCTACAACAAACATAACATTAAAAAAAAAAAAAAAAGTCTTTAATTTCGATATTCTGCACCTGGAATATGTTCTTCGTGAAGTTAAATATTTGATGAAGCGAGACAGATTACTAAATCTCAAACATGCTAGCATGACAGCATGACCCATTTTAACTCAAAATTGAGAACAAAAACTATATATACCAATGTTTTGCTGTCAAATCTAATTTAAACACATATACTAACAGTATGCTAAAAGAATACAGACAACGATGGTATAATGAATAATTGAACCTTCATATCTAAAACTCAAAAAAAAAAAAAAAAAAAAAAAAAAGGATATAAGTCACAAAATTATCACTCTGTTACTCTCTCTGTCTCTCATGAATCTGGCACATCTTCGACTCCCCTAATGCCCCAAATATCATCATCCCAAATCACATCGCCAAACAACATATTATAAGCCTCACCCATAAACTCAACATCCCAAAACGGCATCCAGAAGGAGCCCCATGACATCTGCTCGTCCACCGCGCCACTCAACCACGGCCACCAATTCTCTTGATCCCAACCAAATAAGCAGCCACTCTCCGCCGTCACCTCGGAACGCATACTCGATGTGGGATTTGGATCATCACGCTCGCGCTCTTCTCCAGCCACCACGGCCACGACACCGCCCTCCTCTTCTTTATTCACCGCTCTCTTCTTCGCCGCCGCCGCCGCCGAATCCTCAAACTTCACTTGAACCTTAGAAGAACTATTGTTGCACTCCACATTTCTTTGCCTCTTCATTGGAAATAAAAGAGTTGGTTGTTTCAGTTCCAAAGAAACGAAAACAAAAAAATGTCGGGCAAATTTAAGCTATGCACACAAGACTTGGTATTAAACAAATATATCCTTTTTGGTGGGAAGTGGAAATGAGATACTTTTAATGACAACTAATCACGTGCAATCTAACTTTTCCTGGTTTTAAGCACGTACCAAAAGGCAAACAAAAAAAAAAAAAAAAAACCTGCCAAGAGATTTTCCGTATCGCATTTCTCTTTTGTATTTCCAAGAGGCTAAGTATAAGTAGTTAGTTCACAGTGCACGCTTTGGAGAATAAATAAAATAAAATCTTAAATTATAATTTTATACATATATATATATATATATTGTTACTTGGAACTCTAACCATTATACTGGACATGGCTATATTCAATGAATAATGTGAGGATTCAATTAATCAAGTATTTCCATGTCGGGTGCAAAATATACATATATATTAAAAAGGGAATATTTATGGGGGGTTTTTTTTTTTTTTTTTGAGATAAGATAATAGAGAAATGTTCTAGTTGTTGAGCCAGTTGAGCTTCTGCAACTGGTAGAAGATAATTGTTGGGCGTTAAAGGGATTATATTTCTGAGCAAAATAGTGTTTGCTTTTTGTCCTTGACGGTTCAGTTTTCCCACCAAATGGTATATACTGACAAACTGGTGGGTCCAACTGGTTTTGCAAAATTTGACACTTTAAAAAGGTTAAAAAAAGGAAAATAAAATAAATAAATAAAGGAAAGAGAAAAGAAAAAAAACCCGCTTGGTCCGTGAAAGGGCAGGAGAAGATTGAGGAGGAGGCAAAAAATTGACCTCTCGTCTTGGTTTTGGGTTTCGTTGGCCATACCGCCGTTTACCGCCAAACAAGTTCCAAGGGGTGCAAACAACCAAGTCGAAGAATTAACTAGATTTTTAACCCTTTGGGGTTAAATTATTTTTACCATGAATGTTACAGCTAGATTGAGTTTTCTTTAACAAAAATATTTTTTTTGGTTATTTTAAGTTACAAGTATAGATTTAAAAAAACAAATAGTAATAGTGGTTTACAACCATTCAAATTATTTTTATGGAAATTATTTTCTAATGATTGAAAACTTTTCAAATCAAGAGTTGGTATTTATCTACGTAAATGCTACAAATTGTAGGAGAAAATGTTGAACATGGTAGGCAACGGTTCTCATGCAATTTGCACAAGTGGACCAGAATAAATGTACCGACTAGTCAGTTTGATATTTTTGTAATTTTAAGAAACTTGCGGAAAGGCAAGTAAGAATATGTAAGAATTTGATTAGAGCAGCTAAGAAATAGCTGGCCTTATATTTCAAAACCTATTATTTTGGTTCTTAATGCCTTTAATATAGGGAGTTTATACGTTGGGACTTTACATTTTCATATTACAGGTAGAAACTATTATTTTAATCTTTAGATTAATTTTTTAGTGGTTTAATAATTTATGAACGAAATAATTTGATATCGTGTGCCGTAAATATTTAGTGGATATTTGGAGACAGAATTTTGGAGATTGGGTTGGAGATGGAGTTTTGGAGGTTGGGTTGGAAATGCGTATTGTAATATAAAAAATAACACAAAAAATTGAAATGTGTTAAAAAAAATGTCAATGGATCTTAACTTGTTTATCTCGTTGTTGTGAGTATTTTGACACAGAAATTATTGCACTTCGATTTGAAACGAGAAAGTTATGAAATTTAAATTTTGAGTTTATCATATACCTTTTTTTTTTTTTTTTTTGAGTGGATACTGTTGATATATAGAAATGTGAATATTGAAAATTAGTTTTAAAGTGAAAGGAAAAAAAAAAAAGGGACCAAAAAAAATAAGAGATGAAATTAGAGATGTATCCTCAAACAGACCCTTATTTTTAATATGAATACTCATGTATCATATTATTAAAAAATTAATCAATCAGTTAAAAATACTCATATCAATAACGTTATTCTCTTTAAAAAATAAATAAATAAACGCTTTAAAACTAAGGTAAACTTATACTAAGGTACAAAATTTCAAAATATCTTCTCAAGAGAAGAAAAAACAAAAAGAAAAACTCAAAATGAATAAGATAACATGTTTTGTTTTCGAAAAGAAGAACCAAAAAAGAATATTCTGGAAAGGAGAAAACAAAGTGCAGAATATTAAATTACAATTCATTGTTACTATCAACTATAACTTCCATAGTTCAACCCACCCATTAACTTCAATTGGAATTTTTTTTTTTTTTGAATTGTAGGATTTTTTTTTTTTATATAAGAGAGAAACTCTAGGTAGCTTGTAGTTATTAGATTGGTATCTTAATGTCATCCATGTTCCTAAAGGACCTTTTTGGAACATGAAATGTAATTTCGTCCTTTTAGTATAAAAGAATTTTAGAAAAGGAAAAAAAAACTTATAAAATTAAAAATTCTTGAGACCTGTTTTAGATTTTTTTTTTTTTTTTTTTTTTTGGTTTTGATTTTGTATTTCATTTTTCTTCTTTCTTTAATAATGTTTTAGACTAATAGGGCATCAAAGAAAGATAATGTCCCCACCCCAAAACCCAAAAAAAAAAAAACAAAGGAAGAGAGAAATGCCATATAAGGTACAGAATGATATTTTATTTTTGAACTACAACGACCTTTACTGGGATCATGAAAAATATTTGACCCTTTTGAGTTTTGAGGGAACAATTGGAGTTTGAATTCTAGAGATATTTTTGAAAATATAATTTAGTTGAAAATGAACTATTTGAAATTTAAAAAAATGTAAAAACTTAAAATGTGTTTTCTCGAAATTATATATAGTTTAAAATATAATCTCATTTTGATTTAAAATAACAATATCATGGATTGTTAAAGTTTGAGTTTATAAGAGAGATTTGAAAATGTAAATAATGTAATTATATTTACTTTGAATAAAAAAATAAAAAATAATTGAAAAAATCTATTTTAAGATGTCGCCTAAATGGTCACTTAGAGTATCAACATAAAATCGAAAACTATGAAATACAGAAATTATAATTTCCCTTATAAGAATAAAATGAAAACTCCAGGGAAAAAAAGAAACCTCATTATGTCATTTCAAAAGAAATGGAGAAGTTAAAAAAAAAAAAAAAAGTAATAGGTGAACATATTCTTATTGGAAGATAAAAAAAAAAAAGAACGACCTTATGCATTGCCACTTTAGAGTAGCATATGTACAAGTCCTCTGTATAAAATCTGGACCATTTACAGACTTACAGTTCAAATTAAGGCCATACAGTGTATGCTTATAGTGAAACTATCATGCAGTATATTCTCCTATGATTCCATGTAATTAGACTCAAAAATATTGAATCGTTATTCGGATTATTTATGATGTCGGTGATCTGAAGAAAAATTACCTACACCTTGTCAAGAATAAGATAATTTATATATTTTACGTTGGAGTTTGAAAACTTTGAATATGATAGTTATATAAGTTACGATAGACTTTAAGATTTTTTTTTTTTTTTTTAAGAGAACACACTAATTTGAACATTTGAACCAGTAAATTATGATTTTTAAACGCTAAAGTTGTAAAGTAATTATGAACTTCTATAACGGTATTAGTGTCGTTATGGCATCAGAAAATTGCAAAAGAAAATGAGCAGTTTAAATCTTTATGTTTTGCTTTGTATAAATTGAAAAAATAATAATAATAAATCCATGGAAAAATAATAAATAAAAATTCACAAGTGCAAAGAGTTATTTACATAGCAACAAAAAAAGCCCTTTCAGAAACTAGAGGGCAAAGGCTAAACGTAACTATAAATTAAACAAATTTGTCATTGAGCTTAATTGCCCAACTATTTGAATCTTTTCTAGGACTTTGGCACCAACATTTTTTGTCAGTATTTGGTCCATGCATATATTGAAATGAAAATACAGTGAAGAAAAATATTAAGAGACCAATTTTAATTATAATTTTTTAATATCAACTTCTATAGTATATGAATTAATATTTTTTATTGACAGGTGTTTTAAAATATTATTACATCAATTGATTTTATCTATCAATGAAAATTTTATATGCGAATTGGTACTCAAAAAATTAATATTAGAATTTTATCCTAACACTATTCAAAAATTAATTAATAATTAAGAAAAGGGCAAAACTGACGGAGAGTTAAAAAAAAAAAAAAAAAAAAAAAAAAAAAAAAAAAGCGGGGGTTGGAGCAAATATGTAATTGGAGCCTTTCCCAAGCAAAAGAAAGATTCCACTCCGACATGAGTCTCCGCAAAAACAAGTCCACACTTTGTTTGAGGCAGGCAAACACAACCAGACAACGCCACAGAAAAGAGATGCCCAATTGCTTACCCCATTGCGCGAATAAAGGTGCTTATAAGGAAAAAGCAGATCAGGCAGATGACCCTTTTGTGCTGCTGCTTTACAAAAGCTTTGTCTAACATACCCTCCTCAAGATCAAGAGAGAGAGAGAGAAAGAGCAAGAATGCTTATGTAAGAGAATCGAAATTCCAATTCGTTTCAATCTCTTGAACAAACTTTTCCTTACACGTTGAAAACCGTCGGATATTTCTTGATCGACCATCCATGAAAAACTATCAAAGGCATGGCCCGGACACTTTTGCTTGACGCAGAAGCGAATTTTGTCCTCTGTCCTCAAAATCATTTTTAATCGAGTTCAAATATATATCTCATTTTTCTATCTCAATAATATTTTATTCTCTGTTCCTCTCACTAGTATTTTAGCTAAGTCCTTGTATTCAAATCATATCTCATTTTTCTATCTCAATAATATTTTATTCTCTGTTCCTCTCAATAGTATTTTAGCTAAGTCCTTGTATTCAAATCAACACTATTAGAAGGATAATCAATGAGACAAAAATCCAAAATAACAGATATCCACTTGTCATAAAACTATATAAGTTGAGCTGCAACCAAATGACTAACAAAGGAAACAAAACAAAGTAACCAATTGAAAATAGAAATTAAAATCTCAATACAGTGTATATACAAGTGTAAATGACTGCTTAGATTGGACTCAACAGCAACTTCAATTTTTACAGATTTTCCTCACAAGCCGCTCATTGAAACTTTAAGCACTCACAAGAAATACAAATGAAAAATTCCCAATCAGACCACTACAAATTTACAATACAAAAGATGGGTGTGGCAAACAAAAGACTTCTCTCAGCCCAAACCCACACCCCTCACAAACTCCTTTTACCCTTCTTCCCTAAGCAAAACAACCTAAAAGACTCAATTTTTCTTTCATTATTTAGTTAAAATCTCATTTACATACAAGACACGTTACCTCTCTACAGAGAACCCTTTAAAACATATTTACACAATACAAAAGGATCTCCCTCTTTTCTTCCCTCTCACTTGGTAGTTTCAAAATTCTTCTCGCTCTCTATCAAAGACTGTTTTTGATTGTTTTGTAGTGAACTTTTTTAATCATGTTTTTTTTTTTCCTATACACCTTTTGTTCGATAGGAGATGGGTTTTTTTATGCGAGGGCAGGGATGCTGCAATTACGTCGATCCCTGTCCATGCAATCAAACCCCTCGACCCTCACCGCTGGCTTGTTCCCAAAATTGGCCCTCACGCAGCCTCCTTTCCTTGCGGATGATGACGTAGGTGACGACAGACCTGAGGGCGGGGGAATTGGAGCCAGCGATGGAAATGGGGTGAGCTTCTCATCCCCGAATCGAGCATCTTGAATCAATGGGTTAGCTACTCTGCTCGGCGGCGACCCGCTGAAAAATGGGGGCGACGAGGCTACTTGACTAGATGGTTCCACACCATAGCCACCCTGTAATCACAAAGATAGACCATCCCAAACCATCATCACACACACCGAAAAATTTTGATTACGATCTCTCTTGACAATTAACAAAATCTTCACAAATCAAACTACAAATCCATGGTAAAGTTTAAGTCTTTTTTGTTTTTAACCATCAGAAGAAAATCCAAACCAATAAATATCTCCATTGATTATCAACAAGAACAATTGATTATCAACAAGGACAATTATTTTTAGGTAAAAAATAACTTTCCCGGTAGATCGACCACCCAAAGACACAAGCGACAGAGAGATAGAGAGAGAAAGGGCAAAGAACGGACCTTTGTGAGGATGGCGTCCAAAAGATCTGTCCCTGCTCTTGAATCACATAGCTCCGACTGGGGGCTGAAATTCAATTAACAAAAAATTAGTGACCGAATTAATTAAATTAAAACAAATCAAATTAATTAAATTAAAGTTGTGTTCTGAACAAGGAAAGAAGGAAAGAGGAAATTACTTAATATGATATCTGAGAGATCTGACTGGGTGGTCGTGAACGGCGGCGCTTAGGAGGCCAACACGGCGAGGCTTTGGACAAACGACAGGGTCTCTTAAGTCAACGGACGAGCCTGATCTGATCTCTTCGAAAGCTGAAAAGCCGTTCTGTCGTTGGATCCGATTCATCTTCTCTCCCTTGGCTCGTCTCAAGGAACAAAAACCTTCTTCCATGGAAAATAGGAAATTAAAAAAAAAAACGAAAATTATATTAACAAAAGAAGAAAATTCAACTTTGGAGCTATATACAAAAACAGATCCTAAACGTGTCTACTGTAACGAGATCAAGATCTGGTCAACCAAAAAAAAAATTGGAAGCAATTTTGCCAGCTGCCGTGGTTGACAGCTTCAAAATCGGAGCCACATGTTGGATTATTAATTCGTTCCTATCGAAATCCAACGGACTCGAATAGATCTGGCGAAAACCAGTTTCTGTACCTTCTATTTTTGCCAAGAGAAAAAAAAAAAAAACAATGAAATTTACTGAATTTTTCCTCGCGATTTCATCAGAGCGAGAAAACGAAGGAAAATAAATTCCTTGGCTTCTCAGATCTGGAAGTGTTTTTCCTTTCAAAAAAAAACAAAAAAAGAAAATTACAAAAATCGGAAGAACATCGGAATTTTTTCCCAGCAAATACAACGAAGCGCCAGATCTACGAAACGAAAACTGAAAATTCGACAAATTCGGCGATCGAACAAAATCAACAGCGAAGATTCAAAGGAGAGAGAGATTCACCTTAGCTTAACTGTACAGCTATAGCTCCTGCCAAAGAAACTCTTCTCGTGGGAAAAGAAAGGCTATTATTATTGACAAAAAAAAAAAAAAAAAGGGGCAAAAAAAGAAAGAAACAAAAAAAAATGTAGACGAAGAAGGTTAGACTTAGGTGTCAAACAGGAAAGAACGGTGTTAAGAGGGGTTGCTCCTAATTTATAGCGGCACAGGCAAAAAGGATGAGAGAGAGAGAGAGAGAGAGAGAGAGAGAGAGCGAGAGATTCTGCATTTAGTTAATGAACGAAAATTCATTCACGTAATAATTTATTTAATTAAAAAAACTTATAAAAAACAGAAGATTTTTACGTTGGGTAAAATAAAATTTTTATTCGTGAAATTTTAAGTCAGGTATAACTTATGATAGGAATAGGTACGGTAAAATAAAATTTTTATCATAAAAGTTTTAATTATTAACGTCTCATATAGTGAAAAAATCATCTTACACTTCAAAATATAGATTATTACGTATCATACTTTACAGTCAGATTTCCACTTCAAGGTATCAAATAGATTGATATAAAAAACTAAAAGTATTTAAAAAAATTATAATTAAAATTGAAATCAACATCTCTAATATTATTTTTTTAATTTTACATTTTTTTAGAAAAATTTAAATTTTATATCTTGAATAAAATCATTTTATTAAGCAAAAATATCAATAGAAATAACATTAGAGATTATATTAGAATTATTTTTCTTTTCAATATTTTTTGATAAGATATTTTTTTGAAAGACTATCAAAGTTTATTTTGATTTATTGATTAGAGATGAAATTTTTTTAATTTAAATTAATTATTTTTTTAAATTAATCAGAATTTTTATTAATTTTTTTAAAAAAATATAATTTAATTAAAATTGAAATAGCAAACGCCACGTAATAGTAGTTAATTGCCGCACAAAGGCGGTGCCCCCCGGGAGAAATGAGAAATCCCATCGGGTTAAGCGCCTAATCAAATCCATGAAGCTTCGGAAATTTGGAAAATGGGATATTTTTATTTATTAATTTCCTTTTGGCATTGTTTTCATTTTTTTAAAAAATAATATTTCTTTCTACAGAAAATATCGTTGCGTAGATCATAAATATCATTCAGCCGACCCTCGAATGACGAGACTCGCGTTCAACGGTTGGTGGCTTACCACACGAAATCTCGCCACCTGATTGTAACGCGTGTCCTTCAGTTGTGGATCATTGAACGGTGTAGATTGTGTGAACGTGGTCGGTGGACCTTTTCTTTTTCTCTTTCTTTTTCTTTCTTTCTTTCTTTCTTTGTTTCTTTTTTTTTTTTTGGGAACAGAATCGAAATTATTGATTAATAAGTGATGGTCCTGTTGGAGATATTTACGATTCCTTCTAATTAGGGCAAGAAAAGGCGGCACTTTCTTCAGCCAAAAAAATTAAAAATTAAAAAGCTGACTATTTATAAATTTTTAGTGAATAACGTGAATGTTGATAAAATTTATGATAATGATAAAATATTATTTTGGCTGGAGTAGTCCTGGACGGCAGCGGAGATGTTGATTTAGCAAGGATTTTTTTTTTTATTTTGGTAATTAAAGACATAATCATGTGTAATGGGGTGCACAAAAAATTTCCTGTACATATATTATCTATATCGTTGAAATTAGAACGGGCGATAAAAATTTTTACTCTATCAATAAAGTAAAAACCTTACCCCATTATAGAATCTCCTTTTTTTTTTTTCTTGGAAATAATTGATAAGATTTTTGCAATAAGTTATGATGAGAGATATCAGGTGTCTTTTTCATCTGTGGGGTTTTTTAACTGTAATTGAAGATCTTAACAAGAGGATGCTTATAAATCAAGTGAAATGATATTGTCCAATACAATGATGTTTTTTTCACGATTTATATATATGATATAAGACTTAACAACATGAATTCTATCGAGAAACTAGAAATCAAAACATAATTAATGAACAATATTGTTACAAATTTAGCCAAAAATAGAAGTAAAAAAATGCCAAAAAAACCTTCTTTTTTACTTAAAAAGTAACATTATTACACTTTGGATGAGCTTACAAGCGTAAAATATCAGAAAGTAAAGTAAAGAAATAAGAAAAATGATAATTGATTTCGTTTCTAGTATTTACTTAATTATTGAATAATGTAAAGGGAAACAATGTCATTCAATTTTTTTACTAATTTTAAGTTTTGTTTGACGTTTAAGTTTAACTTTAAATAAACTATATTTTTCATATCAATTTTTGTTTTTTTTATGAAAATTCAATAAAATTTATAACTAGTTTTTGAAAAGTCAACCAATTTCAACTTTAAAATTTCATCTCCAACCGCCGAACAAAACGCAAGCTTGGTATCTTATTAATGTAACTACTAAAATATCTTTTACATAATAAAAAAATATTAGCACGTGAAAACTTATTAATGGTATTAAGTAAATTTGATAGTTATTCACTTCGATAAGGAATCAATACGAAAGGGATGTAAGGGTTGGCATTCCCTTTTTTCATTTTTTATATTGTATGGGGTCCACTAAATTTTCATTCCCTATTTTGTAAATAAACATATGGTTAAGTGAGAAAAAAATAACTACTTAGTTTCCCTTTCCCTTCGCTGCAAAATAAACCTGCCCTTAGTTATTAAGATAATTCTTTTTATCTATATTATTTAATTTTTAATTTTTTTTTTATGCTGGGAATGGAGAAATTCGAGCTCTACACTGTTTAATGAAATCATGCATGAGATTACCTTTATACTATATATGCAACTGCAAATTAGATTTATATTTATCTTTTCTTATTTATAATACTTTTTTTTTAATATGGCATAAGAGAATTCAAATTCTATAATTATGATTGAGTCATGTATGCAATCACCGATACACTATGCCTATAATCACAAAATTAAGTTAAGTTTATATTTTTATTAATTTAAATATATATATATATGTATATAAGTGAGTTATTGTAGTTGTATTCTTTTCGGAAAGAGTTGGTCGATGAATGAATATTGTGTGTTTTTTTTTATATTCTGGTTCTTAATTCTATTTATCTCTTCTAGTTTTATTTCTACCTCTCAAGTGGTTTTATTCTCCTCATTCTGTTATTTTTTTCTCTATAGTCCACATCTTCCATCTTATCCTATATTAATTTGGTATTAGAGTTTTAATTGGTTTTTATTCTTCTGAAAAAAAAAAAAAAAAAAACTTTTCACTTTCGAAATTTGCTCTCATCTGCCTACCCGCACCACCTTGCTGTCATTGCACAGCACCTCTGTTGATGTCACATTGCATATTGTTTTTTGCACGAAGATGAGGAATGATTGGGAGAAACCCTTTCAAAGGCTTTTAGAAGAGAAAATCTTTTTTTTTTTTTTTTTTTGTTAAAAAAAGATCTGATAGTGACCCCGTTATTTCCCATTTCGGTACATCATCATGTAAGGTTTACAACTCCCCTAAGTTAGTAGGGGATTTAAATCTCCGACCTTCTGGTTGGTGAGATCTTTAAGGTTACCTCACATGTTAACTCATCCACTCTTACGTGGGTTGAAGAGAGATATTAATTATCTGTTGAAATTGCCAACCTTAAAACTACTGCGAGTCTCGAATGAATGATCAATCAATGCGGACGAACAACTTGTTGATATGGTATCCAACTTTTGAGAATCTCAGGGAATTTTAGTAAATCGAGAAACTACTTAATAGTCGATTTTCTGTCCATAACAAGCGAATTATATTATTCACCTACTTGAGAAAACTTATAATCATGGAATAAATAGTGGCAAAGTTGCTTGCGCAGGTGGAGATTGTGGCTGAACGGGTAGTTGACTGACAATCAACTTTCAGTAGCTTTTCGCTTCATCGGAATTCTTTCGGATTCACTAAAGTAGTCATAGTTTCGTCAAAAGATCAGATAGAGTTGAGTAAGTCGAACATCAATCAATCTGAGTAAAATTGAGCATCCATCTAACTCTTTAGGTTGATAACTTCAATAGCCAATTTATTATTTTTATTTATTTTTTTTCTAGAAGAGTTTTGAAAAGGCCCATCCAGATCATTCCTCATCATTGTGCGATTAAAAAAATTTTAGAGATGAAAAATTAGTGTTTTATTTTTTCAGAAAAATCAAGAACGATTTATTAAGCTCTAATACCAAATGACATAAAATGGGATAAAAGATAATAATTTATATACGAGAAACAAAATTAAGTGGGGAGTAGAAATGTACATGTATGGATTGACATGAAAATTTCATTAATTAGTTGTCAATGTAATTTAAGAAAAATATAAGTAATATCAGTAAAATTTTCCAAAAAAAAAAAAAAAAAAAGGCGAGTGGTTGGATGAAATATCCTTTAGAAATGATAGGGGATGGGCACTCACAGACTTTATGTGCAGAATAATTTAAAGTCGGAACGCATTGTTCATCGTGTGGTCGACAAATTAAAAACACAAATTGGACAAGCCATCTACTCACTGTTAGACGACTTAGCTAACAAAATTAAAACTACTTTAATCTTGTATAGTTTCACTACTAGGGTTCATTAATTAAATCCACCCCCATCTAAAACTCTCTCTTTCTCTTCTTTGAATATTTATTACCAACCAACCCTCACTATAAATTAATTCTTTTTAATATACCTTTTTTTTTTTTTGTTTATTTATATTATCCCGTGAAATTAGGATCATATTGCCTTTTCTTCTTAAATAGTCACGTGGGGGCAGACTGCTTCAAGGAAACGGGGGAAATAACCAAACAAGGGTTTGGTTTATTTTATTTTATTAAAATTTTATTTTATTTTATGAAAAATGGGGTTTTTTTTTTTTTTTTGGATACCTTGTGGGGGATGTGAAGGTTCGTTTCCTCAACTTGGGAATAAAAACAACACATCTGGCGGTGTCCCGTCCATGAGGAGGAAAAGACAGAGAGAGAGAGAGAGAGAGAGATGCATATTCCTACAAATCGAGTGGCATCTGTTTAATTAATTAATTAATTATTCTTTCTTTTCTTTTCTTTTTTTTATGCCCCTTGTCTTGGTCGTGCTGTGGTTGTCAACGACCAATGAATTTGGTCCCACATTTGATTTCCAAAGATTCCAATCGTGATGCATTTGGACTTTGGGGTCCTCGCTATCCTCCACTTGATTTGTTGTTGTGTGTGTGTGTGTGTTTGTTTTAATTTAATTATTTTCTTTTATTTTTCTTGACGTGAGATTTCAAAATAATTGTAATTTTATTGTGTTGTGTTTGTTTTGTTATTTTTGTTTTCGTCTATTTGAATTGTTCCTATAGTTGTGTTATTTTATATGTATTTCTTTCTTATGATTCATGCAAAGCACTACTACAACAATGATGGTTGGCGTTTCGCAGTTTCATGTGAACCATCCTAAATCCTAACCATTAGTGGCGGATTTAAAATATTTTTATCAGTGTGGACGCTATAAAAAAAAAAAAAAGAGAGATAAAATTTTATTCAATAATAATATAGCTAGTTATCAATTATCGAATAGGGATACAAATAGATTTTTCTCACAATTTGTGGGAACTATTATTATTTTAAAAATATTTTTGTTACAAAACCTGAAATTTCAAATTAAAGTCGGGTCGGGTAGTTGTCCTCATTCAGCTCTAAGTGGCTCCGACACTGCTAACCAGTGCTATTTAGAAATTAGAGATACTTAAGCCGGTTGTTGGCTTTTCATAGTGCACGCTGCCATGTGTGTGCCTATTTAATCTGTTGATATTTTTAGACTCATGGATGCAAACTTTTTGTTTTGATTTAGTTTCTTTTCTTGATTTATTATTCTCTCAAGAGTTTAGTTAATTAGCAGAAATTTTTTTAAGGATAATACTTTCATGAAAAGAGTTTATTGAGGATAACTCTTCTATGAAAAGAAAAAAAAAGAAAAAAAAACATATAGTATTAATATTAGTGGGACAAATTTGACAGTAAAGCATTAAGTGTTTTGGAGGTGTAATAACAAGCATTTAAGAAAGGAAACATTTAAGAAAAGATATTTCAGTGGTACAGTTAGGAAAAAGTACATGCGAGTCACATTTGAAAATTTTTATTTTAGAGGACTTCAAAAAAAAAAAAAAATCAAGTAGAGGTACATTTCAGCAAAGTAATTTCAATAGGGAAAAGTTAATTTAAAAAAAAAAACGAGAGAGAGAGAGATATATATTAAAAAAATATATAAGGTTTAAAGAATCAAAAGACAAAGGAGATGAAACATGCATTTTGGTGGCATATAATATTTGTATAGATATTTTAGGGAAGGAAAAAAAAAAAAAAGAGATTCTAGTAATTAGACCAGATAAAAAAAATTTATTAAGAGGTTAAAGTAAGAAAATAATAATTAAAATTGTCGCATGGAAAAAAAGTTTAAATATGCCACATTTGAAAAAAAAAAAAAAAAAAAAGATAAGGTAAATGAGAGAAAAGGTATTTAGTAGAAGTTATTTGAGAAGGTCATAGGAAAATAAAATCATTATGTTGGGATGCATTTGATAAAAAAAAAATGGTGGGGCAATTATAAAAAAGAAGTTTTATATATTAAAAAAAAAAGAGAAGAAGTTATGAGGAGGACATATTGTAATATTTTAGACTATTACAAGAAAAAAAAAAAAAAAAAAAACTTAAGTCATGCACATTGAGGAAAAAATGTATACGTGACAGCGACAAATCAAAAGAGAGACATTTCAATAAGATACATCTAAAACTATAATAAAAGTCAAAGATAGTGAAAAAAAAAAAAAAACAACAATAAAAAAAAAACTAAAACGTACTTAAAGAAAAAAGAAACCACTAAAAGAAAGTTTTTAACCAAAAAGTGTATTTTCGTTGAAACTTGAAACTTCAAACACTAACACATATTGGCATTTCTTATGTATAAAGAAAAGATACAAAGACATAGAGATATATATATGCGTAAATAATTTTTGGTTTACACATACACCACGCATTTTAGTTTAAACCTAAGAAGACCATACATATACATATATATAAGCATTCAAAATATAAAAATAGGAAAAAAAATTAAAAAAAAAAAAACCAACAACAACAATCTACCGTCGTTTTGTTTCTTGTCCCCTCCCTCTAACTCATTGTCCTTGGCTCTCTCACTTTCACCTCTCCATCTTTCATTCTCTCTGTAGTCCCATATTTCAATATTTTTAAGACAAAAATCATTATAACGCCAGATTGTTAGACGCTTTTAACATATTAAACCCTTGTGTTTGGAAAATCTTATCGAGACATTTTATTCAGAAAAATACCATTATGATATTCTGAACTCATTTTTTGGGACATGAAATTGCCTTTACACCCTTTTATCTTATATAATTTTTAATTAAAAAACACAAAATATAAAAAAAAAATATTTCATTATCGACCAATTATGGGAAACCCTAGAAATCTTTGTCCCTTACCTGGACCTCGTACACCATTGCAATGTCTTTTTGCCCTTCTCTACGAGATTTTCTCACCCCCACCACCATCACGCACTAAATCTCCACCTTCCCCTGAATTTCCTTCGACCAACTACTCCTTCCCGTGTGATCTCCACCGCTCCCTTTGCCATAGTGCGATCTCCTCCGCCTACCCCCATCGAGAAACACAAAAGAGAAGAGAGAAAGGGAGATCAGAGAGTTTTTTTTTTTTAATTGTTAATTAAAATTTTTAAATTTTTTAAACATTATTAGAATTTTTGAATTAAATGTTGGAATTTTTTAATCATTCTGATCTTAAGTTTAATCCATCTTGATTATTTTATTTTATTTTTTAAAAGAATTTCAATTGGATTATTTAACTTTAAGTGTAAATTTGGGAGGAAATTTGTCTGTCCACTTATTTTTTCGACTTCCCTGTATATCTTATGTCTTGAACTTGTCAATTTTCGTCCAAAATATAAAAACACGAATGATTTTTATTTATTTTTTATATAGTTTTAAGTCCTACTGATAACATATGTTACGTTTTAAAATTTAGAAAATAAATCGTTCATGATCAGTAATTCGGGAAAAATAGGAAATTTGTCTTGATACTAACCATGTGAACATGGTCGTATGCGATCATAAGGCTGTTGCCAATGGCGAAGGGAGGGGGGTGGGCGGTGGGGGGGCCATGGCCCCCTGTCCCCCTAGCTTTTTTTTTTTTTTTTTTTTTTTTTTTTTTTTTAATTTTAATTTTAATATAGTGAATATATGTATAAATTAGTCTTGACACCCCTTAAATATTTTAGGAGGATTTTATTTACACCCATATTAATATTGATAAATATCTCCATAAAGTTAATAAATATTTTTAATGTATTTTTACCCTACAAGAAAATTTCTTTAAAACCATTAAGAATGCTCATACCCCGTATGTACTTATAAATGAAAATATTTTTTATAAAACAATTAAAAAAACATACACCACATTAACCATAAATGAAAATAATATTTAAAAAAACCTAAGAAATTGTTCTAAACTCTAAATTCTCTTCATCAATTTCTTTTCTTAAGAAATCTTTATAACTACATGAAAATTTTCAATGGGGATTCAAGTGAAATAAAAGAAAGATGTCTCTTGAAGAGCCAATAACTATTGAAATATGTAGTTTTAATTTTTTTTAATTCATGAGTACTATGTGTTTTTTTTTCCTTTTCTTTTAGTATTTGAAAATGATTTTCTGTGGTTTTTTACATGATTATTCTTTTTATGTATTTTTTCTTGCTATGTTAGTTTACTTAGATCTATAATTATGTATTTTTTTAAATGCGTAATGACTTTTTTTTTTTTTAATTTTTGATTTGGATATTACTTGAGTTTTCTTCTTTACTATATCCTCTTTTTTTATTATTTTTATTTTTTTAAAGATACTTTATGTTTTCTTTTTGAGAATGAAAATTTATCTTTTTTTTATTATTTAGATTTGTTATTTTATTTTTAATAAAATAAATTAAATTTAAATAAAAGTGAGTGTACGAGAGGTTTTAATGTGGTATTATATAAAAGCTATCTATAAAAGTATAGATTTAATCTGTTTATATTAGAAAACATTTATTGTATGGAGATATTTATGAAATTTATATGTATAAATATAACTACTTATATTTTATTGGGCAAACAATTTAGATTTTAAGAAATAAAATAGTTTAATTAAAAACATATACATTAGTGAGCCTAGTAGTTTGAGTGAAATTTTTTTTTTGGCTCCCCTATCATTAAATCCTGGCTCCGTCACTTGCTATTGCGATATGTCTTTGATATTTACGAAGGAAAATATTTGTTTTGGCCTTAAGTCAATGAAGATGATCATCTTATCCAACCATTCGGCAAAACTTATTTGATGCGCTTTTGTTTGCGAACTTTTGAATAGATATATGATAAACCTTGCCAGTATATTCGGATTTTCTGATAAACACTTTGCTAACAATTCGACACAAGAGTTTCAAAAGTTTCTTAAAAAGTATCACCATTATTACTCTTTTCATTTGATTGATCACTATTATATAGTTTCATGAGAAGTTGATAAAACAAATAAGCAATGTATGTAACTCAAAGATGAAAATGAATAAAACAATTAAATATCATACCTCGTTTGTTTTAGAGCATATGAAAAATTATTTGGATCAAGGCTAATAATTTTTCAAACAAAGTATTTTACTTTTTAATTTTTTTAAAATATATATTGGAGAGTTTAAATTAAAAACTTTAGATATATATGTGTGTGTGTATATTGAGTGGATAGACATGCACATATTACGTACATGAATGGGGTAAATTGCCCGTAACAACTTGGTCAAATAACACGAAATAAATTAAGGTGTGGCTAAAGTTTTGGAGGACACTGATTCAATCTCATATTGTATCAAAATAAAAAATGGGATAAATCATAATAAAATGTATGCTTGTGCTTTTGAAATTAGTAATGGTGGTGTTAACCATTAAGGAGGCTGTATTTGTAATTGAAGGAATTGATCTACGTTAATCACCATTTCAACAATAACACTACACTTTGAGGAAAAAAACAAAGGAAACAAAAAACAAAAAAAAAAAACAAAAAAACGAAAAAAAAGAAAAGAAAACATATAACAAACAAACAAGAACAATACACAATTTCTACGTCCATTTTAACTTGTTCCGATTCTGAGTGCGGCGATATTTAAGGACTCTTAAAGGCTGAGAAAACTTTGAATTTTCAAGGAAATAATTCGTAAAATACAAAGACTAGACCTCGAAAATTTAGACTACATAACTCTGACTACACATGTTAATTAATTACTAATTTGTTTGCCTACCCGATCTTTAATATGTGTTTGGACCTCCAATCAAAACCTTATTTTTACAATTCAATTTTTATCTTTTTTTCTTTTGCTTTACTATTTACACAGTTTTATAACTCAAATTTTAAAAGTCTATTACTTTGCATAGCAAGTCCAAATAAGATGATTTAAAAAAAAAATTACATAAGATTTCGAAATGAACGAAAGAAGCTCCATATTGATTTTTTTTTTCCGAACCCATTCAAGTTTTTATACTTTTTAACTCAAATAATTCAAATAGCCCGATAAACACATAATCAATATAAACCTAAATTCTACGGTCTAAACTTTAGAATCAAATGTATGCTTAACCTCCGTTTAATAAGTTAGTTAGAAATAAAATTTTTAAATTGAAATTAATTGATTTTTTAAAAATTAATTATAAATTTATTGATTTAAAAAAAAGATAAAAATTAAGATAAAAAATATAATTTAATTTAAAATAAATTCAAACAATAATAAACTGAGCATCAGTCTTGAATATAAACAATTTGTATGACATTAACGAGTGATTAGAGACATGCCCTCGACCATTCAACCACGTGGGACCCATGTGGGTCCACCATCATATAGATTTTGAGACTGACATGTCTCATTTGGCATGCCTCTTTTTACACAAAATTATACTTTACTATCCCCTAATAAAAAAAATATAATCATAATCTAACATAATTTAATATTTAACATAAGATAAAATTTTATATTGATATTAGTTTTATTAGTAAAATTTAATAAACTTCGAGTAAGAGGATGTATGTAGAGACTCGACAATAAAAAAGTATCTCGTCATACTAATAAATGAACGCAAACTCTTTTTAACAAAAGATATTATCTTCCAATAGATTGAAAGACAATATCCTGTAGAACAAAGATAGTCACTAGCTCTGTATAAAAATAAATGTAGCATAATCAAAACACATAAGTTGCCAAACCTGAGATATGGCAAACAAAAAATTAATTCAAAGGACGGAGAAACCACCTAAAAGTAAATATTCCATTAACGCAATCCCATTAACATACCCATCTCTAATAATCTTTAAACTTTTAATATTCCATTAACACAATCATCTTTTTATATTCGAAAATTATGCATTTTGAATCCTAATAAGAAAAACTTATCATAAAAATTGTACTTTTACTACTCTATATCAATAGTTATTATTGGTTTAGTTATTAGATCAAATTTTCAGCAGTCTAATATATAACTAATACAACTATTATGTTGTAAATTTTTAATATGAACTCTAAATTATATCGACAAAAGGGATCAATCTTTTTTTCTTTTTTTTGAAAGAAACAAATAGGATCAATCTAACAACATTATTTATTAATTGGATAAAAGTACAATTTTCATCATAAATTTTGCTAAATTAAAATGGATTTTTAAAATTTTGGTTAGGAATCTACAAGCATGGAGCACAAATTTATTTTTTCCCCTATGTTTCTCTGGCAAAGCGGCTCTCGACACAATAATAGCATGAATAATATCTGCAGTTTTTTTTTTTTTTTTTGTTACACTTTTTGCTTAGGAAACAACAAAAATACGTGGAGGATTTTTATTGCTCACAGCTTACACCAACATGAATCATAACTTTTTTGAGTTATTTTTTTCCCCCATACTTTTTTTTTAAAGTAGATTTAACTAAAGTCTTGATCCAGTTGTAACCCAAAAGAGGCCGTTTAGTTTTAGGAGAAAATTTGTAAAATTTGTCAAATGTTCAGAATATGATACCTACAATTTGAAAGCTGTATAACATTCATACGTGGAAAAATGTTTCTGGTCATTATTCCGACTTCTTTCACAACTGGAATTCAAAAAGTTATCTTTTTTCCTTTTTTTTTTTTTTAAAATATTTTTTTCCCCTCCTAAAGCAATAATTTATGGAGAAATTTTGAGTAATACTCACTCATGTGAGTTAAAAATGTGGAGAGCAGAAAGCATAATTGAAGGACCATGTGAGGGAGAAAAACTTTGACATGAAATTTAGGCAATGTCACTTTTTGTTGTTGGAAAAGATTTACTAAAAATAAGCTAAAAAAAGGAACAATTCTATAACAAGTTATTTCCACTGGTAAATAGTAGTTACAAAAGGTGTGAGTTTATTGAGAAGTAAATGGGAAAAAACAACATGTGACAATGAATGACATTTCAGTGTTGGATATTTAAAGTAATGACATATGAACAACCACATGTCATTTTTTTTTTCTTTTACCAAATCTTGATGAAAGGACATAAATTTTTATAGATTTACAAATCAGTTTTGAGATGTTTTAAATGACAGGGATCAAAATGGAATTTGCTTTAAATCCGGGGACAAAATTTGAAATTAACCATATAATTAAGTGATGATAAAGCTAGAAGGTCTTCTATTCTCAAGGGGGTTATGCTGCTGTTGACTGCTCATTAAACTAATTGATAAGTGATAAGAGAGATCAAAATACTCTTTCGTCTCTGTTTTGTATTTGTCTTTTGTTTTGGATGTGATTTCACCATCAAAGGTTAGGCCCTTCCAATCTAAACCCCAAAAAAATAAAAAATAAAAAATAAAAAATAAAAAATCTTTGGTTGGTATGACAACCAATTATTTCCCATGCTTTTGTCCAAAACACAAATTACAACCCCCAAATCACTCCATCCAAGTCTTTCCTTTCTGCTATTTTCTTTTCTTGTTATATATATATATATATATATATATATATATATAAAAGAAAAAAAAAACTTTTTTGATTTGTGCTTTATGTATGAGTAAATCCAAATCATTAGACATAATGATAGAAATTTTCATGCGTCATGGCCCTCTTCATTTTCATTTTCATTTTCATCATTTTGTCAAATTTAAGCGTCCCTATGTATAAAATATTATATATTTATTTTCATTATCTCTTAATTTATTATATTTAAAAGAGTCGAGTCGATCATATTTTATTTATTTATTATATGATCGACAAATCATCATTATATAGTGATCACATTATTATATATATATATTTTTTGTTTTATTTTTTACTTTATTTGTTTGTTATGCACTCATACAACTAGCAAATACTAAAATAATGAAAATAATCGGGTTTTAACGGTGTCACGTCACCCAGCAATATTGGTTAATGATGCACATGCTTCATTTATGTATATCTATAGGTTCAATGTAAACAAGTTTAGCAATAATAATAATAATAATAATAATAATAATAATAATAATAATAAAATAGTCCAAGCTTATCGACAATAACAAGTTGGAAAGCAAAGGATGATGTGACAGCAATCCATCTTAATCTGGTTCTTATTGACCACCATTACGCGACATTAGATTTCCACTTAAGAATATTAACAATGTTTGAATGCTTCCAACTAGGAAAATGAGAAACCCTTTTTAGCATTATTGACCTAACATAAATTAATAAATATAATAGAGAGACGACTCCGTCATGTGTGTGGAAGAAATCCTTCATAATACAGTTTTTGACTGACAAATTTTCTTAAAATTCTGATATCATAACACTTAAAAATTAGTCAATTTATAATTGATTGATCGATCTGATTTGATATATATATATATATATTTTTTTTTTTTTAATTTTAATTTTTTCAAAAGCCATCACAAAATTTTCCTTGGGCTTTAAGAATAGTAAGGATAAAGACTCAAATTTAATAATTCTTTTAGAGGTTTGAATTTGTTTAGAATAGAATAAAATTTTTTTAGATCTTATCGAAGCCAAGGCCCGAGGGCATGCCTGACCATTGTCTCCTTAAAACGTCCACACTGGCAAGAGACAAAAGGAAACTTCCAAGTTATATATTGAAATCTAAGATGCTATTTGCTAAAAAAAAAAAAAAAAAAGAGCAATGCTATTTGCAAAAATATTATCTTAATATTTAAAAATGAATAGATACAATAGCAAAGTGCTCCAAGGATCCGGGAAAGAATGAAAACTGCAGAAAGCAGGAAACTGCTAAAACATCCTCAAATGTGTCACTAGTTGCTTTCAAGCAGAAGCTTGTTCGGCTGAATCGGCACCTGCAGCGGCAGCTCTTTTCTTGGCGAAATATTCTTCTGCGCGAGCGAGGTTTTTAGCAACAGATGGCTTTACCCACTTTTTCCGTCCAGGTAGTATGGTGAGGGAACAACCAGCCGCCTCAAGCTTCTCCTTTGCAGACGTCGAAAAGGCACGGGCCTTTATGTTCAGCTTCACGCTTAGCTCTCCATCACCGAGTATCTTGAACCATTTAAACAAGAAGTTTAGTATTTGCAATGAGAAAAATCATTCATACAAAGCTGCTGTTGCAGCCAAGGCAAGCACACAGAACTATTTACGCTGCAGAAAGCAGTTTCTTCATTGATTGGGGAGACCAGAAACACGATAAAATCATCATCATACAATTGAATCGTATAGGCGGTTTGACAATACTCTGGCCGCAGGGACAAAGGCTTAAATTTGTTTCCAAAATGATCATTTCTGTGCTCAATATAGAGTTATGTAAGCAAACCACCGAATTAATAACATAAACGGCACCGTACTTCCATGGACCAACTTAGAAAAGAATGGTGTTATGTCTGGAAAAATTAAACCCATATTTAATAAGGATCGAGTTATCCTTACCTTCAATGGCAGTCTTCTTTCTCTTCCTGATGGGTTGATCAAACCTATTCGCTTCAAAGTTTCCAGTGAGACCTCGTCGCCTTCTTGAAATCCTGCAGCTTCTATGTCTTTCAAGTTCACAGGGACGTATTTAGGTAACCCCGCGTGCATGCCTTGTAAGAAAGAGAATGGAAATATATTCTTTAGTTCAAGTGCTCAGAGCCTTCATTTGATTTGCACTTGAGCCGACATACGTTTGCTCGCCCCAAGACTCGGACAATTGCCACAAGAAAAAGGACAGTAATCCAACAATAACCTTAAGGGAAAAGCAACGCAATCATTTTTTTTTTCTTTTTGACTTATTTTTTGTTTCAGTTCACCAGAAGGAATTAATTCTTCCAAGGCCAGCTTCTTTAATTTTTTCTCACTTTACTTTTTTAAGAAAACAAAATTTCATGCAGACAAAAAGAAGAAATAATGAAGCACAAAGCAAGGAGGACAGCAAGACCACCCGGATAAAGAGTTCGAAAAAAGGGAAAAAACTGAGAGAGCTAGTGTAAAAAATGAATTGCCAAATCAACAATTGCCACCACCAAACCAAATCCCAACTCCAAAGGACTAAAGTCTTCATCTTCATGTAACATAATTGCAATCCAAGATTTCACTTTATCCCATTCTTCGTTGATACCACCTTTGGACTAGAAATGTAAAAAATGCTCCTCAAGTAATGAGAAAAGGCAATAAAATCCCCAAGAAATGAAAAAGGCGCAAAGGGATTAAAAAGCTAGAAGTTTGGCAATAACGGTTCATGGATGGAGATGCATTAAAAAACTGCGCTTGACCTCAAACTGGCATTCGTCTCAAGCATCCTAATTGGATACGCATTTCTGTCCTCATCAAATAAGATATAAAATCACTCTCAGAAGTGAGGTAGTAAACGATAAGTTGACCACACCGAATGCAAAGTCAAATGAGGGGTAAAAGACATATATTCAACGGAACTACATTGAGGATGATTCTTTCCTTTCTACTACTGCAGAAGTAGTGTCAATGCCACATTACATACTAGCTCTCTTTCAGTGACAAACAGGAATACAATACATAAATCCATCCACTGCAAACAGATATCGATAATTCATTTTTTTCCGATTTCCTTTAACATTCACAACAGATAATGACCTCCTCAAATTTTCAATTTTGTTCTCGCTTTAATATATTATAGAGACACATATGTATATATATACACTTATATCTTTATATGGATGTCCCGAACTCGACAGTTAATAGTTAACCATTATCCTGTGATGCAACACAAGGCCCATTAGGCACGTTTTCGAAGGAGCTAGTCAAGCAAAGTCACAGCGAAGGTAAACTGCATAAATATAAGTCTCATACAGTCATATCTACAATAAAACTCTGAGCTCTGAGCCTAAACTAGAAGCATGTAATGGAGAACTATGTAATAGTGATTTAAACATCTTAAGTTCCCATGGATTGTACTATGTTACTCGGTAGATCGGAGTCAACTTCACTTATTGCTGAAATAAACAGCACAAAGTCTAAACCTCATTCCAAATCAGAAAATGCCAGGACATAGAATCAGTTAACAATCAAATAGATAAATAATAGTTAAAAATAGACAGTGTTATGTAATTGGGTTATTTCACCATGCTTATATTTTAAACGTGCTTAACAATGTACTTTGTCCCTTTTTATTTTTTTATTTTTCATTTTTTATTTTAAAGTACTTTCGAACTCGAATTCATATCACATTTATGCCTTTTTTGAGAACAACTGATTTTGATCCCAAAATTGACGAACTTACCCTTTGTAAACTATGATAAACTTATAACCAAACATTAATTGTCAAATTCACCCTTAGAACTTAACATGAAAAATATGAATTCTCTGATTTTCTTTCTGGTTTTTTTTTTTTAATATATATATTTTTAAAGTGCCTAGTTAGTGCTTGATTACACATTCATCCAAAGATTGCAAATAGTAAATTCGTCAATTCAGATATCACAATCAATTATTAATCTAAAAAAGTATAACTCAGCCGGGGAAAAAAAAAATATATACTAAACTAAAAAGGTAAAGATTTAGCACGATTTTAAAATTTAGAGGTACAAATTTAAACACATCCATTATGCAAGGCAGCATTTTCTTTATAAACCCAAAATACAAAAGAGTAATAGGGTGTATAAGCCTTAGAAAATGAAAACGGAAATGGAAAACAACGGCCCCGTTTAGTATTGTTTTGAAAATGTTTTGGAAAGTAATCTCGCAGTTCACAATAAAGGTATTTTGGGTGTACAACGACAGAAAACAGAAACGAAAATAAAAAATCGTTTTAATTTTTTTATTGAGGAATGAGAAAATGAAATAAAGTTGTTTTTTCATTTTTGTTTTCATTTTTTAAGACTTATACACTTGGCAAATATTTTCAAACAAACTCAAACACAATTTTACTTTTTTCTTGTACTCAAACCAATTTCTCTAGAAACAAAATCAACTGCAATTTCAATAAATATCTTAAAATCAATCCCAAATCACTCTCATTTCTATTTCATATCCAAAACAAAATCATTCCTCAAATACTCCTAAACCAATTTCTATTTCATATCCATTCCCAAAATCATTCCCAAATTCACTTTATTTTAATCCCAACATTTCACCACTCAGCTAATAAGCACATCCTCAAAAAACACACTGAACGAAGCATTTCCACAAACATATGCCGTGCATAAAATTAAAACCAACATGAACTCATTCACAATTTCCCAGCACAAAAAAGATGAACTAATTCAAAACGCAAAAGACAGCGAATTACCTCCGGCGATTCCTCGCAACTTGGGAATCCGACGGTAAAGCGGCATCTGACCACCTTCAAAGCCTCTTCGGACGCCCGGTCCGGAGCGGGACTTCTGACCCCTCATGCCGAATCCACAGCTGTTGCCTTGACCGGCCGAAATACCCCTCCCTTTTCTCTTCGCCTTCTTTCTGGAGCCGGGCTGCGGGCCCAGATTATTGAGCCTGAACCGGACATTCTCCGGCGAAACCACGGCTTGTTGGGCCTGAGCTGCTTTGCTCACGACCACCGTTGGATGTCTTCTCTCTGTACGGAAGCTGTTGAGGTTGAGTCTTAGAGAGGGAACACCACTTGGGTTTGACTTCAAGTTTGTGACATTTCCCTGTAAAACAGAGGATTCGAAGCAGATGGTGAAAATGGATGCAGAATACATATATATATATATATAGGGAGAGAGAGAAAGAAAGAGAGAGAGAGAGAGAGGAGTACCTTGAATTGGAAAGAAGGGATGTGAAGAGAAGGTGTTGATGGAGTGAGATGAGAGGTTGAAGAAAGAGATAGAAAAGCTCTAGCCATGGAAATAGGAGGAAGACTGTGTAACTGTAACCGATAGGATAATGAGATGTCTCTTTTTCTTTTCTTCTCTCTCTCTCTTCGAAAAAGTACAAACGATTATTCTTATGTGCACCCCCAAAATTTGTCCCATTTCTATTTTCTGCCCCCCCCCCCCCCCCCTTTTTTATTTGAAATAAAAAAATTTGAACTTCACATCTTTACGTGAAATCATATATGGTATATTTTTCCTAACACTCTCATTTCATAATTCTAAACTTTGCATTAAGTTTCTCTCTTTTTTGACTGAAAAATTAGTCTTTTTTAACCCTACTATTAGAGTACCCATAAAAAAAAAAGTGCTTATTGAAGAATTTCAACAACCATAGAACCTTAAAATATAACATCAGTATCAAAATTACCCTATATTTTGGACAGTGTTGCCCGAGTGATATACATGAGAAGGGACATGTTTGACAGAGCTTCCTAGAAGTTGTTTTTGACTTCTCAGGTCTAAAAGTAGCTTTTGGAAGTATTTGGATAATCTATTATAAGAGTTTCTAGTATTTAGAAGTGCTTCTTGTCAAAGTCAAAAAATGTGACTTCTGGCACAAATTGTTCTTAGTAGACTTTAAAACTTGAAACAAAATTTAAATTAGAGATTATACTTTATTTAATATTTTTAGTACTTATTAGAATACTTTAAAGATCATTTTGACCTTAAAAGCTCTTTGATTCCAAACACTTATTGAGAAATCATAACTTTTACTTTTCTTCTTCTATTGGCTAGAAGCAAAAGTAAAAGTTCTGTCAAACGGACCCAAGGACAAAATCAACATGTCATTCAAACACTTAAATAACCTGACTGATTTAGGTTTGGACTTAAAATTAGGGTAGGAAAAAAAGAGGAGCACAATCTATTTCTCTACGCATGAGTATGCTGTTGCTGATCAGAGATGCTTCTCATGAAATTGTCATTATAGGAAAAAAAAAAAAAATATATATATATATATATATATATATATATATGAAGAAATTAGGACGATTCTTGAACTACTACTCCCTTTTTAATCTCCAATTGAGTATGCACCTAAAATAATGGTATCCAAAAATTTCTTTTGAAGAGAAGCTTGAAAAGTACATCTATCTTCACATGATTGGCATTTTGATATAGATGCTATATAAAATATTAGCATAAACAAACAGAGTAAGTATTTTGACACAGCTGTTATAGATTGGGGTAAAACAAATACAATTTATAATACATGGGGGCATGTTGAAATGAGTGAGGACTTCGTGAAAATTTTTCCTTAATCATAAGCTTTTGTGATGTAATTTTTAGGGAGCTTTTTATAGTGTAATTTTTCGGGAACTTTTATGATGTAATTCTGAGAATTTGTTTTGTAATTAATTGGCAGATGTGATCTTTTGAGCATATTGACATAGCTCGACCTCCGTTGTTAAGAGAGTGGTGTAGAAATTCCTCGTTTATTTGGGTCAATTAGCAAAGAGCTCTTTGCAGCTTTGCTTCATGTTTTGAGTAGCAAAATCCATGAACATATCTCATTAAAAAAAAAAAAAAAAATGCACCAGCTATTATACCTAATGCTGATCTGCTTTGTGGTCGTCTTGAAGTTGCATCTTATTATTAACCGTGCATGTGCCTAGTCCAATAGTTCGTTTTGCTGAGGCATTCTGATTAGCTCCGTTATGAACACATACTATGCTTCCGTTTAGTAAGTTAGTTGAAGATGAAATTTTTAAGTTGTAATTGGTTGACTTTTTAAAAATTAATTATAATTTTTATTTTTTCAGAAAAAGACAAAAACTGATATGAAAATTTTAAATTGGAACCTAAATTCCAAACGGAGACTGTGTGTTTGTTTTTGGTCCGTTTGATGTTGGTATATTAATTAGTGATCGGAATTTTACAGATTGAGGATTTCTTAGTGTAGTGGTGTCCGCGCTGTTGTTGTCGGGGTGCGACGAATATGACGGCGTGTGAGATGGAGGTGGCGGGTGACTCGTGGTGGTGACTAGCGTCAACAATTATTATTTTTCTAGGTCTTTTTTTTAATTTTTTTGTTCTTTACAAGTTTTTTTTGTTCCTTTTTTTGTTTTTGTTTTTAATTAATATGAATTTTGACGATTAATATGTTAAATTATGGTAGGTATTTTGTTAGATTACTGTCTGGCAATTGTGACTGGACCCTGTCTGGCTATGAGAAGGGAAAACAATATGATGGAATATTAAAAAAAATAATTTCCGTTGACAGCTAAAGTTGGAGACTTTAAACAATTAGTGTTGAGAAAGAGAAAATAATCTGGTAGATTACCCTCCATCTACTGGTGTTGGTGACCAGAGACAACGGTACATTTGTGTTGAAAATAAAAAATAATCTAGTAGGTTATCAAAGGCAATACTAAATTACTCTTTGACAACTGATGATAGAGATTGGATCCGGAGACCACTGATCTCGTTTATTCAAAATGAAAAACATTTTGCCAAATTGTGAAAAGTAATATACCAGATTACTCTCTGCCAACCGACCTGGAGATGGCTGACCACATCTATTAAGGAGGGGAAACAATAGTATTTACAAAAAATAATCTACTAGATTACTCTTACGACAATCGGTATTGGAGAGCGGCATCGGGCAGCGCTAACTGTCATTGCTAGTTCCTACATCAACATTTGGTAGATTGCTGGTGGCAGTAGATTACCGTTGGTAATCTACTGGGTTATGTTTTTGACCAGCCAGGTAATTTCGGTAATACATATTGTGTTTTTGACTTATCTAATTGGAGGTTAAAAAATGCGAAGTTTCTAAAGCCAGACATTAATCCAAAGATGTTGCTTTTTCTAGGCATTTCTACCAATCAATGAAATGATAGGGGATAAAGCTTCATCATCGATAGGGAAATAGCTCGGATCACCTGCTAAGGTCACTAAAAGACCGCTCGATAATAAAGGAGGTAGAGGTGCATGGACGGTCCAAAGGTTTGCCTACCAGCAACCACCTTGGTTTCTAATTTCTGGGCTTTCAGCTTTGCTTCATGAGGCTTGGGCTGAAATGTTTTTTGAACAAAATCCAATTACACTTGAGCCCAATCACCTTCATTCATGTTCTATTTTGGACATTTGAATACCAAGTTGGTTTAATCAGTTTTGACAGTCAAATTACATAGCATTTGTTAACTACAGCTTCTTTGCGTATAAGTTTAACTCTACCTATACCGTATTTTTTTTTATCTCAATTTTTATCTTTCTTGTAAAAATTCAACAAAATTTATAATTAGTTTTTGAAAAGTCAATCAACTTGAACTTAAAAATTTCATTTCCAACTGAGAAACCAAACGCAAGTTAAGTTATTGATTTAGCCTAGTTATATTTGTATATGTTTAACCTAACCAATTAGAAATAGGCCAACTGTCTTCATTTAGGAACCAAATCCTAATAAACAAATTGATCGTCGCAGCTAAATTGTTTATGATCAGAATGTTTCAAAGGAAAATCGATCGGCGGATTATCATAATTCTCAAACATTTATTCATTTATTTATTTTTGGCATAACTGCTATTTTGTGAAACCAAACAAACATGGAATTCCATCTTGTACCTTAATTTGGAACTGGATGTGAAAATTTTCCTCAATTTTTTTTTTTATAAACATGCATTATTGAAAGGTGTTTTTTGTTTGGGCAGGCCTCTAGCTGCCTACAATATATATATATATATATATATAAATATATATATGTATAGCTACGCACATATAGAAGAGATAATTGGTTTCATCATGTTCGTTATTCCATTCGTCTATAGCAGAAATTAATTCAGAGATTCCATTGGTGGGAAGGAATTCATGCCCAACAAAAAGACAACCAAACCTTAGACCATTTAATTGTACTTTCGTGATCCAAGTTTAAGTATTTCTCTTCATTATTATTGAAACAAATTTGGTACGTACTTGTAATGCATACCAACAACTTCAGCGACTAGTTACTATAGTTAGTCTTCTTCCTTCTCTGCATTATTTTCTAGCTGCGGGAGGAGGAGAACCAGGGAAGGTTGTCCTGATACAAAAGCATATTAACGCATTTTCATTGGACAACTTTGAAGGAAGAATCTGCAGTATTCACCCATTTAGATACACACACATATATATTATACACACCGTATATGCATATTCAAAAGTGCATAAACTGAATAAAGCACATAGAGCTAAACATGTTTCCAGTCTTGGAAACTATAGTCAGTGCGCCCCATGCATGCGCACTGGCTACTTTATATATATATATATGTGTGTATGAATAATTTTTTATGCGGTACCACATACCATACAACATTTGTAATTCTTTATTTAAAAAATTTTAACAATTAGTTGATTTACAAATAACTTTTTATTTATAATTTTGTCACATGATACTGTTCAGATATTGATATAAATGACAAGTATCGATACTGAAAAATGTTACAAGTGACGTAGGAAGGGATGTCAGATAAGAGACTATCTGTACATAATAGACGCGTATGTGTACAAGATCATTTTGATATTGGTATTGTGAGCCTGGAGTGTGAATTAACAACAATGCTTTTGATCGTCAAAATATATAACCAATTGTATTGGTTCTTATATACGAATAGACCAATTAATTAAGTTATGAAGTTAATAAGCCCGCATTTTTAATTATTTCCTTAACGATGTTCTCTTGAAGAGAAATTAATTAGCTAGAAGATGTTAATTAAGTGTTGCTGATCAAATTTTGGTGATAGTTGTACTGAACAGATCGTACAACACTGTCGACCAATGGCGGTAGAAATGTAGAACAACAGTCTTTCAAAATTACAATATAGATAATTCAAAATTTCTCAATTAGAAGGCATGCAATAATTAAATTTTCACTCTCTACCAAGCACACTAACAATGTCATACAGCCTTTACCAAAGTTTATAATATTTGGGAAAGTTGATTATTTATTTCCAATTTAGGATTTTTTAATATTAGGTGATTTAATAGTATTAGGTATTTTATGTGATTATGTAATTTCCACTTGTAATTTTATAAAGTGGCAATTACAATTCTTACTAGTGGATCTTCTGTTTGTTCCTAATGTTTGTTCCTAATCTATGGACGAACAATGTTAAACCTTTATATTTTCTCATTTGATTTTATTATGATATAAGAACAATTATACTCACATGAGCCCCTGATCCTCCATAATTGACCTTGTTTTCTTTTTTATTGTATTAATATTATATACACTCAAATGAGACTTTTATCCTCTCTACGTTCATGCGCTCTCCTCAGATGATTGTCGTCATTCAGGCCTAAGCCCTCTTTTGATGATTGCCATCCTTGTAGCCTTGCGGTCTCTCTTACCGATTGCCTTCCTTGCATCTATGTATCCTCACTCAACGATTGTCGTCTCTGCGCTTCTACATTCTTCTTTGACATTTTTCATCTCTTCTTTATGGCCCTGTTCCCTAGCTCGACAATTATCCTTCCCTACTCCTAATTATTTTCATTCAAAAGAAAAACAAAATCATTGTGCTAAATAGATCGTTTCATGTATAACAGTTTAAGATTGAAAATCGCATATAAGAGCTCCATCTTGCGGATACATATTTAGAAAAGTTGACATTTACAATCAATTATATTTATTTGAATATAAGATATCTCTTGATTTTAGTTGATCTCTCAATAATATTACAGATAACTTATCCGGTTATATAATTGTAACTTGTATTTATCTCATTCATAATGAGATCTTCTTTTTGTTTCTAGTTATGGATAACCATATAAAACCTTCATATTTTCTCATTTCTTTTATTCTACTTATTTAATTTTTATTGTATAAACCCTCAGTCCATGGGCTTCAAATCAATAATTAACAGTGGGATCTGCTAAGTTTCTACAGCGCCTGTCTTTCTATCCACACCACAAAACTATAGAGAGTTTGTGTGCTTTCTGATCTATCCATATTGTAAAGGTGAAGAAGGATTTTATTGAGTGGAAATCCACGTGGACATAAATTATTCTCATATATATATATGTATGTATATATATATATGTTGTTATTAAAAAGGAATCCTGCAGATAGCTAGATTCTGAGCAGGAAGAGGATGTTCTATTGATTTCTTGCTGGGACTTCAATTGGTGTGGGAAGTGGACCACCTTAAAGTGAAATATGAACACAACTTTCAGAAACTTGGAAAGAAAGTGAAGTTGTATACTTGTTTAGTTGGCCCTGCCTTTATAGTACTTATGTATAACTAATCCTAACTAATACTATCCTGTCAATATCTATATATATATGTTTGCAAAGGTAAAGTGGTCCATGACCACCTGAAGTTGTTATATTAATTAATCCAGGTTTCTTTGTAATTGCGTGGTCTCCACTCTATAGAAGGTTGAGAATTTTTTTTTTTTTTTCTATGTACAAGGTTTTATATATTGATTTTATGAGAAAAAGAAACCTTTAAACTTTTGTATTTTTTTCCTTTTATTTCAGTAAATTGAGTTAGGGACATGGCGTGGGATGGTTTAAGATTTAGGGTGTCTAACCTAGTTTGGAATGCTTAAAAATTTGAAGAAAAAGAGGGCCAGGTTTAGTTGCTAGCTGTACTGTGTATGTATGCATGAGCTAAATATTGCTCATTGTTATCTAAAAATTAAGTATTTTAAAGTAGAACTTATCTAGAACTAGATGTTAATCATAGGCCTGTTAATTATAAGTGACGAATATAAGCTGACATTAAAACTTTTTTTCTTTTTTAAATATAAACTCAAATTTATATAGGCTGACATTACTTTTTTTTTTTCCTTTTATATTTTTCCTATAATTTAATTACATCCAAATGCGAGTTTAGTCCGAGATAAACGAGGATTTAGGTATCAATCTAGTTGGGTAGTTTTTCTTTATTTAATATTAGTACAAAATATTTAGGTATCACTTCTAGTCATTCAATCTTACAAAATATTTACATATACATGTACAAGTAAAGATGTGCATGGTTTATCTAACAGGTATATAAGAAAGAAGGTCTCAATTGTATAACGGATTTTGACCTTACTGCGAATTAATTAAGCTGAGCGGGTGAAACTCGTTGATATCTATCAGTTTGATCAGCATATAAATGATCCATTCACAAATCCTCCACCTGAAATATGTTTTATCCATTTCTGGAAAACCATTTATGGCTTACTTCTGGTCAAGAGGCTATATTTTCAGTCTCATATCACTCCCTTTTTTAAAAAGGGATCAAGTTAACATTTAATTAAAACAAACACAATTATATACATGCGCTCGCTCCTATATATGACGTAGACAGAGAGACAGTGAATTCGTTTTTTAGACTCTCATTAAGAAAGTGATTTAAAGTTCGAGCTCCTACTTTTATTTTAGGATGTCTCTAATATGGAAAAATAAAAAGAAATGTGTCAATTTTAGATCCCTTTTTTCAACAACCAAAAAAAAAAAAAAATCTAAATGAATGAAAAATAAAAAAAAAATAAAACACTTTTAGATTTGAGCCCGAGAACTCCTATACCCTATTGAGCTAGACCTCAACGGGAGGCTTATATATGTGTGTATATATGTATATATGTACGTACATCTATAATATAGATGTGAGTGCTGGGTGCATAATATCAATGAACCGGGGCATCACTTAAAAAAAAAAAATTTTTTTTTTTTGTTGCTTTGTGAAATCCACTACACAAGGGGGCTTGAAAATGACAAGTAGCAAGCGACCAACTCCACACATAAACTTGTGAAGGATAAAACAAGTCACTCGTGTCGTTGAGCCAATATGCCAAATTGGAATCATAGAAATTCTAATAATTAGGCAGTGATAGTAACACTTCCATGATCACGGCAATCCTATATGTACTATATATATACACATATAGACTCATAGACTTGTAGCATGCCCTTCTGATCAATCCAACCATAATAATAATCACATAGCACTGCTCTCTCTCTCTCTCTCTCTCTCTCTCTCTCTCTTTTAAATTAAATTAAAAAAAAAAAAACTCATCATCTTTGCTTGCTTTTGCAATTGCTTTTTAGCAATTAGTCCTATAGAAGATGTGCACAAGACAAGAGCTATTAATAATCTTTTTTTGACACGATTGTCCACTAGTCTCTTTTATGGCAAATGTGTTGTAGAAAATGTTATAACCATATTTAGGAACAACGTCTACTACTCGATACATGATTTGATGTATTTTCATTTACAACTACTAGTTCTGCGACAATAGACCTAGCTAGTCCACGTTCATTTACTAATAACAAGTCCAAAATTACAAAAAATTTTTTTTTAACAATTTTTTATAAAAAATATTAATAAATAAAAAAGCCAAAGTCTCTCTCTCTCTGCTCTCTCTCTCTCTCTCTCTGCCTCTTAACCAAACCAATTGAGAGATCACTTCCCTAGCTCTCCTCTCCTCCTTTTTAAAGTCACGAGATCCACTGACCCTTTTGTTTCTTCAATTAATTTCTTTTGGAGAGAGAGAGAGAGAGAGAGAGGAGTCCAGATCCAGAGTGGTTTGGCAGAAGAACTGATAGAGAACTTTCAAAGCTCTTTTTCTTCCACCATCACTCAACTAGCCTCTATATTGCAGTCTCAAACTGAAAGTTCTTATAATTTTCATTTTTCTTTCTTTCTTTCTTTTCAAGGAGGCTTCTTTACTTATATATATATATATATATATATTAACAAATATACTTATATATATATAAATATATATCCCCTCACTCATCTGAAAGAAAGCCGATTGATTCAAACCTGATAAATATATTTCTCTCTGTCGGTGCCATGTAGGTCTTCTCCCCCCCCCCCCTCCCCCACACCACAAATTTAACTTTTCTCCCACTACACTTCTTCTACTTCTCTCTCTCTCTCTCTCTCTCTCTCTCTTATTAGATCACATTTTATTCATTTTTAATTTTTGTCTTCTTGTTTTTTTTTTTTGTTGTGTTTTTTTTTTTTTTTTTTTTTCCAGGCGACCAGAGGGGAACCCTTTAGACCTCAACAATTTGCCTGATGATTTCAGTAGAGATGGTAAACAACAGCTCCTAGAGGATGCCTCTACCGGTATATACTAAACATACTATATATTATGAAAATATTTTAATGTTGTCACTCAATATAACTAGCAAAATGAATGACACTAATTGGGGTTTGGATTATTTCCAAGTTTTGAAGGAAAAAAAAAAAAAAGAAAAAAGAAAAGAAATGTTCAAATAATGAATGGAGTAGTCCTAGATCAACTCTTCTCTTTTTCTCTGTCTTCTTCTTCTCTCTCTCTCTTTCTCTCTGTAGCACTTTTTTTTTTTTTTTTTTTAATGTTACAGTGTCAAATTGACAAAAAAGAGAGAATATATAAAAAATAATTTACTACTCTTGAAGTAAATGTATTTATATAATAATAAAACTTCTAAATTGGGATATAGCAGCTGGTTATAGAAAGAAGAAAAGCGGCGGGAAGGAAGGAAAGGACGAGTGTGGGAAGGTCTATGAGTGTAGGTTTTGTTCCCTCAAGTTCTGCAAATCTCAGGCTCTTGGCGGACACATGAACCGCCACCGCCAAGGCATGTCTTTTCACACACCTCCTTTCCTTTTTGAAAACCAATATTCTTTAATTCCCTCAAACAAAAAAAAACAAAAAAAAAAAAAAACTCTATTTCTACAAATTTTATTTTTTAAATCAAGGCAAAAAGTTCAAAATCAACAAATGATATTTAATTATTAAGCAACGTGATTTTGATTTTGATTTTGAGTTATTTATTTATTTATTTTTTGTATGTATGTGTGTGTGTGTTTGGGTTGGTCAGAGAGGGAGACAGAGACACTGAACCGAGCTCGTCAGCTGGTCTTCAGTAACGATAACCTAGCCGCCCAAAGCCACCTCAGGTATATACATACATATACATATATATGTATACATTCATATATATAGAACACCAAACATTCTTTATAGCAATGCGATTAACGATATATATATATATATATATATGTGTATGGTGTTGAATTAGTTGTTGTCATCCAATATCACCGCCGGGAAACTACCATCATCATCCACCACCAGGAAACATCGGATCAGACACAACATTACCACTAAGATTCCCAACGAGAATGTTCTCCGGTTCTTCATCAAACTACATATCACCACCTCTGCCGCCGCCACCGCCGCCGCAGCAGACATTGCAGCCCTCGCAACCTTATTTGTACTCCTCTCCCACGCGTCCCTTGTCCTTCTCGTCGCACTACCCTCCTCCTCCTCCACCTCCTGCTCCGGCTGCTCCTCATCAGCATGCCGTGAATGATCATTACTATGTTGGCCATGTTCTAAGCAGCAACACAAGCTCAACCTCGCAGTACTGCCACCCTAACCTAAGCTACGCCGCAGCGGCGGAGTCGAACTACACCTGCATCGGCGCACCGGTAGGGCACGCGCACGGGTTTGCGCCCGGGAGCGGGCGAGGGACGACGGAGTTGGCGGAGTCGGGAAGCGGCGGCGGAGGCGGCGGCGGCAGTGGTGGTAGAGACGGGTCGCTGCACTGATGAATTGGGGGTTTTTTTTTTTATAGCTATATTTTAGCTATACAATGGTGGAATAATTAGGGATAGTACTACTTTAGAGAGAGAGAGAGAAAAAAAATGCTAATAGATATCACGATCAAAATTGTGGCAAAATATCTGGTGTCTATTTTGTTGTCATAGTTGAAAGTCAATTTTAGTTAATTATATGTTTCTAAAATATATATTCATCCACTAGCATTACATTTGTTTTTGGTGACACTTGAATTGACGACAGGTTATTAATAGAAAATTATTGGCTATTATCAACTAATACATATAACTATATAGATATATTTTAGCAAGTACAATGTTGATAGCATCATGTCAATATTCTTCTTCGATCAATCGATTTCAAGACCATAGTTATATATATACATATATATATATATATATCTACAGATGTATATATAAGGGATTTCTTTTAATTTGGAGTGATTATAGTTTATCTCTGCATCGACACGCCACCCCACCGATATTCGATGATGACAGAGAGACCATAGAGAGAAAGGAGAGAGACTTAACAAGCTGACAAATGGGGTCGTGAAAGGGAAGGGGGGAGGGGGGGGGGGGGGGGGAGAGAGATGGAGAGATAGAGAGAGAGATTGAGAGTTTTTTTTTTTTTTTTTTTGGGTGGTATTTTGTATTTTCTTGATCAACAGGGATTGAGGACAGATTTTGAGCTCATGGACACGCTCAGCTAGTTTGGCTTGGAGCTGTGTGGGTTGGGGGGGGGGGGGGGGGGGGGGGGGAGGGGTGGGGGGCGGGAGTTAAGATGGTGTTTTTTGTGTTGGTTTGTGGTAGTATTAATGGTACTACCAAAGTGTGAAAACGAAAGCTGCAAAGAGCTTTGGTGGGACAAGGAAGTTAGATATGAACTGAAAGTTCCCAACCCCCTTTTGCTTTCAAGTTCACTTTGCATGGCAATCCATTATATTTATATATACATACATATATATACATATGCACATATATCCCCCCGCTCTCTCTCTTTCTCTCTCTATCTTTCTTCCTTTCCAAAAAGAAATATTTTTAGTTGTTTTCCTTTTCTTCTTTCCTTTTGTGTTTAATTGTGTGCCTTCCACATCTTTGACCGCGAAGGGTTGAGAGACTCGTGATAATTGGCCCTTTCTCTCCCTTATCTTTCTCTCTCTAAGCACTATGATTTTGGACCGGCTTAAAGACACCAATTGAAGTTAGAACTTTAGAAATATTTTTGATTAACTGACAATGAGTTGAATTTTGAAAATGTATGTTTAGTTTAAAATGAACCGTTTAAAGATAAAAGTATTAAAACTTAAATTATATTCAGAAAAAAAAAATAATATATGAATTTATTTCGTTACTCTTATCATTTTATATAATTTTAAAAAAAATCTCATTTCAACTTGAAGTTAGAAAGTTATGAACTTTTAAAATTTAAGTCTTTAAAATAAAAAAGAGAAATTTAGAGTTAGAAATAATAAAATTGATTTATTTTTAAAGATAAAGATTAATAAAAAAGGGCAATTCTCAATGGAGTAAATTAAGGTGTTTTACCCCATCAATGGGGTAAAAAATTTTCAACTATTAGATTTTATTTAAATGGCTCAGATGCTCTGTGCACACAAACTTTATCGTGCATCCAACTATATTAGATTACAAAACAGTAAAAATAAAGAAAAAGAAAAAGAAAAGAAAAGAAAAGAAAAAACTCCTTCCGGTTCTATGTGTTCGGCGTCGGATGCAGGGAAGGAGGGACTACTGCCATGAGATGCCCGAAGAAGAAGGCCGAAGACCCAGCTCGTCACCATGCCCACCTGAAGTTGTCCCCCGTGCCAAAGAAAAAGCTCATGAGACCCATCTCCGACACCTAAATCAAGGATCGCTTGGGGAGGGGGGGGGGGGGGGGCGGGGGGGGTGCGGGGGTGTTAACCCAATCACGGGGGTGGTAGGGGGAGGGGGTGGGGAAGGGGGGCAAACCCAGTCGCGTGGGGGAGGGGGGGCTTGGCGCTGTCGGGGGAGGGGGGGTTGGTTGATGTTGGCGGGGTTGGGAAGTCTGCTGTTGGGAAGGATTTTTTTTTTTTTAAAGTATAATCACATGTTATTATTTACACCTTAATTTTGTGTCCCATATTAATCAATCCATTCCCGTCTTTTGGATCTTATCCCATTAATGGGGTAAGATATTTTACCCCATTATAGAATTCCCCATAAAAAATTCCGTCTCAAATTAATGCCTCAAAAGAGCCCTTAAGTTCTTTGGTTTCTTGGATCATTTATGGTCGCAGTGTCATAACATGGATGCACAGTTGGGGACAATGGCCCTAGCTACAGGAGCACTGCAAATTCTACCAAACAAACAACCCTTTTCCGCCGGTTTTCCAATTATATCAATATTGAAAGTTATAAATTAATTATTGCATGTGGTGTATAAGAGCTAAATTAATGTTGCTAATAAATGTGTAGTCATTGGAAATATTGATTATGTCTTATTCAGTTCCATTAAGTCGGGATTATTATTTATTATTATTATTTTGTAATTAAGCAATTTTTTTTCTCGTCTGATTTCACTGTTCATCTCTTAATTAGAAATAGTATACCAGCAGGAAACTAACTTATATACTTTATAAGTTGTACAGAAACCCAAAAGGGGGACTATATACAAATTTGTAAGTTCATCCTTTCTTTCAGTTAAAAATTTTCCCTAAAATGGCACGTTCACTTCTTACCATTGCTTCTATTTGTACACAGTAAGCGGTACCTTCACTAACATCAAAAGATGAGGTATGGAACATCTTAATAACATAATAGGTTTTTTTTTTTTTTTTTTTTTTTTTTTTTTTTTTTTTTTTTTTTTCAATATAGACAAGCAATGAACTTCTCGAATTTAACAATTTAGTTTTAAAACTTTTTTTTTTAAATTTTTACAATCAACCATCTTGAATTACATTACATTATTGATGGCATGATCCTCTTGCTCATGTTCGTTAAATGTTGGACTGTTTTTTGTACATGACTTGCATGTGATATCCCAAGAAGGATCATTTATTCAATTTTGAGTTATAATTGGATTACGTTTAATGTTTAAAACAAATTTATAAGAAAGTAAAGAAAAAATATGGTTTCAAGTATAATCTAGCGGTAATTCCATACATGCCTTCATCATAAGCTGAATAGTTTGAATCGTCTCATCCCCAAATTTAAAAAAAAAAAAAAAAAAGGTAAGAAAAATAACCAAAAATGCTCTTTTTGGGCAATGACATGCAAGCCACATGCTAAAACATTCAAAATTTAAAGAACGAGCAAAAAAAACCAACGGTGACATGAACTTTAAGATTAAACAGTTTTATGAACTAAAATATGAAATTCGAGAAGACCACGAAGTGTTTGTATACAAAAACCATGTAAAAATATTGTGTTAAGAAAATCTAAAGCATGTAATAGTCAAAGTTTGTGTATTCATATAAATGTATATCCAAATAATGTGACAACATTCAAATATATGCAAGTATATGATTTAATATTCATGGATGACAAGTAAAAACAATGAGGAATTTTGATTAAAAGATTCTAGTTTTTGTTTCTTTTTAAATATTAGTTAATATATAGATATTTATATTTTAACATAAACAAATACTTGGTTCTCTTCTAATTCTACTGATATCGATCCCTTGAAAGTTCAATTCGTAAGAAACTTTATAATTCGTCACATTTTTTTTATTATTATTTCATTTACTTTCTGTGGTCTCCTTTTATTACTATTAATGCACAAGAAAATCGTTTTTATATCTTCTATAACTTAATTACCTGCATTTTTTTAACCGAAGAGGTTAGACAAACCAACATTAAAAGAGACTGCTTTGGTGAATCTCTTGCCATTATGAATGCTTTTTAAAGATGAAGTGATGAGAGTTAACACTACAGCTGCATTCGTGAAATAGTTTAATTAATTGGGGAAACTTTGGATCTGCATATGGTGTTGATCTGTTGATTAACAAGAGAACCAAAAGTTCCTTGACGATTTAAGAGTTAATGGATTGTTAACTATCTTAATATTCTCATGTTTTGGGTCTCACACGTTTATCGGAAAGGAAATTATGCATGTTGCAGACAGATTGACGGCACGGTGTTCAAGCGGATTCTATTGAGTAGTGATTTAAAGTTCCTTATTTTTGCTTTCAATTGGTATGAAGAGACATGGTTGGTCTTCCTACAAACCGCTTCCTTGAAAAGCCAATTTATTTGATAAATATGTGTTCTAATTTTCTCTACTAGTCCTTTTGTCATTCGGGTTTGGCTATATATAAGGTTTTTAATACAACATATTTGGATTTTTTTTTAAACTACATGTGAGTTATGATTCTCTTCTTTTCGATTACCTCACGATATTAGGCTTTTAGATAACTAGGATCTTTTGGATTGCTTTTTGCCTTTTTTTTTTTTTTTTTATTTGTTTGCATTTTTAGACACTTAAAGTTTATCAAACCTTAAAAGAATGTAATGAAAATAGTAAATAAGATTAGAAAGTAAATTAAAATAATAAGAAGGATGATTATTGATTTCGTTATAGTGTTTACTTATTTATTTGATTGCGTAAACGGAAACAATCTCATTCCCTTTTAGTTTTGACTGCATTTAGTAATGTTATTTTATTATGATAACATGACAAAAGATATTAGCATGTAAAAACTTATTAGAAGTATATAAATAATTTGGTATTTATATAAGATTTTTAATACAACATATTTGGATTTTTTTAAAACTAAATATGTATGATTCTATTCTTTTCGATTAACTCGCGATTTTAGGCTTTTAGATCACTAGGATCTTTTGGATTGCTTTTTGCCTTTTTTTTTTCTTTGTTTGCATTTTTAGACACTTAAAGTTTATCAAACCTTAAAGGAATGTAATGGAAATAATAAATGAGATTAGAAAGTAAAGTAAAATAATAGGAAGGATGATTATTGATTTTGTTATAATGTTTACTTGTTTATTTGATTGTGTAAATGGAAACGATCTCATTTCCTTTTTTGTTTTTACTATATTTAGTAATTTTATTATGATAATACGAGAAAATATATTAGCACATAAAAACTTATTAGAAGTACATAAATAATTTGGTATTTATTCACTTTGACAAGAAATCAAATATCAAGGGGGATGTGAGGATGGCATTTGGCCACTTCTTTATTCCTTATATTGTATGTGACTGACAATATTTTTAAACGCATAATTAATCGAAAAAAATAAATGACTACTAACTTTCCCTTTCCTTTGACGCAAAGTGAACTTATCCTTTTTGTATTTCCCTTTTCTTTTCTATTGATAATACTAAGTGATAGTCTTAATGCCGGATAAGAAGATTTTCAGGTGCCGACTTAGTCGGCAAGTGATAGTCGTATGCCAGATCGATTATGTATATTTATATAAATAGAATGTATGGTAAATAACATATTTAGGGAAGCTAAAAGACGTAAATAGCACGTTAAAGAAACTTTGAAAGTAAATCACATGTTAATTAATAAATAAATTTATTTATCTAGTAAATAATTTATTTGCTCCTAGTTACAAATGTACTTATTTGCAAACTGTCATCTACTTCAAGAATTCCTTAAATATGCTATTTGCAACTTTATTCTACAAAATAATTATTAATAAAAAATGTTGAAAAATATTAATTTAAAAAGGATATGTGAGCCGGTATGTGAGCCTAAAACCTTGGCCCAGCTTAGTCGGGTTGCCCTATAAGTTCAGTACATATTTACAAATCTACTCATATATATATGGTTGTTCTGATTTTCGTTTTTGCCTTTATGTTTTTTGTATGGGGTTTTATAGAATGACACAAGTTCGAATAGAACACATTTGGCTAATTTACTATTCCCGGGACAGAGTGAGGTGCTTGGTCTGGGATTTGTTAGTCACGCGCTTTTGCCAATTACTTATAATTGTGATATGGTGTCAATTGTGCTCTCTCTTATTATTTATCGAAAAAAACACTCAAAAGTACGATTTTGAATTTCAGAAAACTTACTCTCTCTCTCTCTCTCTTTTTTTTTTTTTTTTTTGTGTGTCTGTTTTGAACTAAAAGAACCTAATGTCGCATGATCATCTGCCAAAACTGTCACCTAAATAGTTTTCTTGTGGGAAGCGTATGCTGCAAAGAAAAATTTTTCTATTGTCGTCCATATATGTACTTTCTTTTAGTAAATTTCTTCTAGATTTAAAACACTACTAAGAATTGTAGACTCGAGATCTGAAAATTCCCATTACGGACAATCATATTTGAAGGCTGAGACCAATTAATAATATTACCAAAATTATTTCGGCTCATAACGCAAGGAGAAATATCATATTACTCAATGTGCAGTGTATTAAAAAATGAAATGAACTAGGAAAAAAAGAAAAGAAAAGAAAAGAAAAACTAACTTTCAATGCAAGAATCATGAAAAGCATGAATAAATAGCTAACTAATAAGTAGGCCAATTATAAGGCCCTATATTAATAGAAAAAGAAGTACTGACTACTAGAGTTAGTAAAGTCGCTCCATAGTGAATCTAGAGGTTTGAGATTGAACAAAATTTTTACCAGCGTTAGAGAGGATATCTAAACATTCAAAGGAGATAATACCTCCTATTGTGTTATAATACCCAACCACAACCAATCAAAAGAGAGAGGAAAAAAAAAAGAATAATAGGTAGAATAAAAAATGAATTACAAACTCCATCCGAATTATGATCCTCGTAACACTTTATTATTTGATTTTTGAAAAGTAACATTGTGTTGTCTAGATTTGCAATCCGTTAAGGAAAAAAAAATATATTCCTTTTTCATTAGTTTGAAGGACAGAAACGACACGTGTCATATTATAAAGAGTGGTTGTCGAGGTATTAAATTACAATTACTAATTTTCCCATCGATTTTGATAAACATAAAGTTATATTTTTTATTTATTATTTAAGATAATAATTGAAAAAAAAAACATAAAGATTGTTTTTTAAACATTTGAAAGTTTGAGAGAAAGAGGTAAATAGCATATTTTATGGAACTTTAATCATTAATCCTGTTATTTCCCCTATTGCTTTGTGCTAAACATATCCCCAAATTTCTGTTCACCTAAGATATAATGCTTAAATATGTACTATATAGGTTTGCTTCTACTAGTCGTATAAATTATAACCCGTAAATTGTTTGCCATGCACATGATAATCATCGGTATAGGATGGGTAGACTGCTCATTTTTATATGTCCCATTGTGATTGTGATGGGTGGGATATATATATATACAAATTAATTATTTCATAAATGATCCATATATCACGCAAGAATATCTTTATCTCTTAATTCGAGGCTATTTGGGTACTCTATCCTCTATTCTTGGAAGCCTTTCCTCTAAAACACATAGAATTGACAACCGGCCTACTCACCATCATCAATTGGAAAATCAAGTTGATGATTGTAAATTTTATTCCCATAAAACTGAAGTGGATTGTATTAATTCAGTTGTCCCTTTCTTTCTTGAACTCCAGGCTGTCTGTCACAAACCTCGTTGCGTTGAAAATAGAAAACCCTAACTATACCATAGCGTTGTGGTTGTTGTTGTTGTTGTTGTTGTTTTTTTTTTTTTTTTTTTTTTTTTGTGTTTTGTTTTGTTTTTTTTTTTTTTTTTTGTTTTTGTTTTGTTTTGTTTTGTTTTGTTTTTTTTTAATTTTTGGTTCTAAGAGTAAAGTGAAACAAGTAAACCTGCTAAAGAAAAACCCTAAAACAGCTTACGAATTTAATCTTATCGTGCGGCTATATATAGGCTAATATAGGGCCACGGCTTTAATGAAAGCAAGCCGATTTTTGGCCAAATATTGGCATGAATGTAAGAATTTCTCAGATTAAGCCGTCAGGTACTTAAAAAGTGAAAGTTATTATCTTTCATAAATGACTTGACTGAAGTAAAAAAAATTAAGAAAATTTATATAATAAATAAATAGATATATATTATAAAAAGGGAAAAACCAAAGATAAGAAGATGGGTTAGTAGAGATCGGACAGAAGATCAAGGCTAAGGAAGAGACAGATTGTAGATAAGAAGGCCAATGAAAGCAGCCCTTAGCAGTTAGCCCTATGCGAGCCCTAACACATATGTATTCGAGCACAGAGCTGAGCGACTATAAGTACTGAACACACACACACACACACACACACACACACACATATATATGTATAGGTTAAGCTGGACTGCAACAAGTCTACCTCACACTTCACTTGGTTCCAAATTCAGAAAATATATGTACATGTATATATATAAATCTTTTTTTTTTTTTTTTTTTTTGGGATATTACTAATTGAGCCACACATCTCAGCAGCCTCCAGACTGGTTGTGCTTAACCTGATTTGGTTATGCATCTGAAACCTAGCTCTACCTACAAGTAGATATATAGCGAATCCTTGTTGACTGCCTTTTTTCTTTTAAAAATCTTATCTTATTTGGTTAATTATATATACATTAATATATATATATGTTTTTTCATAGCAATATATATATATATATATATAATATATGTTGTTCTAACGACAAAGGTAGTACTTTACTTCTAGTCTGATATTTGGATCAGTTTTCGATATAGTTGGTATGTTTTAATATAGCTACTTACTAATCTTGTTATATTCTTTCTATTTTATTCAGTAACATGATAAATTAACTTTTTTTTTTCTTATTACATATCTTGTTTGATAGATCGTCTACTAAATACTGTCCATCTTTAGTCCAAGAATGACTATCAGTTCCAGCTTTCACTCAAAAGAGATTTTTTGAGGAAAAAAAATTTGTGAAATAATTATTTACCATAGAAATGTCATGATGGACCATAATTTTAATTCATTTAAAAGCCTTTTTTTTTTCTTTCTGTTTAAAAAAAAAAAAAACAAAAACAAAAAGCAAAATAGAGAGAACCATCGAGTATGTCTAGCAACTAAGGTCTTTTTCCATTCTGGATTTAAAAGACAACAATAACAATCAAAATTAAGAGAAAAAAGTATACGAAGCTCTTGAGAAAAATAGCCCCATTCACAGAGGAAAGAGAGAGAGAGAGAGAGAGAGAGAGAGAGAGAGAGAGAGATATGAGCGTTTACATATGTATTATATGTATGCTATATATGCACACATATACATGGATAGTTGTGATATAAAGGCTCCGAACGACACTAAAAAAGTTGCACCCAAGTGTCAATACAGAGATCTGAAAGAGCATGAGAGAGTTCAAGGACAACATAATAGCTGCAGCCAAAAGTAGACGGCTATTGACTCATTCATGCAACACTAAAAAATGAGTGAATGTTTAAAGCTGCTGTTGCTGTATGGGGTAGCATCATATATACATGTATATTAATATATCTGTACACACACACACATATGTATAAGATCTTATTCCGTATATAAAACGGGAGATTATATATTTATTTCTTTATTTTGTTTCCCTTGCTTTCAAATTTTAATGATAGCCTATATCCATTCGGCAGCTTTGGCAGTAATTTTTTCTGCCGCTAACTCCATATGCCGCAGACGCTGTGTCTAGCTAACATATACATACATATATGTGTATATATACATATTTTGTTATTATCTTTTACAACGGTTTTTTAATGTTGCAAATATCTGTGCGTTTTGTGATTGTGATGGAAAATAAAGCAAAACTTGTTCTGTCTTTTCTAGTTACTTAATTGAGTAAATGTGTTAGCTTGTAATGTCTAATCAAGACGCGGTCAATGGTGCATTAATATTGTTGGCTGATAAAATATTGGCAACGCGCATAACGGCCGTTTTTTTCAGATCAGGCAAATCAACAATATTCTTTTGTGACATGACTGATCCAATTTTAATGTCTCAAAATTGTAGCTTGAGATTCGCTAGGCATTCAATGTATTTTTTTTTTTCCCTTTTGGCTACTTCCCATGTACGTGTCTTGAGAATTATTTAACATCAAATCATATCAAAATCATAAAAAATATAAATATGTATATTATGATGAAAATTTAACGATAAAAAACTGTAGTGTACTACTAGTTTGTATGTTTTTTTTTTTTCCTTTGTTTTTTTTTTTCTCCTTTTCCTTTTTCCAGCTGTATGAATTATATTCTTCATAAAATTTTCATAAATAAAAGCCATCATATGTTACGTGAAAGTATGCATGAATTATCTTGTGTGTTTGTGTGTGTATGTATTAATTCATGCTAATTAAAGAAGTAGCCTTATTCCATTACTGATGATCCAAACATGTGACAATAGAGTAAACATTAGCGTACACTTAAAATTGCAGTTCCACTTTAGAGCGAGAGGCACCTTCGCTCCCGCAAGCAATGACACCCCTTGGTAATGGAAAAACGTTGGCAAGCCCACTTTTGCTCTCAACCATTTTGAAGCATATTCACTATATGTATATAAAAAAAAAATGTTACTATACTATATATGTTATAAGATTTATATGATTATACCAAATATACATGGTTGGGAGTGTTTACTTTAATTAGACTGACAAGTTTTAAATAGTATCATACTGCGAATCACATATATATACATATATATATATCTATATATATAGCATGCACATGACTCTTGAAGGTTTAAGTAGCTAGGTTAGGTTAAACCAAAGGAAGAAAAGACCAAAGAAGAAGGGGTAAAATTAGTACTTTCAATGGGTACCATTGATAACAAGTTATCTCAGAGATATGTATGTGGAATATCCAACTTAGTTGTAAGGAAGATCTTAAAGTAGTTTCGACAAAGCTCGTTAAAATGATTTCGTCTCGCTGTTATTTTTGTCTATTTCTGTTTGGTTCTTTTGGAGAGAATAATGAAACTTGAAGAAGACATATATGTGGTCAGGACAATATACACATATATACACACAAACACAAATTGTAGTAATTAATTTCATAACTTATTAGTCTACAAGTCATATATATATGTATATATATATATATAGATGACAGTACTGGTGATCATCTGTTTCCACTGTGTATAGTATAAGTATATATAGTACTGTGTTGGAGCTTTGTTAAATTTTCCAATTTTTGGCTATAACCCTAATTAATGTTTCTTCTTTTTCCATGAAAAAGTGTATACATGTATATAGAATATATATAAATATAAAGAGCAGATCTGAAGAGACCAATGGGGAAAATGTCCGTGTGAAACCGAAAATCAAGACGAGAAAAGGACGGCTCAATTCAACAAAATCAATGTGGCTACTTGGGGAAGATCACGCGGTTGGAGAGGATCAGAGAGATGAATAATAAGCACCCTCCTCTCCTCTCCTCTTATGGCATGCTATCATTCAAGAACCAGAAACCCATCAACCAGGGCTTTTTCTTTTTCTTTTATTGGGATCCCTTTCACTACTTCTCTATCTTGTCTTTTCTTTTTTTCTTTTTAATTTTATTATTTTTTAAAATTTATTCATTACTTCTCTCCTGCTATAAACCCACGTTACATCTTTGTCACACTCTTATTTCTCTCTCACACACACACATGTAATAACCACAGAGACACAGATCAAGAGAGAGAGAGAGAGAGAGAGAGAGAGAGAGAGAGAGAAATCAGCAGCTCTGTCACAATGAATATTTGTACGGCATCTAGCTAGTGTGCCTCCTCTCTTACACAACTGTTTTGCTGAAATTTCATGCATGACTACTGTGTGTCTTTTGTGAAACACAGACGTGGGTTATGTTTGTGGTTTGCATGAGAGACCCAGTTCATACACACCGTTGAGAACTGTGACTATATATATATATATATATTTATCTACATATATATATGACAATTATTCTTTGTTAGTTATGAAAAAATATGAGTTAGTTATTTCATTTTTGGTCTCTGAGTTATATATATACAGGTCTAATCTTATTTTAGTGCTCCAACTTTATCAAACTATAAATTAGTTGTCCCATTAATTATAGTCCTTTTTTTTTTTTTCTCTAAAAACTGTTAAAAACTAGAATGTGATTACCGTGTGCAGATTAAGTATATTTTAATCAAGGTTAATGTTTTTATTATAATGTTTACAACTTCTCAAATTGAAATTTGACATGTGAAAATAACAAAATTAAAACTGACAAAGGTAGTTATAGTGTAGTTTTTTGTAGTGATATGGAGGGAATAGTTATTATAGGACATATTACTATTTTGAGGAAATTTTTAATATTTAGGGACTAAAATGGGATTGCACCTATAATACATGGACTAAAAAAGAAACTATTTCAGAAAATATCGTATAAATTATTATCTTGTTAATAATTAGATTTTTATCAAATTCTGTTAATTCACACACTTTTTCTTCAATGTTAAAAAATGCCCACTATCCATAGTGGAAAGCTTTTATTGTTAAATAAGAAAGGTTAAAAAAAAAAAAAACTATTAAACTGCATCATCCTAAAATGGCAAAAGCATAAACAAACACAAAATCGCAATTGATAGGATATGTAACTAACAACGAAACAGCTTTAATTATTAGGCATAGTCTTTTAGCCTATGCACAGTGCTAAAACTTATACATGGACCCCTTCCCACCCAAAAAAAAAAAAAAAAAAAAAAATTATTGACTTACTAATTTTAGCCAGTACAAAACTTGTGTGGTTCAAAAGGTTCTAAAACGAGTTCCTAGTACTAAGAATTTGATTAAGTACACAATTTTGGTATTGAAACTCAATGAGAGTGCTAAATATAACATTCCTCATATATAGTGTGCCATTAATTGTGGATATGTAAAATCAATAATATAATTTTTAAAATAAAAATAAGAGGTTTTTACTCAAAACGTACTTACGGTATATATTACTGAACATTAGATCCATTCAAAATTACATGAAAAAAAAAAAAAGAAAAAATATATAAAAATGATAGCTGTCAATGTATATATGTATATAACGAACAGAACGGAATTCTACTGTCAATATATATATATATATATATATATGTGTGTGTGTGTATAAAAATGAACGGAATTCTACTGTCAATATATAAAAAAAGAAAAAAAATATTTTTTTCTTTTTTTTTTTTTAATATTTTAATCCTAGTGTGTGGTAATATTCTTGCAAAAATAATTCAGGAACCCATTAATGCAAAATTTGTATTAGCCAGCTGCATTCACTGCCAGCAAAGAAGGGCTAGATATGATAAGATGCAAGGCCTAGCTATATATAGATCAGAAAATATAGGGGTCTATAGAGAAATATAGGTATATATATATATATATACATATGTATATAAAAAAATATGGAACGTCCTAGGGGAACTAAACTAATATTGTGAGGTCAGTGTTGTTGAGAGTTGAGAGTGCATGCAAAATTGTAGGTCGGGGAGGAGTGCCAAGTGTGTGTGTTTGTTCTGGCAAAGCAAACAAGAATGTTTTGTTTTGTTCCATCTCTGACTCATAATATATCAAGCTTTTTCTGTGGGGTTTTGGGTTTGGGGGTTGGGGTTGGAGATTCAGCTTCCTGGTTGTTTGATGACCAATCATCTATTGCCACTTCATTTTGACTGAGGTCTTTGGTGTTTTTTCTTTTTTCTTTTTTCTTTTTTCTTTTTTTTTTTTTTGTCTTTTTTTTTTGTTATTATTAGGGAGAAGAATTGTTTTTTTTTTTTGGGGGGGGGGGGGGGGGGGGGGGGGGGGGGTGGTTGTGGTTTAATTACTACAATGTCCATGCTTTTTGTTCATTCATGCCCTTGCCTTCGATTTGAGTAAGAAAGGATATTCTCTGAGCTAATATCATCATACTTGACCAAATTTCCTAATATATATGTTATTTATTTACCTTTTCAAGTTTAAGAGTGTGCTTGGTAGGAGTGGAAGAAAGAAAAAGAATAGAGGGAGTGATGAAAGAATTTTAATATTTATGATTATTTGATAGGAGAGAAGAGAGGAGAACGAAGAGCTAAGGGGAGTGACTCTCAATTTTTTAAAGTACCTTAATTTTGATCTATCTTAAATTGGAGAGATTTTTTAGGGATTCAATCTACCTCTTTTTTTTTTTTTTTTTTTTTTTTTTGAGGAAAAATTCATTCTATCTTATTACTTGTAGATAAAATTGTCATTTTACAAATAAAATATACTCTTTCCTTTCCCTTATATCTCTATACCAAATAAGAGAGATGATTTTAGCTTACTTTTCTTCTTGTTATACCAAACATCATGAAAGAAATTACCTCTCCTTCCTTCTCTATATCTCTCACCTAAGTGATCTACCACTCTCTCCTTCCGCTTTTCTCTCCCACATACCAATCATAAGAGAGAGACGTTATTTCTTCCTTATATTTGATATGACAAAAAGGAAAAAGCAAAAATTATCTCTCTTGTTTGGTATAGAGATACAAGGGAAATGAAAGAGTATATTTTATTTGTAAAATGACAATTTTATCTACAAGCAAAGATAAATTGAATCCCTCTAAAAATCTCTCCAATTTGGAGCATTAAAATTGAGGGTTTTTTAAGGATTGGGAGTCCATCCCCTAATCCCTTACTTCCTTTCTTCTCTTTATCAAACAATTATAATTGTCAAAATCTTCCACCAATCCCTCCACCCTCCTCTTCCTTTTATTTTTCTCTCCTCCCAAATACACTCTAAATTAAGAAAAATATTATTTACTTTCATTTGGAAAATTTAAAAGGGAAAGTATTTGAATTGACATAAATTTAAAATCATTGCACCAACATAACACAAAAAAGCAACATTAGACTAATATGACTCGAATTTAATTAAAATAAATTAAAATTTTGACATGTTGGTCAATTTAGAAGAATTTGTGTCATACTAATGAAAAAGAAAAGTGGATCTTTGGATAATTTTCTCAAAATTATTTTATTTTAAAAGGGTAGTTTTGTTAATAGGATCTTGCGGTTGTACCAATGTTGTTGGCCAATTGACGGAGTCAACCTTGAAACTTCATGAGTTGGAGACTTAAAAGAATGGGTTGGCCATTGCTGGACTTCTCAGATGAAGCTGTATACGTATTTGGAGGTACAATGGATAGTGGAAGTGGTGGGGTTCATCACAATTGACACCCCACACTCAACAACGTTTATATATATATATATATATAGGGGAAGAATGAAGCAAATATAATTTATACAGTAAATAATTTTTAGAGTAGATAATGATGAATAGCAAATTTATTAGATAAATGATATACTCACTTTTAGTAAATATATAATTTACTTAACAAATTTACTATTTACTTTAGGATTTTAAAATTATGTTATTTATTTCATTAGTTTAGTAAAAAATGTTTTTTGCTTCAATTTTTGTGAATATAATTATGTAAATACACATTGTGAGTCGGTCAAGCCGTCAGAAGTTAACGGGTTGGTTGACTAGTTAGATGCACGATGGATTTAGGAGGACAGATTTTCTACTTTGCTCCTTTTTCTTTGTGCGTCGGTGATTTTAGTATCATACTTAACCCAAAAAACAACATTCTATTCCCCAACCAAAAAAAAAAAAAAAACATTCTATTTACTTTAAATATTAAAATCATGCTATTTATTTCTTTTAATTTTGTTAAAAAAACGTAATTTACTATAATTTCCGTTAAAAATGGGAGCATGGCTTGGCCCTATCAATTATCAGGAGAGATAAATATGCCCGGAGCTATACCACAGATCCGCATAAACCTGAACCGGGCTGAGCCGAGATTCTAGACCACAGGCCGGCCCGTAAAGTCTTTCTAGAATATCCATTTTCTCTATAAAATATGCGGGTTGGTCCGATCCATGTCCTGCCAAGTTATATGGCAAGTTATATGGCCGAGCTAGACCTTCCTTTCCTTCAGAGAGAATTAAGTAAATAAAGAGTCATATTTTGAATATTGTTTTTATAATTTTACTTACTCTAATATTAAAGTTATGATAAACATAAATATAAAAATGTATCAAATTTATGACATTCTTGTATATAACATTTCCTTTTATTTCCCTTTCAGCCTACATTGGCTAGGCCAATGGCCTATATTTGTGCTCAAAAAATGCCTATATTTGTGCTCAAAAGGAAATTTTATTGCTTTTGATTAGATATGAAAATTTTAAGTTGGAGGCATCGACTTTTCAAAAATTTTTATAATTTTTTTTGACTTTTAAAAAAAGACAAAAATTAAGATAAAAATACAATTTAATTGGAGTTGGAGTTAAATTCAAATGCCAAACGAATCCAAATGACTAGTTTGTGCCCTTAGTTGCCTTATTTAATCACTGTTCTTACAGCGTCATTTGCTCCTTCCCATGTATTGTGGCCTTTGGGATGCTGATAAAGCTTCGTACTCGGTTCATCCGAAAATAATACAAAACTAAGCTCCAGTACATACTTTAAGTCGACAGTTTTTGAGTCTTGTCAAAAGGGAAAAAAAAATTGTAAAAAAAAATATATATATTTAAACTCAATTTTTGATTATATCCAAGACACATGAATGTATTCACACAATTCACAGAAGTGTAAATCCTTTGCACTCTCTTAGTAATAGGTGGACAGTGAAGTACCTTAAATTATAATTCTCTCCGGGAAGAGTTTTCCACACTGAAATCAAAGGATACCAGTCTTACTATTTGTTTCCCCGCTTTTTTTTATAATTATTTTTTTAAGCAAACAGGCATGAACTACGATGACTGTCTTTCAAATTTAGCAGTTGCCAGGCCTGCAGCCGCTCGGGCATTAGCAGACGCACGCTCTGCAGCAGCAATTGCAGCTCTCGCTTTCTCTAAGATATCAGATGTCTGTGGTATCGTCTCCCTTTTGGCATCAACAACTGGCACTGCATAATTAACATCTTTAAGTGAAGGTTGAACTTCACTAGCCCCGCACGAAGGCGCCTTAGTCAAAGGTTTTGAAACTTGAACTTGTTGAGGTTCTTGTTGAACTTTCTTTGGAGCAATTGCAGGCACCACATTGTAATTTGATGGCTCAAAAGAATTCTGATTGAGGGAGTTTGAGAGTATCCAGCTTCACCGCCGATTTGCTTTGATCCACCATAAAGATGTCACTTTAGAAGCACAAATAAATTTTATCCATATAGTAACTAACAAAAACAGTTGTACTGATAAAAATTTCCCACATTAAAGTAGAGTACAGATCACATAATTTTTTGAGTTTCCAAAGTGGTACAAATACCAGCAAAAGTGGTTCAACTCAAGTCCAGATGCGGCTGTGTTTAGACAGCACACGCTCAAGGGCAAGGGGATGACGGATAAGAAAGCTCAGGATGACTATTAAGAAGTTAAGCGACAAATTGTCAAATCAGCTTAGCACTCCGTCTTTAATATAATCGATGTAGTGTTATGAAGCCATACTGTCCACCTTATCTAATGGTAATTTAAGAAAAAGATTACAGAGGGATTACAGACGAGGCTCTGGCAGGTTACTAAGAAATTCATAACTAAACCTACCAGGCAAGTAAGAATTTACCCAACGTTGGCATAATGATAAACGGCACCAAAACAAGCCACATTCATAACATTTCTATCATTAATCTGACAAGCCTCTTACCCAAGGGATCACATTTGTCTTCAAGCCTATAATTCTTTCTACTTTTGCCAAGGAAGTAGGTTTAAGGTTACCTCTATGGTAATAAGGATGAAAGCCATATTCCCTACAGAAAAATAGCATGAGTAAAATTTGTAGTTGATTGCTCATGAAGAGAGTTATACTAACAAAAGTTTTGGCATTGATAACTGCAGCGATTCTCGAGGTACTACTGATGGTGGAAAGTTTATTTGGGAAGCTTAAAGAAAATCAACATTAGACTGGCAGTCATTATTGACAATATTATTAGTGACGGAGCTTCAAATAGAAAAAACAATTCTGCCTGCAAGTTCAGAAGCTCACATACTTTGTTTAGTTAAAATGAATTGAGTACATGACTGGTGAATACTGGCCGTTTGAACTGAAAACAAGCAATGGAGTTTCAAGATCATGGGAACACGAAGGAATTGCTCCGGGATTGTGAAAAATATGCAAACCCAACGAGCCAAGAAACAATGTAGATTTCTACATCCAAATAAAATCAAAGACCTGTTCATATTTGCAGACCCAACTAGCCAAGAAACAATGTAGAGTTCTGCATCCAGATAAAATCAAAGACAACCTAAAAACAGATATACGAATCCATGCCAAGGCATGGAAGCCTTATAATTACCTACATACTGGAGGCAGAACTCTTAATATAATAAAAACCCATATTTCATCAATCGGAGGCAAGAACAGAACATAATGTCATGGTAATCTAATGAAAGTTATTTCCTTTTACTTTTGCATCCTAACGATAATTAACAGCGACAAGTTTATTCGAGTGTTTGGTCGTGAAACTATTAGCATTCAACAACTAAGCTACAAATAACCATGAAGAATGAAAAGGTAAAGCATAGGTTTGCAAAGTTACCAGCAAATCTTCATGTCTTTTAGTGAGTTCAGCTTCAGCATCAGAAGAATCCCATTCCAGATTGTACTCCTGTGCAATTCCTTTCAACACTTTGAGCTTTAGCTCCCCAGATGGAGGACTAACTGAAAGCTTTTCGATTATCTGTAAAAAAAAATAAAAATAAAAATAAAAAACAATCAAACAAAAACAAAAACCAAATGGAAAAGCATATCAGTTTCTACAAGTATGGAAAATACATGTGCAGAAATATCAGAAATGGAAATGCACTAAAGCTACTTAACAGTGCGGTTAACACCAGAATCCGGACGAAGCTCAGACATGGCTGAGACAAATTCCTTCCCGTACTTTGTAGTAAACAAATTCTTGATATGCAACAAATCCGGGATATCCGAACATCTAGGAGCAGCGAAAATTATGGTCGCTATAGCTTCTCTCAAGTCTGTTGGACACTCTCTGTTATGTGACAAGTGATTGTTAAACGTGACTTTTTATCAGAAATTGAGTGTACTGGTATTAAACATCAAGACCTCCTAGTTAGATTAGAAGACAATGCCTGCTGGGAAACAAGGGAAAAAAGCTTTCTTTAAAACAAGAAAAAAAAAGGATCAAAAGGCCATCATAATTTATTATGCTAGAAAAATAGCAAAATACAACACGCCTTTACCCATTAAGAAAAAAAAATTGAGAATACACTATGGTATAAAAGCTGATTTTAGTTTCTCTGCAAAGGATACTGGAGAATGCTATAAGTTCATAATTGGTTTAATTAAAATGATAGTCTTAGCATACAATATTTCGAACATCTGCAATCATTTTTGCATTTCTCTTGGGTTATAGCTGATTGACTAGAAGTGGTCATAAATCAATAAGAAATGCCTAAACTGCTTCAAAAAGATAATCACTCCTTGTAGAAGTAAAATGACCCATTCATTCCACTCTATTTCAAACGATATTGGCAAATCAATCCAAGACTTGGACGATGCAGAACAGTAGAAAACAATTATGTGGTAAAGTGAAGTTGATTATAAGCTAAAGCAAAAAAATGGTATTGAGTTAAAAAAAAAAGCCAAAAAAAATAAAAAAAAAGTTAGCATTGCATGTTATGTGTTTTTGAAGTCATAAGGACATCCATGTAATTACTAGTTTTTTATTGCAGTTATGGTTTCTACAACTCCAGCGACAAGAGATATAATAGACACACAGAATACTTGAAAATCTTAAATTTTGTGTAGGATGAAGGCAAGGTGAATTCTGTTCATAGAAAATATGTGGAATATGGTAAATTCATAACAAAAATAAAGTACCCAGACCTGCCGTGCTACTTCCAGCTATATGTTAGATTTTATAGGCACAAACTAATCCGTTTCACAAACTACATCTGCCATACCCGGGTAGTGCCTGGTTACCATTGCAGGACAAATTTTTTTTTTAATGGTTGAAAGGTAGCCCTTTATTCTACTACTTGTTCCTAGCATCTGAGATGCATGGGCCACTTTTATATCAAATATCCTCTATTGGCATGTGTTAGCGCCTAAGATAGCTGTCTCAAAGATGGATGAATGATAATAGCATGACAGAAAAAAGACTAGTGTTAACTACATGGGATCTTAACCATTTGATACCAATTCACATGGTGACTAATTTGCCACTTTCCCATTGTTAGATGAAACTTTCAACAAGGAATGGCAATTCATGCACAGTCAGATGGTATTAAAAAGTCGGGAAAATGTCGGTTTCCCCAACATTATTCCATCTTTGAGCTGCTTCACCGGCAACAATAGTTAGCAAAACCAGATTTACATATACTAGTTGCAGCTTCTTAATTGAAGGCACATTCATATGAAACCTACAAGATTTTGTTTGTATACACTTTGTCTTCAAAATCTAAGTCCAATCATAAGTGATTAAGTTCTTTATGCACAAGAAATTTTGATTCAGAGAACAAGGGACTTACCTCTGGGTTTCAATGATGGGAACACGTGCAAGAAGAAATTCACAGAAAAGCTCCAAAATCTCATAAGCAGCCCATGTATTCTGTTCTCGAATGACATGCTCCACCTAACCAAAAATCAAGAAAGCACAAAAGAAAATATTTTCTTTTTTTGGGTTTTTTTTTTTCAAGAACATTAAGAAAACCCAATTAATTAGAGAGTTGGAAGGACTGAAATCCTACCCGAATTCGAGCAATAGCTTCTTGGCCAGTCTGCAAAAATTGAGCAATCTCCTTTCGCATATGTTTCGTCTGCAAATCCCTCTTGTTTTGCAGCAATTTAATCCGCGATATCGCCAAGTTCAAACATGTTTTGCTTCAAAACCAAAACCACCCATTAAAAAAATTCCAAAAAAACAAAAAAAAATATTTTTTTTGACCTTTCTAATAAATTCACGTCAAAGTTTCGAAATATTTGACCCAAACCATTTTCATGATAATTGTAAAAGATTGACGCGGAATCAATTACACAACAGAATTGCGGTGAATCAAATTAGGAAAAAAGAGAAAAATATGAATTGCTATAAAGGTTACCATTTAGCGCCAAAAACGCCTCTGTTGAAGAGCTGGCTCAAGAGCGACATGGAAACCTATACGAGAGGACTGAGGAGAGAGAAAATCCCACCAATGCCCAGACTACTGCTCTCTATGATTTGCTCTCATCTATCACTTGTAGCGACCATTCTTATTTTATTTATTTAAATTTAAATAAAGAGTGAAGCTGGTTTCGAATCAATCTAAAGCAATTTTATAAAATGATTTAACTACTTTCAAAAAAGTTATTAAAAAATTTTATTAATAAAATAAACTCAAATAATTGGGATCGTGTTAAAATAAGGGTTTATTTGGTATAACAATTTAATAGGATTTTTAAGTTTTAATAGTAAATTTTTTTGAATTTTCAGAAAAGATAAAAAAATTTTGAGAAAAAAATAAAAATTTTTAAGAAAAAAAAAAAAAAAAGTTTGAGTTGGATAGTTTGAGTGGTTATGCCAAACTGTCCTTAAAAGATTGTCATTTTCGTGTCGTTTGCATACACATTCAATTCAAACTAAACTGTACTTTTTCATCATATTTTTATCTTTCTGAAAAAATTTTGTCTTTTTAAAAAAATCAAAAAATATATTCAAACTTAAAATCTTAATTTAACTCAAACTCAACTTATTCACTGTATATCATTTCGATTGTCAATAATTTAATACTGTCTTGTTAAACTGTCGTTTGATGAGAAGTGGAAATTTCAACTGAATGTCAAACGTGAAATAATATGTTATGAATGCCTCTAAATTATTTTCTTGATAAGTTTTTTTTTTTTTTTTTCAGGTTTAGATGTAGATAGTATTCTTTAAAATTTTTTTTTAATAATTGATTGAAGTTTTTAAAAAGTTAATTAAAGGCTTTAAAAAGAATGGACAATTAATTCAATTTTTTTTAAATGATCAATAAATAATCAATTATATAACATTATTAATTTGATTAATCAGTGTTCTAATTTCTATAATCAATCACTAATTATTAAATATGAAAAAATAAAAAATAGTTATTTTGCTAAATAAAAAAATTACTATATATTAAATTAGATGATAAAAAAAAATCACACAATATAATTTTTTTTTTTGTTTTTTTAAGTGAATGCCGGTTAAATTATGTATCATATTTTAAATTGCTCTAAAAATTTTCAAACTGTTCCTTATATGCTTTGAAATATATGCCATAATTTAACATGCACTTTCTACCTAATTCACGGAGTGACATTTCTGATATTTCCGATATTTCATAAAGCAACTTTATTCAGCCCACAGGTTGGTCGGGGGTAACATTTTTCTTTAAAACTTTTTTTTTCTTTCTTCTTCTTTTTTTTTTTTTTGGGGGTAATGTTCTGTAGGGAACTTTATATATATATATATATTATATATATATATATATATACTAGTCCAAAAAATATGTTATGCACATGTTGAACCTATTTGAGAAAATTTATCTATATAAAAAAAATTAAAATAATATGTTAAAAAATAGACCCACATAATTTAAAAAAAAAAAAAGCAAAGGACCTGAAGAAAAAAAAAGATAGACATGAAAAAAAAATGCGAAAAAGATAAAATGACTAAAATAAAAAAATTTTGACCAATACAAAAAAAGGACTAAATTGCAAAAAAAAAAGGGAGGCCAAAAACAAAAAAGAAAAAAGAAATTGAAGGACCAAAAGTCAAATACAAAACAATTTCATGTACCGTTGTCTAAAACATGTGCTACGTATATATTGAATATATTTGAGAAACTTTACCTACATAGGAAAAATTAAAATAATAAATTAAAAAAATAGACCACAAATTAAAAAAAATAACAAAGGACCTAAAAATAAACAAAAGAGAGGCATGAAAAAAATAAAAAAAAGATAAAAGGACCAAAATGAAAAAAAAATTGACCAATACAAATCTGTAAAGATAAAATAAAATTGGGCTGAAAACAAAAAAAAAAAAATTGAGGACCAAAAGTTAAATACAAGATATTTTCGTACCGTTTTAGACGAAAACTCGCTTGAACAGTAGCAAAATTGGGCTTTCTATTAGCAATGTGCCTTATGAAAAAAGGACTTTAGCAACCAACCTATTGAATTCAGTAATGTGTGAAAAAATCACTCTAATTGGCAATGTGTGATTTGCACATGCATTATGAGTGGTCGTCATTTTTATTTATTTTAATTTAAAGTTTATTTTAAAAAAATTTAATTTCAGATATACTTTAATAAAAGCTAATTAAAAATCTTAATTCTCAACAAATTAGATTAAAATAAATAAAATGATCACCAATGTCATTAATTAATAATATGGGTCAAATTCTAATATTATTAGGATTGGTCGAGTCCATTCACTCTATTTGATTGAGTAATATTTTTCTTTATTAATTGGCGAAATTGTTGGAATTGCCCTTTAGTATACATGTTTAGAATTTTTGTCTTTTGGTTCGGATTTTTGTCATGAAACCACTTTTTACTTCATATTATAAAAGTATAAAAATCCGAATCATAGGATAATATTCAGATACGTGCTCTTCTTGGGCATTCCTCATAAATCCCTTGTATTTATTTATTTATTGCGCTACTACATGGAGAACTTTTTATTTGTTGGCAATGTGCCTTTTGAAAATTGATTTTCGCAATTAATTTCTTGAATTTAGTAATGTTTGACAAAGTCCCCCTAACTGTTAACGTAATAACGTGTGAGTTACACATGCATAATGAGTGGCCATCATTTTTATTTATCTTAATATAATATTATTTATGAAACCAGATTAGTTTAAAATTTTATATTTTGATTAAAAAAACTAATTAAAAACACTAACTCCAAATAATTTCTTAATAAAATGATCATACATGTCCTTAATTAATGATCCATATGCAAATCATAAGTAAATTTCCGTCAAATAGTTAACACCGTTACTAATTGAAGATCTTTATCACTTATTTAAAATTTGAGAGGCTAATATTTTAAAAAGGAAAGAACTGTGGTAGAGACCATTTGAGGGTCTTGTACCGGTAAAGCCCTTTTTTAGGCCTTGAGCTTTAATCGAACGGTTGAAACGTTGTTGGTATACCATACTTATCATACACCTTACCTCATATTATCATTCCCACTCAAAGTCTTCTCTATCGCCGGTGACCTTCTCGCCGCCCGCGGCGGATGTCGGTGATCCACCCCCAGCCCCCCAACACCAGGCTAAGCCCCTGCCGCCCCTCACCCAGCCCCGGCCCCCGACAACCTCCCTCTTTCTCTCTTCCCTTTCTCTCTCTTCTCCTCTCTCCCGCGGCCCCCCACCACGGCCTCAGCCCTGGTCGCCCCCTCCTAGCCCCGGCCCCTGGCAAGCCCCCCCAGCCTCCCTCGCCGGCCCCCTGCCCCAGCCCCTCGGCGCCCCCCCCCCCCCCACCCCAGGTCCCCCTCCCCTGACCTCCCCCACCCACCCCTGCGCCTCTCGGCGTCCCCCCAGACGAGACCCCCCCACCCCCTCTCTCTTCTAGGCCCGCGGCCCTCCTCCCCCCCCCCCTACCCCCGACGCGAGAAGAGATAGAGAGAGGTGGGGGGGGGGGGTGTTGGGGTGCTGGGGCCAGTGGTGGGGTGGGGGCCGCAAGAGAGAGGAGAAGAGAGTGAGAGGAGAAGAGAGAGAAAGGGGAGGAGAGAGAGAAGGGGGTTACCGAGGGCTGGGGCTGGTGGGGGGCGATCGGGACTGAGGCAGGTGGTTGGGAAGGGCCGGGGGTGGGTTGCCGGCGTCCGTCACTAGCGGTGAAAAGGTCGCCGACGACGGATAAGACTTTAGGTGATAAGGGTAATATAAGATAAGGTGTATGATAAATATAGTACACTAACAACGATTCAACCGTTCGATTAAATCTCAATGGCCTAAAAAAAGGCTTTCTTCCCTTTAAAAAATATTAAAAAAACTATATAAAAAAATTTAAAAAAAAAACATGAGGCGCGTGCCCAATAAACGAGAAGTTCTGGAAGAAACAGGGCAAAGAAGACATTTCCTAAAGTTTTTTTTTTTTTTTTTGGTAGAAAGACATTTCTTGAAGTTAACTCAATAGCACATGACCCATTTAGACATAGGAAAAAAAAAATTCCTCATGAGATCGATAAGACTTTAGCCACTGATAAAAAAATATAAAAAATTTTATCACATCTTTTTTTTTTTTCAAATAAAATAATTGTGAGGAGATTTTTTCCTTTCAGATTTTTTTTTTTTTTTTTTTGTGCCTTTTTTCTCTCTTTCTCCTCCACTTGTCTCCTACGACCGCCATGCACTTGTCTTCTTCGTTTTCATTATCCATTGCCCACCAATGGAGGCTTACTCCGTGCTCTCCTACGGTCGCTGAAGTTCCCATCGGAGAAATCTTTATCGCCCATAGCTCATGGAGGCCAACCTTCATCGCTTAGATCACGGCCTCGCGGTGTTGTGACAACATATATATATATATATATATATATGTGCACCATCTTCACTGTTTAGGATATGTTAGGAATGTTCAATATGACTATCATTCATAGAAAGAAGTATATATACGCATAAAATTAGCCATTGTGAACAGTATTCTGACCGTTCAAAGACTATATGACCGTTGGGATGATGTTACGAAGATTTTACCTTTGATTGGTATTTTTTGTGATAAGAATTATGGAAAATGATGAGATTTGAAGATAGAAACTGTATAAATATGATTAAAATTAGTTGTTACAAACAATGTTCTAACCGTTTGAAGAAGAACATAGGATCGTTGGAATAGTGTTAAAAATGATTTTGTGCTTGATTGCTATTTTTAAGGAAAATAATAATGAGTACTGAACCATAGTCGTGGTAGATATACCTATTGCTCTGTCAAAAGCATTGAAAATATAATATAATTAGCTTATATTGGGTTTGTCAGTTAGAGATGAAAACTTTTAAGTTTGAGTAATTGACTTTTCAAAAACTAGTTATAATTTATATTGACTTTTCAGAAAAAAGACAAATTAAAATGAAAAAGTATAATTTAATTAGAGTTTAATTGAAATATTAAGCGAACCATTAGTTAAACTATGTACAGGAATAATGTGAAGTGGTCTTTAAGAAGAGTACAATGCTCACAGCACAAAAATCTAAATCAATAATTTGGAGATGAATTTCCATCTGTTAATATGAACCTTCCGCTCAGATTTTGATGCCTATGAAGGCCGGCCTTTTTTTTTTTTTTTTTTTAAATATAATTTGCACAAGTCTTCAACGTACATCCAATAATTATTCAAGAAAAACACTATATTTATGCATAGTTTCCAATAGAATTTTGATAAATCTTTTGTACTATAGTTGCATAGTCTTTGCTACTTGCATTTATTTTATTTTTCTTCTATTATTTCAATCCAATCCACCTAAGAACAACTTCACTGTGTCTTTATTCTTCTTCTAGAGTGTCTTCTAACAGAAATTCTTGGAATTGAGAGGAGGGGTTTGAGGCATGGACGTATACTAGATAAAAAAAAAAAAAAAAAAGGGAGAATAAGAACGAAAAGCGAAAAAGGGATGGCGGCAGTAGAGCTTTAACTCTGTGAAACACAACTATGGGAATCTAACCAAGTGATAATATCATCAAGGACTGTAGAAATTCGCTCATCTGGTTCTCCTTCAAGAATGCAGTGGTATCCTTCTTCATAGAGTTTCAAAGTCTTGTCCTTGCTAGAGGCTCTCTCGTACAAAAACTGGCTCACTTGGGGATCCGTCACCCTATCAGCCGCTCCATGAAGAATTAGCAATGGAGACGATACCTGCAAATATCTCTATAATCAGTTATTCATGATATAAAATGAAATAACTTCCTGATACGAGAGGCAAGTTGACAAAAACACCAACGCCGGCACAAAACACAGACTCACCTCCTCCAACTGCCTTTCAATTTCACTAGTAACCTGAAGAAGCTCGACAGCAGTTCTTAGTCGTGTCCGGTCAATATAGGATATCACATTGTAGGCAGCCTAAATAGGGGGAGCAAAAGGAGAATCCAAGTTAAACGTGTTCCGTAAAGACAGAAACATTTCACATCTCTAAGGCTCAAAGAAACTTAAGGCCGTCAAAACATGTTGATGTTTGATTATCATGAGAAATTTCTTTGCTAAATAGATGAGTTATTACGGTTTTTTTCTTTCCTTTTCTCTTCCTTTTCTTCAGAAACCGTCTTTCGCGTCATCTAAATATGAAACTATTGCCCAAAAGCCATCTTCACTAGATTATCATACAATCAAGAAATGACTTTTCAAGGGTGAATGAATGACAAACCATTTCCCTTTTCCTTGGATCTCTGAAGGCCAGTGCAGCCAGATCTTTCGGTGGAAAAAGCTTTGCTTTAGGCGTTACTCTTGACATAAGCGTTAATACTTTCAGAACTGCTGGCGGCGGTTTCATGTCTTCTGCAATCTTGCAGCAACTCAAGGTCAGCAATTTTTCTGCAGGTTAAATAAACAAAAAATATTCCAAATAATAATGAAAGCTACTTCTTGACTCTTCTTCATTTCTTAACAGGAAATCCAAACTCAGTTGATGAACATGTGGATGACACGGGACAATGCTAACTTGACATTTTATCATGAATAAAAGAAAGATCATGTTCAGCCGTAATATGACTAAATAAGTCAAAGGCATAGAAATAATAGATGATCGAGAGCATCCGACTTATGAATCTATTAACACTTCAACTTACGCTTGAAACATGGAAACCTTAAGATTCAAGAAATTGTAGAGCTAATGTTCCAAAGTCAAGAGGTCATAAGTGAAGATCTTAATTTGGTTCCATTCATCCGTTAAGTGACGGTGAGAGCAAATGAACAAAATCAAGACAAATAAGATGCAATTAACTTTAAACACGAAAATCTGCAAGTAGTAAATGATAGTTCAACAACGTTTAATTTACACCAGAAGAAAAAAATGAATTAGTCACATAGACATGCTTTTCCACAGTTCATCAAAAAAAAAAAAAAAAAAAAAAAAAAAAAAAAAAAAACAAAGAAACAAAGAAACAAAGAAAGAAAGAAGAAAAAAAAAAGTAATGAACGCACAATTTTGTGCAACGCCTATAGTTAACTAAAAGGAACAGAAGAAGAATGGGAAAGAGAGGTGATCAACAACTAGAAAAGCTCACAACACACACCGCTACAGCAAGCATTCGAGCAACTTGGAAAAAACTTCCTCGATTGTTAAGTACTAAGTATGCAATAGGTTGAGAAATAATTAGGTAACCGTGACTGGTCGAGTAAAGTTATGAACCGTGAATAAAGAAAAAACAAGGAATAGCTTACTTTGCACATAGGGGCCACGAGAATCATTCCGTCCCAATCATGTGGTTCTTTGAGATGTACTTTGAGAGTAACAGCTCCCCCCATGGACTGTCCCAATATAAAATGGGGCAGGCCTTTCAATTCAGGCCTTCCTGCCAATTGCAATTCGCAGTAAAATAAGCAACATCTTTCTTTCTAGACAAGATGCTATTGATTTTCACTAAGGGTCAGAACATAGAATGCCACACCTTTAATCTTTCTAAAATTTTCAATGACGTTGTCTGCTAATTCATCGAAGCTATTGATGTAACCGTGCAATCCTTCGGAAAGGCCAAAACCCGGATGGTCCAAAGCATAAACCACATACCCTGCGACAGCAATTCGCTTGGCAATACCTGAAATGGATCACATATGAACTTCGAAATTGGCTCCAAAACACACACACGGAGAGAGAGAGAGAGAGAGACTACTAAAAAAAGTGAATGACAGACCTTCAAAGAAGAAAGTGCAAGTATCACCATATCCATGGCAAAAGAACAAGGCACCCTTAATTGGAACACCTTGTTCGGGCATCCAGCTCTTACAGAAAATTTCCAATCCCTTTGAATTCCTCTCATACCACTTCAATCCCAAACCAAAAAAAAAAAAAAAAAAAAAACCTCATGTTACAATCTGTTAAACTTATGACTTCAGCTTAATGTCATAAATTAGGCTCATTTTGGGGGTTGTTTTAATTTGGAAAAAACGAAAAAGTATGTCCCGAGTTTCATCAAAATATAACAAATGCCCCCAGGTTTAAATTAATTGAAAAAAAATCTACAAAAAAATTCACGTTGACCCGAGTTTTAATTATCAAAATATAACAAATGCCCCCAGGTTTAAATTAATTAAAATAAATAATCTGAAAAAAAAAAATTCACGTTGAATTTGATTAAATTTAGTGGTTATTTATATTTTTGTAACGGCTTCTCAAATTACAGTGGCTTGATCTCTATGCATGTCAGTTTGAACACAATTCATCCCAGGAATACATTTTATAATTAAAAAAAAAAAACGTAAGAAACTTTATTTTTTTATTTTTATTTTTTAAACGACATACATCGTATTTTGATAGACTCGGAGATACTTTTCGAATTTCCATTTTAATTTCCTGAATAATCAGAGAAAAACAATGAATGCCAAGTCACTAATCTTCCTTATTTGATGTGTTTTTCCAAGAACCAAACAGAAAACAGGCCAAAATAGATAATCCAAAGACAGCTTACCTCCTCAGTTCTGATACCAGTAGGAGCCAACTACCCACCAACACCGATCCAAAAACAGGTAAAAACCCAAGATATTAGTAACAAAATTAAAATAAGAAAAATAAAAAATCATAGTTAGGAAATGACGAAGTTAGATCACGAGAAAATCAAAAACCCAGAACCAACCTTGAACAAGAAATGATCAAGCCGTAGCTGAGTCTCCACGAAAGCGGATCGAACCCTTCTGCGAGTAGGAGCGAAATCAAGGTTCTGTGAGGCTATGGAGTTCAGCTCGTCGCTGACGCCGTCGATCGGAGACCTCTTCTTCGCCGTTATTGCCGGGAGCTTTGTTCTGGAAGCTGAGAAATGCGTGGGTATTTTGGGTCTTTTGAATTTGATGGGTATTTGGTCGTAATTTGGGTTGTGGGTCAGTGGTGTTTGAGATTTTGGGGAGGAGAGAGAAAGCTCAGTTGGTTGGAGACGGAATCTGAGAGCCTCCATAGCTGAGTTTGAGTTCTCTGTTTTGGACTGGACGGTCGTTCTCTATAAAATGAAGAGTCAAACTACCCGATTATGAGAGAAGACTGTCTCCCTCTGTCCCTCTCTTGATTTTTCTCTCCGTTAATATGGACCACGTGCGCATTATTTTAATTGGCGAATATATTATGAGCATGTTTTTTTGCCCTTCTAGTACATGAATGAGGTTCACATACTTAACAATCAAGTCAATCTAATTTATATGTATCATATTACGACACTAATCTTTTAACTTTGCTTTTGATTTATCAGTTATAAATTAAAATTTTAAATTAAAATTTAAAAATTAATTATAAATTTTATTAATTAAAAAAATAGAATAAAAAATATAATTTAATAATTATTAAATTTAAATATTAAATAAAATCTTATTAATAAGTGATATTAAATATTATTAATATTTCACTTTTTTTTTTTTTTTTTGTCAGAGTAATATTTCTTGATCAGATCGGATTTAAACCCACTCCGTATGTCTTTTTGTGGCAGATGGTCATATACCATGAAACTCAGATGACCAACTCATCAATCCACGTGACAGGACTTTTGTTTATTGTTAGTTTTTTTTTTTTTTTTTTTTTTTTTTTTATAGATAAATTACATTTTTTCCCTTAAATTTTAGACCTTATCACAAAATGTCACATAAACTTTAATTTTAATATTTTTTTTCCTCAATGAATTTTATAAAACTTTGTTAATTTTTCCTCTTAATTAATTTTTTGATGAAAAAATACATATAATACTCGTTTGAAGTATGAGTTGCGAATATTAAACATGAAACCCTTATAATTAAGTTAAGAAAGTAATTATTTATGGTTGATTGTAATTTTTTTTCTCATATTTGTCTCTTATAGTGATTTCATTATTTCACATTTAATAAGAATAACGGGTGTCAAGAGTGCTTTCAATTATTGTCATTTCATAATTCTATATTTAATACTCCAAATTGATGCTTTCAACGAGTGTTAGCTGTATTTTTTCGTCAAAAATATAATTGAAGGGGAAAATTCACAAACGTTCCAAAGTTCAGGGAAAAAATTATTACAAATTGAAATTCAAAAGGTATATTGTGATAAGACTTAAAATTTAGAGAAAAAAATATAATTTATCTTTTTTGTTTTTATAAATAAAACCTATTTATATACCCAAACTCTTCCTTTCATGCCAGCTCCCCTCGATCTTAATTTCTCCGTCTGAACTCCTCCTCCTTTCTTTTTCTTCTTTTGCTCTTTGTTTTAATTAATTGGCTGCCCAGTCAACCAACAAAAAATAATTTGCATTAATTCAATTTAATTGATGTGCTAGAAATTTAATTTAATTTTTAATTTTTTAAGTTTTTGCTTAAACATGAAAGTACGAACAATAAAAAAAATAAAAAAGAACAAAAATTAAATCTGGAAAAAAAAATTCCAGCAAAGGAAAAAAAATACGAAAATATTGTTTTACCTATAGACAATATCTAGAAATTTAATCGTTGAATGCATTTTTTTTTTCTTGTAGATTTTTACATGAAAATTTGGAAAATAAGTAGAGCAATAGGAAATATTTTGCTATTATCTAGTCTTAAATATTGATTAATAAATAGTATTTTCTTATCTATTTATTTCTTTTGTGTTGTCAATGTGTCATTAAGGTGCCTTCAAGGAAAAAAATTATCAATGAATCCGTTCTTATTAAAGGTTTTTGTCTTAGTGTGTCGTCTTTTGTTTTATTTGGTATGTTTATATCTCCTTAATCAGCTTAATTAAAATTTCCTCTTTCAAAACAAATTAATGCCCTAATTATGTAAGCCATTCCTAAATAATAGAGTCACTTTTAAAGACAGGCAAACTTTAAGACAGTTGCTGCGATATTGTAACTAGTAAGGGTAGGGGTAAACTACCAATCTAGCAGCCTGTCATTTTACAAATTAGAGATTGAAACATGTTAATCAAGACTAATTAAGACATCAACTAAGAGTGTAGGTTTTGCAAACTTCTTACTTTGAGGTTATATAAGTATTTACCTCACATTAAAATATAAGAGATAATAAGTTGTAATTTTCTTTTTTTATATTGTCATATATTATGTTACAAATTTGATAATGAGAATTTAACATGTCCAACGCAATATAAGAAAATGAGAAAACAGTAAGTATCCTTGCACTCCTGTTAAAGGTAATGGATATTAATTTATTGTACACGTCAATAATGATTATTTAACTGTCTTAGGACATTTTTAGTGCTTGTTTTGGGGCGCGGCAGGGGGGGGGGGGGATATTTTTGAAAACAAATATTTCCAAAACTTTTTTCTTTTGTCTTCCTCTTCAATTTAAAATGACTTTTCACTATTTATATCTCTAAATCTCTATCGTAAACTCAAACTTTAAGTCTATAGTTTTGTTATTTCAAGTTGAAATAAGAAGATTTTTTTTTAGTTGTTTATAGAATTATGATAGGAATGAAACAAGATCCATAGTGATATTTCGAGTATACACATTTACAATAATTTGTACAACTTTTTCATGGGGTAAAACTGTGATAAAACCCTTTTTATATACCCGATCGATATAGTTTATTTTTAAATCATTCAGATATAATCAAACAATTAAGATGTTGTTAGTGTATAATAATTATTATACACTTTATCTTACAGTAGTATTTGAATAAGAAATTAAAAAAAAATTAAAAAGAAATAATCATAACCTTCGCTGGTGGAAGGTAGAGAAGAGGGGAGGTTTCCGTCATCGGGGTTAGGAAGAAGGGAGGGATGGGTTGGTCGGTGTCAGGGGAGAGGGTACCTGGGCTCGAGCTCGGGGGAAGGGGGGTGATTTGTCGCATCGGGGGACGGGAGGGGGGGGAGATCTGATCGGGGGGGGAGTGGTGTATGATAATTATTATAAACAAACAACATCTCAACCATTTGATTGCATTTAATAATTTAAAAATAAGTTCTAGTAATAGGATATCACTAGTACAGAATATGGATACACGACGTTTTTAACCATCGTGGTAACATTTCACGACGGTTTTCTAATATCGTAGAATTAGGGTCGTGAATCTTTTTAGATTCCACGAGGTTTTTTACCCGTCGTGGAATAGATAAAAAATAGGGCCTAAATATGCACATTTAAGAATATACCACGACGGTTCTACGCAAAAAACCGTCGTGATAGGTCCGCCTATCACGACGGTCCGAAAAACCGTTGTGGTAGGGTCCGTCTAAAAAAAAAAATTTGTGAATTCATTTCATTTCCCATGGGTGGAAATCCGGAAAATTTATCTCACAAAATCAACATTTTTTATGGAAAATTCCCAAATCCATGCCTTACCCAATCAATTTTAAAGCAATCCAAATCACAACGACAATCAACAATCACCGAAAAGACGGATTTTAGATATTTTTCTATGGAAAATTCCCAAATCAACATTTTGGAAGGAACATTATGGATTTTTGACATTTTGGATGCAAATTTCACAATCAACAACCACAATCAACAAGATCAACATTTTGGATGGAAAATTCCCAAATCTGTGCCTTACCCAAGCAAGATACATTTTAACTTACCGGATTGTCGAGCGTGGGTACGGCGGAGTGGTAAAGAATGTAGGGACAGAGGAATAGCAGCGAGAGGGATAGGGAAAAATGCTCGGAGTTAGAGAGAGAGGGAGGAATGACGGCTAGAGAGAGAGGGAAAAAGGCTCGGAGTTAGAGAGAGAAAGAGGAATGGTGGAAGAATGTAGAGAGGGAGCGGAGACAGATAAATGGAGGGAGATATGGGCGACTTTGGTTTAGAGTTAGAGTTTGTATTAGAGAGTGAAAAAGTTTCGGAATGTAATGGGTGAGAAAGATGATATTTTTTTGGGTTTTAAAATACGCTCCAAAAAGTTGAACAATTTCAAAAATTTTCAAAATTCCCGCATTCATACCTATTACGACGGTTTTTTGAAAAACATCGTGGTAGATGACCTACCACGATGGTTTTTAGGAAAAACGTCGTGGTAGGATGAAAATTAAAAAAAAAAAAATTTTTGAATTTTTCAAAAAATTTTTTTTTGAATTTTTTGACCTACCACGACGGTTTTTTGGAAAAACCGTCGTAGTAGGATGAAAATTAAAAAAAAAAAATTTTTGAATTTTTTGAATTTTGACCTACCACGACGGTTTTTTGGAAAAACCGTCGTGGTAGTCATCAAATTTTTCAAAAACCATCTGGTACAAAAATTCAAATTTTTTTTTGAAAAATTCCCTCCTTCGACCTACCATACGGTTTCTAAAAAACCATCGTGGTAGCTAATTTTTAAATTTTTTTTTAAATTCAACGATGGTTATTTTTTTAATTAAAAAAATTTTTTTATCAAAATTTTAGTTGAGATACCACGACGGTTTTTTTAACCATCGTGGTATCTCTAGCTTCCACGACGGTTTTCGGAAACCCTGTTCTGCTCCGTGTTTTTACCGCATTTTCACACGATTTTTTTAAAAAACGGTCTGAAAGCTATGTCGTGAAATCTACATTTTGTAGTAGTGTATATAAAAAGACTTTACTGCACTTTACCCTTTTTCATATAAAGCTTTCCAATTAATTTTAATTATATTCCTAATAAAAGGCTTTCCACCAAGTAACCGTCGGAATATACTATTCGGATATACTTTTGTGTTGCATATTTCCTCCACACCCTAATGTAGAAAATAAGATGATTGGATATTTGTAAACTCTTGCAGGATTGAACATGAAAATATATATTTTTGCCTAGATTATTAGCTACGTCACTTGTCATGGGGAAATATACATGTACTAAATAGCGTAGACGGACCTCATCCCCATTGTTTTTTCTTGTGTGCTTTGTTTTTCATGAGAAGTTTCACTAGGTCTCAAATTTGCTAGAATTTTACATTTTAACAAAGGCCGCGTAGAAATAGAAGCCATTTATTTGTAGCTGCTTTTCATCTTTTTACATAAAAATTATAAATAAGTAATAACTAGAATGAGAAGGCTTTAAAACATGTCATTTAATTTGACATCGTTGCAGATCTCGTACTTATCTTCTCAATCAAATTAATTAGATAAAAACAGAGAAAAAGTCTAAAAATAACAATTTAACACGCTACCGCAGTATTAATAACAAACAACTAAAAATTAGCAAAGTCAACTATTCTAAAGAAACAAACAAATTAAGATGAAAAATAAATAAATAAATAAACATTAGGTTGACACATGTTGAAGAGCTATGCAACTTAGGTAGTTGCGCCTACCTAAGGCCCTATTTTTCCAACATACTTAAGGCCCATTTAGTACATCATCTTCAGATGATATTTTATCATATGAATTTTAAACTCTCAAGTTAAATCAAAATTTTTTTTTTTTTTTTACATTTTCAAAAAATCAAACTTTAAAAGTCTATAACTTTCTTATTTCAAATTCAAATAAGATGAATTTTATGTCAAAATGCATATGACGAGACAAATAAACAATATCATTTTTTTATATTTTTTTGAACACATTTTAAATTTTTATACTATTTTCTATATCACATAATTTTTTTTCTAAAGTTTTCCCGCTAAATGCATATTTTAACTCAATTTCAAAATATCATTTCCAGATATCTTCTCAAACGGACCCTTAATAAATACTAGTTGAATCGCGTGTAACATGTGTAAAATAATATACTATGTTAACCATACAAGAATTTTTTTTAATAAAAAATAAAGTAGAAAAAGAATAAAATGACAAAGCCACAAAATAAGAAAAGGAAATTAAAAAAATTAAACTCCTTTTAAAAAAAGGGTGGAGCTCACTTATGAAACTTAAAAAAAAAAATGTACGAAACTCTTTTTATTAAGGTTAAAAAATGAGGAAAAAACTTCTTTACGAAACTCCAAACAAAAGTATTCGCTCTTTAATATTTTTTATTTATTAATAAATAAATAGATAATATATAATAGATTAGTTCACACATGGATATCTATTGAGGCCTTCACTCAAAAATTATTATTATTATTATTATTATTATTATTATTATTATTATTTTCATAGTTAAGGCCTTCAACATCACTAGCACTGAAGGCCTTAAATTTTGAGGGGAAAAAAAATATGAACATAAGCCTTCATAGAGATCATAGGTGTATATAATAAAAATAAATATTTAATTGTATTATCCTATCTAACGACAAGTTAGCCTTCTTATTCAGTAGGAGTCTATACTAAAAATAAGTCATGTATGATAGTTTCATTTTAAATACAACCAAAATTTTTTTGCCAGATGTATACAATCCATGAGCTTATAGGTAAAAGAGTAGAGTTTTATGACATATTTACTTTGTATTAAAAGGAAAGAGAATATGAGTAGTAACCATGTATTTACTTATAAAAAAAGAAATAAAACTTTAGTGGACCCCACATAATATAGAGAATGAAGATGAGGAATGCTAATCCTTGCATCCCATTGTTATTGATTCATTATCATAGAGAATAAATACCACAATTGCTTATGTACACTTAATAAGTTTATATGTGTTAATATTTTTGTATTGTGTAAAATGGTTAACAATTACTATAAAAGGAATGAGATTATTTCCTTCTATACTATTAAAAGGCAAGTAAATATAAAAAAAAATTGTTTATCAAAAAATAAAAATATATACTAAAAAAGGAATAAACGATCATCACTCATATTTATTTACTTTACTTTCCAATCTTATTACCTTTCCTATTACATTCTTTTATGTTTTGGTAAATGTGCCTTGAGTGTGTGCTTAAATAAAATAAATAATTTTGAATGTCGACAAAAATAAAAAAAATCACTAAATATTTTTAGACTAAAATTTAAAATAAGAAGAATTCAGTAGCCCCCATTCGGCATAACATAACTCCAGACCTCCACCCTTGATCCTATCACATTAAAAAAATCATCTTCATTTAAATACAAATCATAATAAGAGGGATAAAAATAAGATATGCTAACACAAATAAAAATGGACATATGAAATATTTTGTAACAAATATATTAACGTACGCACGTATGTTGGAGCTAAGCTTTCAAAAAGCCATTTTATAACATGTCACAATGAAAAGATTGTCATACTCATAATCCACCAAAAAAAAAAAAAAGAAAAGAAAAAAAAAAGATGATCATATTCATAGACTCATAGTTAGAGAAGGGAGGGAGGCGGCCGACTATTAACCAACATTTCTAAACTTGATTATTAGGGTCAAAATTCCAACCTCCTCACAGTCACACTAAATTTTCAAAGAGAGAGAACTCCACCATAAAGAGAGGGCCCCACCTTTTTTACCTATCAGTTCTCTGTTCTTGATTAGGGACCAAATGTCACCATTTTTCTCTTTCTTCATATTTTTCAAATAGATTTTACGAAAATAATTAAAATACATGATACGATTTAAAATATTTAAAATAAATAATAAATTTAATAAATAAATAAATTATTTAATAATAAACAATAAATTTATCATATAAATAATGTATTTACAATAAATAATTTTACGTAAATTTATAATATTTTCAAGTTGTGAAATTTAAATCTCCCACTCTAACTTAAAAATATATATATATAAATAAATAAAATAATTAAAAAAAATCATCTTATCTCCCACACCTTTAACCTTTGACCTATGGAATTAAATTTAACAAGTATATAATTTATTTATTTCTTGTAAAGATATTATTTACTCAATAATTTTTTTTATTCATCTAACAAAGTTTTATTTATCACTCAAAAAAATTATTATTTTTTACGTAATAAATTTACAATTCACTTCCAAGTATTATTAAAAGGAGAGTTTGTGATAGAGTGTTTATGAGAGTAACTATCTGTCGGGCTCGTTTTAGATCATCGGTGTAATTAGTAACTATCCGTCGGGCTCGTTATATTATTATAGTTATAAATAAATAAATAAACATGCATGTGTGTAATTAGTAACTATAATAATATACACTAGGGGTTCTCGTCAGTCGGTGACCGGCCGACACCGTTGATTTTGGAAAAATATGAAACCGAGCAGCGCCCAAATAAATAGAAAACCGGCCATTCATCGACCGATTTTTCTCGATGGGTTTTTATCGGTGTGGGTCGGTTTCCACGATATCAAGGAAGATAGAATTGGCCGGTAATGAAGGGCAGGAGGCAGCGCTCATTCTGCAAGGTTATCAGGTTATGGAAGGGGGGGAAAAAAAAAAAGAAGTCATTTAGTGAAACGCTACCATTTCATTGATCTAAGAGAGGTTTAAAAAAACAAAAGTAATAGGTTTTTGAAGGGTTGAACTTATGGGATATAGGGGATTGGGTTTACAGGCCTCTAGGGTTACCTTATCTTCTTACTCTTGAAACTTGAAACATCTGCATCATTTATAGGGTCTCTACCTCTTTGGAGTTTGAATCCGAACGTGACATCAGCAACGCGCTTAAGGAAAAATGGAAGGGGCGTCGGTTATTCGGTTACCGACAGAACAAAAAACCTGAAAACTGTTGGCCGACCGATGAATGTTGAGCGGGAAAACCTGAAAATACCCTTGCCCCCATTCTTCTCCCCCAGACCGCACCTGATTACCTTTGCTCCCCAATGGCCTTGAACAGCGACTTCACAAACAACCCCACCATCGTTGTCGAGTCATTGCCCTTGACGTTCAGGTATAGCCCTGCGAGCGGGCCAATGGCTTCGTGACACAAGTCTGCAGTTGACGTCCTTGAGACGCTCGATAACGTGGGCAATGATCTTGGTGAGGTGGGTTGCCGCCGCATCGGGGTAGGCCTCGCAGGGGGCAGACCGACTCCTTGACGGCAGGCTTGGGGTCGATGGAGACAGCGTCGTAGAAGGAGTTGAGGAACATCGGGATTCCCTTCGGCGAGCGGCCTAGATGATCTTCTCGTGGTCGTCAATGGCGATTTGGTGGGTGTCGCGGTCGGAGAGCTTCGAGAGGGAGGTCAGGATTCGCTGCTTCAGCTCCACCTTAGCCAGCACAATCAGTGAAGCTCTTTCTTCGACGGCGTGTAGAGAGATTCTCGCAAGGGTCGCGTGTGAGATCTACGACGAGGACGAGAGAGAGAGAGAGAGAGATGAGCTGAGGAGAAACATCCACCGAAATTACCTTAATACCCTTATTTTTCTTTTATGCCAAATGAGACAAGATCTTTCCCATTTCAAAGTAACGACTCAATCGCACCGTCTATATTGTTGTTTATTTTAACTATTTTCATGAAATATATTATGTACTGCTATCTATCCTTAAAAAAAAAAAAATAATAATAATTTAATATAACTGTCGTATCCAATCTAAACAGTCCAGAATCGACGACAGAACATAACCCTCTATTACTTCAAGTTTTCTTTATTTCTTTTCTTGTTTGCTTTCCATAGTTGGTAAAAATAGCCAAGATTTTTCATAATGTAGTGCAGAAGCCTCCTCACTGGCTTCTCGAAGAGAAATTTATCTCACTCTTGCAATCATGTAGGAACCAAAATCACCTTCGCGAAGTCCAAACCCAGATCATCACTCACGGTTTTCAGTACAATGATTACATCACACCCAAGATAGTCACAGCTTGTGCGGAGATAAAGCGCATGGCCTATGCCCGCAAGGTATTCGATCAAATTCCTGACCCAAATGTTGCTCTGTGGAATGCGATGTTCAGGGCCTACGCTAAAAACGAATGGCATAGAGAGGGTATTCTCTTGTTTTGTAGAATGAAGAGCTTGGATGTAATGCCCAATTGTTTCACTTTCCCTGTTGTGATTAAATCGTGCGGGAAGATTAATGCGTCGGTAGAAGGTGAAGAGATACATTGTGTTTTGATAAAGGGAGGTTTTAGTGCAAACCCTTTTGTCGGTACTACGTTGATCGAAATGTATGCGAGTGGGGGAGTTATTGGGGCTGCTTATAAGGTGTTTGGTGAAATGTGTGAGAGGAATGTAGTTGCATGGACTTCGATGATCAATGCGTACATCTTGTGTCGTGATATGGTTTCAGCACGGAGACTTTTTGACTTGGCTCCTGAGCGTGATGTTGTGTTGTGGAACACTATCGTTTCGGGATACATCGAGTTGGGGGATATGGCGAGTGCACGAGAGCTATTTGATGAGATGCCGAACCGGGATGTTATGTCTTGGAATACCATGTTGAATGGTTATGCGAAGAATGGCAATGTTGAAGCGTGTGAGAAGTTGTTTGAGGAGATGCCTGAGAGGAACATTTTCTCTTGGAACGCATTGTTTGGAGGGTATGCACACAATGGGTGTTTCTTTGAAGTTCTAGGGTCTTTCAAACGAATGCTAGTTGAGGGTGATGTGCCTCCTAATGACGCCACACTAGTGACTGTCTTGTCTGCATGTGCAAGGTTAGGCGCTCTTGATTTGGGCAAGTGGGTTCATGTGTATGCAGAGAGCATTGGGTACAAGGGAAATGTTTATGTCGGAAATGCTTTGATTGACATGTATGCAAAATGTGGGATTATAGAAAATGCACTTAAAGTGTTTAACGGCATGGCTGTGAAAGACTTGATCACTTGGAACTCTATTATATGTGGCTTGGCAATGCATGGTTGTGGTGTAGATGCTTTAAATTTGTTTCATCAGATGAAGAATACTGGAGAAAAACCAGATGGTATTACATTCATTGGCATTTTGTGTGCATGTACGCATCTCGGGTTAGTTGAAGATGGCTTGTCATATTTCCAATCTATGGTAGATGACTATCAGATAGTACCTCAAATTGAGCATTATGGTTGTGTGGTCGATATGTTGGCTCGAGCAGGTCTTTTAGACAGGGCAGTAAAATTTGTGAAGATGATGCCCATGAGAGCAGATGCTGTTATTTGGGCGGCCTTGCTTGGAGCTTGTAAGATTTACAAAAACAGTGAATTAGCTGAACTGGCTCTCGAGCAGCTCATTGTACTTGAACCAAAAAACCCAGCAAACTATGTCATGCTCTCAAATATCTACGGGGATCTTGGAAGATGGAAAGATGTGGCAAGATTGAAAGTTGCGATGAGGGACACCGGGTTTAAAAAGGTTCCTGGATGCAGCTTAATTGAAGTAAATGACAAAGTTGTTGAGTTCTATTCCTTAGATGAAAGGCATTGTGAAAAAGAAGAAATATATGCAGCATTAACAGGGTTAATGGAATTGTTAAGATCGTCGGGATACATACCGGACCTTATGGAGCTTGGAACTGGAGCCTAGAGAAAATAAATCTCTTTAACGATTCTTATTATTATGCTATTTTGCAAATGGAAACTCTTGAACTTATTGTCTTTTTCCACCTGCTCAACATCAATAAGGGAACTTATAATTAAGCAGCAGTTTGAATGTTGTTCTGCTTCGGGATCGTACTAACTTGGTGTCTGTTTCTGAAAAATTTTGTGTTGCTGATGAGACTACCCTACAGTCTTACACTACTTACTCCGATGATCTAATTCGTCTCCCCAACTTGTAAACCTTTTAGTATCGTTTTCTTATTGTTGGTGAAATTTATAGGAGTTAAATATTGATCGTGTCATGTACTTGTAGCATCAGTTTTTCCTGTTCTCTCTAATTTGGTTTAATCTTATTAGATCAACAATTTCGCCTTCTTCGAGTCTCTTCGTGCCAGGGCAGAAAAGGCCTTGGTTCAAAAACAAAGTGAGTGCGCAAATTTCAGGGCAGTTATCAAGCAAGTACTTTCGGCTACGTTCATAGAAGGTTATGATTTACTGCATTTTCAGCAATTGGTCCAGATCATGAGAGGTTTAGACAATGGGAAGCTGAAATCAGCCCACAATATACACTATTTCAGTCATATAGCACACAGTTGAAAAGGTCGAAATAAGACGAAGGGAAATACGTTTAGACAACGGGCCATTGGAGTCAGATATGTCCTGTCATCTATGTTAAAGAAAAAGAAAAAAAGTATTCTCGTTGATTTTAAAAAAAATATTATGGTGACCGATGCTGGCAACCACACCCGGTGACTAACACTACTAGTTATTGCTGTTGGTTCTAATGATATCTTTTACGAAATTAACTTGTTTTGGGAATCAAGAAATCTCTGATTTCATTCCCTCTTAAAAACTTATATTACATCTCTCTGCTATATATATATAGGCAGAGTTAACGAAAAGAAAGTTTGTTACAAAACTTAACTTACAAAACCAATAAACTAACAGAAACCACATCTTGAACATATCAGCAAATAACCAACTAGGCTGATTGATCATAAAAATATCTAATAGAAGTACATTAAATTTTTTTTTTAATCATATGGGAAACTTGGATAAATATATTAGATTGAACTCTGATCAGTACGCTTAAACAGCGAAGAAGTTAAAAAGTACAAAACAGTGTGAAGTTGGGAAAGAAGTATTCAAAATTTGTCTTTTGTGTGAATTCCCCAAAGATTTTCCATACACATTAATGCCAAGCTAGTACCTCCAACTGTATGAATTCTAATCAGACCCGAAACGGCCCTTTTCGTGCATTCATGTATGGACTTTAGCACTGTTCAAGCCCATTATATTTTGGGCTTATCCTTTAATGGGCTTCATTACAAACAACACGAAGAAATCTCCTGTTCTCATACTCCAACGAACTGCACGTTTTTATTTTTATTTTTATTTTTTAAATGAAATTAGACGTGATACTATTGTTAAATTATGTTCGTAACCATTAATAAACTGCGGCTTTGAGTTTTCCAACTCCAACATCATGAATGCACTATTAAAAATAAAACGGGGCTTTAAAACCCCTGTGACATATGTACCTTTCATTATTATTTAAAAAAGAAAAAATTAAAAGAAAGAAAACACCTGTGTCTCTTGTTGGCTCATGTCATGCGACGCATCTGGATCCACATTTTTGTCGACTATTTAACGACTTGTTGGCCTTGGACAACATCATATTGTTGTTTGCTTCTCATATATTAACAAATATACATTTCTTTTTTCTTAATTTTCAAGCATTATATATAACACACACATATGTGTGTGTGCATATATATATGTATATATCTATATCATCGATCCAAGTGTCACATATTTTTTATGTTATCCAGGTACCTAAACTCAAAAAAACTAAGAAAAATAAGATTTCTATGATTACTACTAATTTGGTATTAAAAAATTGGGAAAACCTATCTCTCTGTTTTTTTTTTTTTAAAAGAAAAGAAAAAAATTAGCGTGGGTTCCACTCCTGTGTACAGCTCTTAAACTGAAAACCTAGGTTGTCGCTAAATTTATAAACTAACATTTTTTTTATAATTTTGTACGTATTATGTTCACTTGAATTTGTTTAATGTTGTCGAGATTAAATTATGTCTAATCCCACTCTAACAATAAACTAAACTAAGACATGTCATCATGATCCTTGTCATCATGGCAAGTACGGCGGCTATTTAAACATGATCAGCCTTAAATGCATTGTAAAGCTGCAAATTAAGGCCAAATGGAGTGTAGTTTAAGCGAGGTTGCAATTAATTATCTACACTTATAATGTAATTCTTTAGAATAAAGATGTTATTAATATAATTAATCCGTATTATTCTTTTGTCTTTTTTGCCGCAGGCGCTAAACTCGTTTATATATAATTACTAAGTTAATGGTGTTGATGTGTCCCTTTCGCAATGTATTTGTGTGATCCAACTCCACCACTCGTGGGCTGGTGGGAGTTGGTAGCATGTTGGTCAACTTGTCTTTACAGAGGACCCTTTTTTTTTTTTTTTTCGCGCTAAAATTTATTTAGTGTTCAATTAGCTAGTAAATGCAACTCCCTAATCCCAATCCAATAAATGAGTCAGTGATCCAATTGAATATATATATATATATATATATATATATTATATATGGTCTATAATTCTTATTTATTTAAAAAAAAAGAAACGCGATTACAAACTAAGCTTCCGTTTGGCTCTTAGATCCAAATCTAAGTTTTTCATATTTATTTTTATTTTTTTTTGAAAAGTCAACAAAAATTATAACTAATTTTTAAATAGTCAATTAGCTCTAACCAAAAAATTCCATTTCAAATCTGTGTTTCAAACGGAAGCCAAATATAATACAGATGCTCTTACTTTATTAAAAACAAAAAGAGATTTTGTAAAGGATGTTAAAATATAAAGGTATATGACTGATGTCGTCTGTTGGTATTTTTTGTGATAAATTATTTGAGGGGGTTTATATGTTTTAGTAATTCGATTACGTCTCTGCATAGCAACTTTTATAATTGTTATTATTATTTGTAATTAATACATGATTTGATTATAATAATTAATTAGAATGGTTGATCCTTATCGATCCTTTTATTTTAATTTTTCCGTTAACATCCATTGGGTTTGAATATTTAACAGATAATTGATTGATTTATATTAATGATAAAAATACGCATGACAGCTACATAAATTTCCATTACAAATAAGTTTTTTTTAAATTATGGCGAGCTAATAATTCAACCGCTGAAAGATGAACTATACTAAAAACTTGTGCGTCGTAATATACATATATGTATATATACTCAGGTTTACTATATAACTATCTTTACTTTTAATTCTTATACTAGAAAATGTTATTATAAAATGTAATCAGCTTCGAGAACGCAGCGAAACAAAAATGACGAGAAGATATATAAGAAGGGTGAGGAAAGCCGCCAGAGAAGGTTCGTGAAATGTCCATGAAATACATCTATTGATATATATATATATATATATATATATATATGCATGTACATCTATCCCAAGGGAGAGGGAGAGCGCGAGAGTAGTAGGATGTCCGAGAAAAATAGAAAATACTTTTATAATTGAATATCTGTATAAGTATTATACGTTTCTAAATATCAACGCACATTACAATCATAATAAATTAACGAAAATCTATGAATTCACCAATTGTGTTTGATAAAAATTTATAAACATCCGGTCAATTTGGTCTCTCTAAAATCTTATATTTACTTTTGTTTTGGAAATTCTAATTGATCCCTGCACTAAAATTGACAGGATTTTTGAGTGATAACATTAACTTTTACTGATATTACACTGCAAGTGCAAAATGTCATCTTAGAAAACCGTTAAAACTGGAAGATTTTGCATTTAATATGACCAATTTTTAAAAATTTCAGTTATTTTATTTGAAGGAAAATATTTTCGGTTGTAATGATATAAGAATGAGATTATCTTTAATAAATTTCAAGAATATTTCTTTAATATTGTCTGAGATTAAAACTGTCAAAAACAATCCATGAAATTATCTGTCAAAATAAAAATTCAGCCAGTAAAATAACGAAGTGTTTATAGGTAGGAATTAATAATGGGGAGAATTATATCCTATATCTTCAAACCCAACGAAAAATTTTGTTTGCTTGTTTTATTACTCTTTTTTAAAGTTGATGAATAGAAGAGCGGAACATTTCTTCGATATCCCGACTTGTATCACCATGTTCAAGCACATACTTTATGACATTATACAAATTACAAGAAAATGAAGTGCCGGAAACATTATTACGACATATATAATCAATTTTCGTCAATTCAAGGGATCATATAATTGTTACGTGGCTTTGTTAATTTTGAAAAATAGTTTTAGCACATTAGTTTAACTAAATAGTTATGGTCCAAAGTTTGACTGCAGTTCCGTTTAGAAAATATATAAAATTTTTTTTGCTCCGATTTAGAAAATATATATGTATATATATGCGTATTACATACAAGAAAATGAAGTGCAGGATAATTCAACTTCTAGTTCTTAAGTTATATTTATTTGTCAAATCAAGTGATCATAACGTGGATTTCTTAATTATGAACAATATAAATTTAGCAAATTAGTTTAACAAAATAGTTTTGATTCTAAGTTTGATAGCTGTTCATTTTAGAAAAATATGTACATGACCAAGACAATATACAAGAAAATGAAGTGCCGGAAACATTATTACAACAAATATTTAATTCAGCTTATAGTTCTAAAGTTATCAATATTTGTCAATTCAAGGGATCATATAATTCAAACGTGTGGCTTTCTTAATTATGAACAATATATTTTTTAGTACATTAGTTTAACTAAATAGTTATGATCCTAAGTTTGACTGCAGTTCCTTTTAGGGAATATGTATATATATATATATATATATATATATAGTTGTGACAATATATAACTAAATGAAGTGCCGGCCGAAAACATTATTACAACAAATATATAATTCCACTTATATAGTTCTAAAGTTATCAATATTTGTCAATTCAAATGATCATATAACTGTAACGTGGCTTTCTTAATTATGAACAATATATTTTTAACTTATTATAGTTTATCAAATAGTTATATATGATTCTTCAAAAAATAAAATGATTGACTGCTGTTACTTTTAGAAAAATAAATAAATATATATATTTATATAGGGTTAATGTTGTGCATGACCCGACTTTGAAAAGACAATCATGCTTAAACTAGGTATTTAAAATCGACACGTAATTTAGCAACGTTATGTGTACAGAAACATGGGATATACCTAGGTTATTCGGCTCCCTGGATCGTACCATCCCTGTTTGTGGAAGCATTTGAAAGTTGAAAATATTAATTATTCGTTGCCGGTGATTTTCCCCCACTCTATATCTTTTCCTGTCAATATGAAAAAGAAAAGAAGAAGAAAAAGTAGATATAAAACAGATAATTCAAAATTTACGGTAGGCCACGTTTGGTAGATAATTTTTTTTTAATAACTATTATATTATCCACGATAAAAATAAAGAATTCATGGTAAGACACAATCGTAACGTCAACTTCATCATGTGATAAAAAAAAAAAAAAACTTTTGATAGAGTAAAGTAGCGTAATCTAAACGTAGGAAAAAAAAAAAAAAAGATAAACCATGATTAAAAAAAAAAAAAAAGAAAACTCTGTCAGGTTATGTTAAATCAAATTAAATTAAGTTAAATTGTTAAAATGTACTAAAGAAAAAGAAATAATATTAACAGTGAAAATGGTATCTTTATCTTATTGATAAATATTATTATTCTTAATTATTAGATTAATATTTTATAAATATCTAATTTATAATTATGAGTAATTTTACATCGTGTGCGATAAGTTTTTTAACGTGGACACTCTTATAAATTATATTGTTAAAAAATTAAATTAACAATTAATTGAACAGTCTCAACGGGTACCGTAAGCTTTTTTCCAAAAAAAAAAAAGAAAAAAGAAAAAAAAAAGAGACTTTAATCAATGATAGAGGAGAATATCACTGGAGATGGGGTTTTGCCGACTGGGGTTGGTAAGCTGGAAGATTGAAATTATGCATGTACTTGGTGGACTCAAATAGGGTTTCAAAAGAGAGTAGGCAAAAAATAGATGGTTTCGTACGAGGATAAATGATCTGCATGTACTGTTTACAAAAACTATATGATAATTATAGATATTCGGCAAAGTAGAGTAGGACTATAGGCTTTTATCTAGTCATCTTTGCAAATTCATTACCAATGTAAATATGACGACTAATAACTTGCCACAAAAATTTACCTGCTTTTGGTAGAAACTAGAAACTACCAAAGCTAGACGGCTCAATTATTCGACTCCATACACCATGGCCATCTCTTCTTTTGGTAGCGTCTTTTTAGCATTCTATTAATATTTTTGTTTGTTCTTGTTGTAGATCACCTTTTAGTTTCTCAATGATGATATAGATATATATATATATATATATATATATATATCCATGTCATGTTCTGCTAAAAATTTACAACGTGTTTCAAAACTTCTTTTATTCTTATATCAAATAATTAAAAATCAATTAACAGCTAAAACTGTAGTTGTTATCTAGTGAAAAAGATTCTTCCTCTTCCTCTTCTTTTTATTTTTTTTCCTGTCTCAAATCTAAATTCTGTTTGGATCAAAGGTTCGAGCTTAAGTTATTCATCTCAGTTTTTGTTTTGTTTTTTTTTTCCTTAAAAAAATCAATAAAAATTATAATTCGGTTTTGAAAAGTAACTAACTCCGACCTTAAAATTCCATTTCAAACCTTGTTCCAAATAGAAGCTCTTTTAACATGGAATATGTGCACTACATATATATATTTACCAAATCTTCCAATTACTAAATATTGGTGTTAATTTTTTTTTCTTGAATAAGATGGTGGTAAATTCTTGCTCTAATGATCAGTTAAATAAGAAGGGCAGGTTCCTATATCGGATGGAAGACAGCTAGGGCAGGTCAGCTGAGAACACTGTGGAGTTAAAGAAAACCCTACTCCTTCAGATAGGATGTGCATATTTACCGGCCATGTGAGCCTTTCGCCGCTAACACAGAAATGAGCACGGTTGCGGTGCTTATTTCTCACTGGGATGGAGAACTAGGACCCATATTAAGACCATTTCTAGAGACAAAATGAACTATATCTTAGTTCAGCTATAGGATGAGTTCATTTTAAGGAAAATAAGACATAAATTAAGAAGCGGGCAGACAGAAAACAGAATAAAAAAACTTAATTAAGAAATTAATTAAGGAAATTTCTTTTTCTAATGTACAGTTTTTAATGTTTTAATTTTTTTGGGGTGAGAGTGCAGTTTTTAATTAGATGTTAAGTTAATGTGGTTATCTAATTCTATAGCAAAAGGTAATCTAGTAAGTGTAACTCTATGAGACGTCATGTATTAATTTTATTAATTAACTAATTGGAAGTGATCTCAAGCCCCTTTGTCCCATGCACTTCCACGAGTAAATAAATTCCTCAACTAGTATAAAGAATGACGTGCGCTCATTAACTTGATTGATCATTCTAAAGTGGGGAGAAAAAACCAAAAAAAATGTGTGATTTCATTACTAATAACCAAAAAAACAAAAAACAAAAAACAAAAAAAAAAAAAAAAAGAAAGAAAGAGAAAAAGGGTCGGCTGATTATATGGTAGCACATCAAAGCATCAGCTTAAGATGATAGAAATTGACATCCATTTTCAATTCGTGGGTCCATTGTATATAACTATATATATATATATGTAGCAAATTAAGTGATGTTAACATATTTTCTAATTATAAAGCCAACTATTTTAATTTCTTTTATACATAAATAGGTTTTATCAAGGAGTCACATTTGACGAGTAAGCGAGTGGTTGTTGAAGCATGTCTCATTTTTATTCCAATCCATCTCTATCTGATCTCTCTGATTGGAGCTTCCAATTATTAATTCTAAATTAATTTCTTTGAGATTTTTTAATATACATACATACATATATATATATATATATATATGTTCGATTTTATTTTTTCCTCTCATTTTGCTAAAAGTTAGAAAGCAAAAAGTGACCATATATACGTCAAGACTTTGTCGTCAAGATCAGTAATCAATAATTCAATATAAACACAAGTTTATCCTAAAAGTTTAGTAAATATTATAATCACAAACCAACGCCATCAAGGGTTAAAGAAGTTATTCATGTATATATATATATATGTATATATATATATATATCAATAAGATTTCCGACGCAAATTTCCTAGTGAATAGTTGAAGTACCAAACCGGGAAAGAAGGAAATTTAGATACAATCAAATTCCAATAGATATGCCAATAATTGGGTATATAGATCATTGCAATAGTTATAGGATCGTTGACTTATTAGAGCCTAAAATACTAAATTGATCGAAATGGGAAAAGGGAGAAGTATACACTCACACAAATATATGTATATATATATGTGTGTGTGTGTGTGTGTTAGGTTTCATCTCATGCCTACCTAGTTCCTTCTTCATCGTCACGGGGCATTTCTTTTCAGGTTTTAATTTATTATGAGGGTCTAAATTGACGTACACAAATATAACTGGCTTTTGATGTATTGGCATGGCTTAGTGGAAATCATATATAAGGGCTATCCTATGAAAGGTGTTGCGAGAATCTCACCTTATTTCAATCACTCAAATATTTTCTTTAAGAGCATTTTTTTTTTAACCTTCTGGATTCCAATGACATTCTAGGGTAATGTATTTTTTGCCCTTTTTTTCTTCTATTAGGTTACTGCGCCATTTCTTTTTGGAAGTTTATTTAAACAAAAATTGAACGAGCTTAAATGAACGATACTAGGGGCAACATAGATAGAAGGTCGGTCTTCTAGAATATAGGATTATCGTGCTCATATTTTATTAATTATAAAGCTTGCCAATAATTTTTTTTTTCAACTTCTATTTTATGTGACTAATAGTACAGTCTATCAGCACTTTTTAATGTTTCGGGCTGAATATAGCCTCCATTACTCATATATCATGAACATAGTCTAAGATAAAAGAGATAGAATATATATAGAAAATACATACTAAAATAAGAGAATAGAGCTACTAGTAAGGCTTATGGTTGGAGTTTGTATTTTTGGCTTCAAGAGAAACAAATCAGAAATCTCAATATTTATTATTAAATCAACTCTAAATAAAAAATTACAATTAAGAAAATATTTAATAGAAACATGAAATTTTAACTTAATTTTAGCCATTCTGAATAATCTTAAGAGATAAACATGATTCTATATTTAAAAAATACAAAAGATAACTATATCCTATTAACTAATATTAATAATGATAATATAATTTACAATTAAAATTCAATTTTTGTAGACATAATTGTCCAGAAACAAAACTTTTGTAGTTAATCTCCTTTTTGCGCAATTGCATGGCAGGCCATGTATTAAGAAATTCGTTCAAAATTTAATGTGTTTTAATCCACTTTTTCTACAAACAAAATAATAATCAACTAAAATGTAAAAATCGATTTTCCTAGCTTTAGCCTTAACGAGCAATGATGGTATCTTTTACACCCGTGAATATAAATATTATTTGGGTATACACCCGTGACATTATTTGGATATTTCCTTTAGATGAAATCGTCTCAATTGGAGGCGCTTGGAAAACTAGAAGGAAAATATTGAATAATGACTCACGATCTCATGGTTTGGATTGGTGCTTGACTTGGATATGGGAAAAGTAATCCAAAATAGTACCTTTATACGTGGAAGCTAGCTGGTTTGGATACGTGAATTTAAACTATAAATTTGACAATAGATTGTTTAGGGAATACTAATAAGAAAATATCTGCGAGGACTACAGAAAAATATGCAAGTAGGAGCACATTCCAGAAAAAAAAAAAAAAAATCAACGGAAAAATTAGAAAAAGATATTTATGAGAAAAAAGTATTAGAGAGGACTGCGGGGGGAAAAAAATCTGTAGGAATGCATTTGAGGGGGGAAAAAAAAAAGTTTTAGTGGGGCAACGAAAGAAATAATGCCTTTTACAATTGCTTTGAAAAAAAAAAATCCAAGGGGACACATTTGGAAAAAAAATAATTTCCATGGAAATAAATTAGAAAAAACATATTTCAATTTTTTAGACAAAAAAAATATCCATTAGGAAACAATTTAAATCTATAACATTTAAAGAAAAAAAGCCAAAAAAGAAAAAAGAAAAAAAAAAGAAGAACAACTAAGATGTACTTTTCATCCAGAATGTGCTTTGGTTCGAAACACTCAAGCATTTCTTTATATATTAAAATAGTAATTATTGTAGAAAAGTGATACATTTATATATGTTGTCTCATGATCCAGGGGAAAAAAAAAGTTCCTACTTCTCTCCTTTCCTTCTTCTCTTTTGCCAGCGAATAGTATCCAATAATTTTTTCTAATGCAAGGTTAATTTTATATCAACTTAAAAGATATCTAAATAGTAATTTTTTTTTACTAAACCATTGTGAAATGTAACCAAAAAAAAATAATGGATTTAAAAAAGAAAAGTAAATGATGATAAGAACGGGATCGAAAAACATTTTTTTTTAAATGGAGAAAGAGGGAATGAAAGTGAGAATAAGGATACTTGACTATTTTCTTGAGTAACGACATTTACTTATCTATATATGAAGCTACACAATATTTTTTAGTGTGAAATTATGAAAAAGTAAAGATAATTTTTTATTGTGTAAATAATATCCTACGTTTTTTACCCCTAATATTTAAGTGAGTCACGTGTCCCCCCACTAGTTAATAAATGGTTTTGCAACATCTAACTTTATATTAAAATGAGAAATTGAAAATAATTTGGTCCTCTTTCTAGTGCTTACTAAATTTAAGAGTAGAAATTTTATCAATTCAATTCAGTACACGAAGAAGAGGATTTACAGTTGATAAAAAGATTTTATAAATGTTTCAAAAACGTCATGAAATCAAGAGTCAAAAATTGTCTTAATATCTTATGACGGTTTTTAACCATTGTGAAAAAGACACGTCTAGCGCCTGAGCTACGGGACTGTTTAAAACTATTATGTAGAAAACAATTTTAAACAATATCACTTTCACAACAACTTTTCAAAAACCGATATGTATTTTAGCTCTTAAAAAATAAAATAAAGTCTGCATTAGAGAATTTAGTTCCACAATTTACCAAGGTTTTTGTAAGATATTCCTTTTGTGTTCTTCTATATATAATAGATCGAACAATGATGAGAAAGATGATGATGACGACGATGATCAATGGTCTGAATTTGAGAAAAAAACTGGTTCCCTCATGTAGTAGTAAAATATCAAGTCCAAAACACCAATCATCGACCACTCGTGGCTTCTTGACATGATGAGATGCTTGAATTGACATCCGATATCAATCTTATGTTTTTTATTAAGAAAAATTGACTAGAAATTGGATTTGTTCTCTGTATTAATTAACTTTTAAAAAGTCTTTCCGTAGAATAATAATAGGTCCTATCATGAAAAGATCGTTTATTAATTAATTGGTAATTGGTGGAACAATGATTCTGATAATATTTTATTATAAACTAATAAAAATACTTAATGGTCGATCGTGTTCTTTAAACTAAATCTAATACCATAAGAAGGAAAATCGCCTTTAGGACTAATGTTTGAACTCTTTGATTCTCAGCCTTCTAGTTTCTAAAAGTAACTAAAGATTTTCAAGTCTTATTTTAGCATTTGTGTGCGTTTTCCCCAAGCACGCGTGTGTGGGCTTGACATTCTTTGGAGAAGTCTTCTGCTTATAAGATTTTAAATAAATAATTAAGTCAACATATTCAAGTTCCTCAAGATATACATTAGATGCGGAATTTTAGAGTAAGTTAAGATATTGTTTGGTCGTATTTCTTCTTATTTATGGACCAAAAAATTAACAAAAAAGGGACATTTTTTTCCCCTTTGCTTAACAAAATGAGAGGATTAGTGATGTTTTCCTAACGTCCTCACCCAGCACCACTTTAAAAATTTACTAGAATCATAAATATAGGATGGGATCAATCTATGCTCTCGTTAATTATCTTCAGAAATTCTAAAGAAATAGTCATAAAACAATCATTCATTACCGTTATGTTATCACCACCAATAATAGTGTGACATTTCTAATTTTATTCTTTTCATTTTTAATAATAAAAACTAAAAATCATACCGGACAACGTAAATTATTTAGAATTAATGTTGAATATGACATATTTTTATTAATGTTCATTTTCATCGAAAATATGGTATATCTCCATTATCTATCTAAGTGCCACTCCAAAAAGTATATTGACATTTTCTTTTACAACTTAAACAGAATTACGTATGAAATTACATCTAGATTATATGTATAATCATCAAAATATCTTTGATACTAAAATATTATTGAATAAAAATATCATAATTAGAACATCATACCCACTAGCCAATCCAATATAAGTATCTCCTTTAAACAAATTAAAATAACACAAATAAAAGTGAAGTTTAGGAATTTAAGAGTCCGCCAAATGATCATTTTCAGAACAATAATTTCAGAGCATATCTATGTAAAAGCCAATCTTTCAAAGATACGACTGAGAAAACTAAAAAAGGTAGCTGATTAATTAATTTTTATTAAGGTCCTTTCCAAGCTAAAGGAGCTAATTAAATTTGCGTCTCTTCGATCATTATGCGTCGCTATCTTTCAGATTACCAATTCTCAGTAGTTCTATACATTAGTCAACATATACCATCATGATTTGGATTTCAGCGTACTACAAAAAGCGATAATATTCTTATATATTGTATTATATTCCTTAGTAAAAGCTATATAATATTTGTGATCAGGCTAATTTATTCCCAAACTAAAATATATAATTCCACTCAAAGGGAAATGACTTCTAGCACGCGCCGAAAAAATCTCTCTCTACACTAAAATATCCCTAGATTATTATGATCATAAACTTCTTTCTTTCTTTCCATCTTTCTTTTTTCTTTTTCTTTTTTCCTTAACAGGGAAAAAATATCTATGATAATTTCGTTTTATATTACATGTATTTTCGTCATTTATGCCCTAAGGATTACTTATTTGAAGCTGAAGCGACGAATTTTATCTTTCGCTTTTCTTAGAATTACATCTCATGACGTGCATGATTTGATCCAAGTATTACATGAACAACTGGTAACTAATTACAGACATGCCATACTGATACTTTTTCTTTTTTTTTTTTTTTCTGTCAAATAAACGATGAGAACGAGCGACTAGTATTAATATGTTAATGGACAGCTCAATTAAATTCATTTCCCGAAATCAAGAAAGAAAGGAATAAAAAGAAATAAATGCACACAGGGCGCAAAAGAGAACAAACACACACACACAAGCCAAAAAAAAAAAAACGGCACGCAGGCGTGTGAAAACAAATGCACCTGCAAGTGCAAGAAAATAGCCGCACGCAGGCGCACAAAGCAAAACTAACGAAAACATAAAAACACTACTGGGAAAAGAAACTAGAATGGTAAAAAGATTACATAATTATGACTTAGACCCTGCAAGTAGTTCCAATAATGCCTGGACCATCTAACCAAAATCGAGTGAGAAAAAGACTAGAAGGTAAAAAGATTATATAATTACCTATACAGTACTTAGTTAACAAAATGATAATTCTAAAATCCTGGTAACTTTTAATAATTGAGAGAGTGCACAAAAATCCGGGCTTTGAAATCATCAGGCAGACTTGTTACGTTAATCCAGTGACGACAATCCAAAGAATCAACAACTTGGTTTCCCTCCCAAAAAATTTGTGAACGTTAAGGAATAGAATTCAGGTAATTAATCGTGTCAACTCATGTGGCTTCAAGGTGCTTTTATTGTGATACGTAATATGTATCCTCACATTTTTTCATTAAAAATATTTTCTTTTTGAATAATAATAAAATATGTCCCCCATGTATGTTTTATTGAAACGTTGCATTCTTGTCTTACATTTTTAAAAAATTTTTAAAACTTTCCTCACGATTTGTAAAACGTATGTAACAATTGCAACGATTTTGAAAATATAGAATAGAACACAATAGTTCGATATTGATAATAAATATGGAAGTTATAATTATGGCCCCTTTTCTCCTTTCAAAATCTCATGACGAGGTAGATCACGTAAGTCATCATGTAAACTAAATTAACCGAACTTTTCGACGTTAGGAAAGACTACTATACATACATATGCAGTCATAAGTCATCAGTACATAATTAAAAAGTCGTTGAAAATGTAGATAAGTAGGAATAAGAGAATTCAATCCTGATACGGTACCGTTTATAACTTTCTCCGCGAATGGAGAAATTAATCAAGTAACGCGTGATGAGTACGTTGATTTTTAGTTTTCACATTTCAGTCTATAAAGTTTAAAACCCTAATAGTATTCTCATTAAATTATTATACGTCACATTAAGCTTGATATAGGGGGAAAAAAAAAAATAGACCCTTCATGATTAGTAATAAAAAAAAATCTAATTCATCCCCCTTTTACACAAATATTTCTATCTTAACGCATAACGCGCGATATCGATCTTTTGCAGTATTCAACATATTTGAAAATATTGCAAGAACGCACTGGTGAAAAAGAAAAGAAAAGAAAAGAAAGAAAAAAAACTATACAAACCAACTAGTCGGAAATCTCATTTACAGATTTTCTTGAGAAAGAAAGGGTGAAAGGAACGTACCAACGACCCATCATATATGGTATATTTCTCATTTAGACCACAGTGGAAAAAGGAAAATGTTGTCTTCTTCAACAGTGTCAAACTCAATCAGTGCCCCTTTGAATTGACCAACAACCTCTTTGAGGTGGTAAGTAACTATTACGTTCACACACACACACACACACACACACATACATATATATACAGGTATATGTTTTACCAGTACAAAAAGAGGATTAACCGTCGGGGTACCTTTTCTACAACGGTTTTCTAACCGTTGTGGTATCCAGGGTTGTTGACTCTATTTGGATTCCACGATGGTGGAATAGACAAAACTGGTGCCAAATAAGGGGTAGATAGGGTTATTCCACGACGGTTTTTTTTTTTAATAAAAAAACCATCGTGGAAAAATGATCATAACTTAGTAATTGAATATCTTACATCTTTCATTAAAACTCTCCGCAATGCAAGAGATAATAATTGTTGCATTAAGATATGATAATCACGTGTTTTCATTCCAACGAGTCTCAAATCCTATCATTCGATGACATCTTGTCCTTTTTTCATCTTGACCCATTACAAACTAGGCATTCATCTAAATCTTCATATTCTCGGTAAAGGATGCAATTATTTGGACAAGCATGTATCTTTTCATATTCCATATCTAAAGTACTCAACGTCTTCTTCACTTTGTACATACTAGGCTGTACTTTGTTATCATTCGGTAAAACATCTTTTAGAAATTCTAAAAGAATCGTGAAATTAGAATTCATCTACCCACCCTTCTGATACTTTCATTTTTCATAATTTAACCAATGCCCTTAATTTTATATATTTTGTACACCCGACATACAAAGGCATCGCGACATTATTAATCATTGCCTCAAATAACTCCGGATAGTGCGTAAAGTATTCTTTCAAATCATTTATCTTATCGAATATATTATCACCAACGTTTTCCTCAATAATATGCTCTTTACCTTTACTCGTAGATGTATATTTAATATTGAAAAAATCTTCACAATATAAATACCACGTTTGGTAAGAACAAATAATCCCATATGTATGCAAATGCCCTATAACATTATCAATGGAATGAAATCTATGATTTTCACAAATTTCACACAGACATGGAATCTTATCATCTTGTATGTGAGCTTTGACAAATGAAAAAAATTCTTCAACACCATCTTCATAAATTTTAGACAATCTATCAAACTACATCCATTTTCTATCAATGATTTGCACCTCCTAAATCAAAATATCAAAATTTTAGAAGTCAAAGTACTAAATTTTAAAATGCATATCAAATTAATTTAATACCCATTACACAATTCACTCAAAAATCGTAAAAATAAAACTAAAAATACAAAACTTAAAATCATAATTAAGTTTAAATACCGGGAAAAAATAATTTCATGATCACTTAAATTAACACTAATTGCACAATTAGCTCAAAGCGGTCTTAAAATATACAAAACATAAAATCAGAAGTCTAAATACAGAGAAAAACAACAAAAAGAAGTTAGTAATCACTTACAATAGAGATTGATGGATGGTAGATGGTGGTGACGATGTCCAACTGTAGTGTAGTGGTTGTTTTTGGAGCGTTCTGATCTAATTTTCGTTATTACAGTTGCGGTATTGATGTGAAAAAATGAGGGCATGATTCGATTTTGTCTGAATTTATTGTGGATTTTCCACGACCGTTTATGGAATCCAGATGCTTCCATGACCATTTTTGGAAACCCAATTCCGCGTCGTATTTTTGGCATACTTTCCACGACTGTTTTTAAAAATAGTGTTTGTTTATGTATATATATATATATATATATATATATATATTTATCACATTTTCATTTCATAAAGTTGTTGCTCGATTATAACACTTTGACTTTCAATAAAACACCACTAATGATGGGCTCCATAACTAGTGATAATGCTTTTATCTTTTGTTTGAAAAAGGCGAAAATGTGGCACAATGGGACTATGGGTGCACAGTAGTACAATTGACATTAAGGTTTTCCGAGATATTCTAGCTAAATTGGCACTTCGTGAAAATCTCATCCTCTGTGATCATGTCGTCACTCAAAATATTATTAAAATAACAAAGAAATAGAAAGACAAAAGCATCCAGGAAAAAGAATATAAATAAATAATATGTATATATGCATGTGTGTATGGACACGTTTTGCTTGGTGGGTTAGATTGGCACACGCTTTAAGTTGACAAATCTAATTGGCTTGATCTATGAGTTGATGGGGGGGGGGGGGGGGGTCAAAGATATACATATATATATGTATATATATTTATATTTGTATACATACATATGTATACACACACATTCACTTAAAGTTTGACTAAATAGAGCGTAAAAGAAAGGTGATACTGCATATATGTACATGTACAAAGTCCACTTTTATGAATGATCTGAAAATTAAGTACTAATAATGATTAAGGAGGTTTCATCAATGGATCTAAACGCCGACCCTTAGAACATGAATTCGAAGTCTAAGAAAAGGAATTTTCTAACGTGGAATAATAATTAATTCGACGAGTAATGCCACCGCCACAAAGTGTAAAGATAATTTTTAGTCAAATTTCTAGATTCATGCCTTAATTTTTCCTTCCCCCCCGAGTCGGCAACTCCTTATTTGTAGATTCCAAACTGCCGATGAGAAAATGATCAGTTTGGTGCCACCATTTTCGTTAGTTTGTCAGCACAAAAGTATTCTCTTATCTTGTCGTGCTTTCGCTTGGTGAAAATTTGGTGTCATACTTTTTGAAATTCAATGCAGCTTCTAAAATTCCTATGCGGACCACGGGGTGCGAGAGCGACATTTCACAACTGGGGCTCACGCATGCACATGGGATGCGCGCCGCTGGAAAAAACTACCAAAATTCTTCTGCTTAGTTTTCAAAATTCAAAGTCATTCGCGATTTAGTTTAGAACTTTACCTTCAGTTCTATCCGTCACCAAACTTGCACATCTCCCACACGTACGGTTTTCCGAAAAGAAAAATAAACGAAACTTAACTAAAAACAAATGAGACTTAATGAATAATGAAACATTGAATGTCATCGTCACCAATATTATGGATCTTTCTACGACTTCAAAAATTGTCAAAAGTTATATGAGTTCACCGGATATCAAGATTTCTAATTATTTTCAAATAATTTAAATTTATTAATTTGATTATAAAACTCCAATCACCAACGATGATAAATACATGACATGACATAGTTAAGAAAGTAATACATTTCAAACATGAAACCCTAATGTTCTGTGTGTGTGTGTGTGTGTGTCTCTCTTTTCATATCTAGCACACAGGATGACATACATTCTCTGTAATATCCATTAGATCGATTATATCTATTACTATTATATAAAACTGGAGTTGTTGACTATTCAAAACTTTGATATTTTCATTTTGTCCTTTAGTGGGCTTTTTTCAAAAAATTTCCCCCCTTTTTGTGGATGAAATTATTTGATGTCTACTTTAGTGCTATCATTATTTACTGGTATTCTTTATTTTTCAGGCTGAAAAGTTTTTACTTGTTTTATTTTCATTTTTTACCTTTTTTTTGGGCATCTTTTCCTCTTAACTTTTTGAAAAATACTTTTGATTTGCTCATTTTATTTAGAAATTTTATATCTACATTCTATTTAAATAAATAAAAAAAAACTAATAATTGTTAATAGTAGAATTTCTCCGATGTCGGAAGACGACCTGTTCACTGGTGAACAAGCTGCGCGAGTACAAATAGACTTATTTTCATGATCAGTGAAGAAGTGCCGATGCCCGTGTATACCCGACCAGACCAAACAAATCAGTAGAGGATTTTTCCCTGAGAACTAGTTTGATCTACTATCACCTTTGATGCACTGCTAGTCCTTAAGTTAACCATCTTCCAGAGACCGAGCATATTATTGTTGAGGCCCGTAGTACTGGTTTGGGCAACACTTCCCCGACCACCGCTGAACCTTTGCCTGGGTTGTCAGTCCCGTACTGTTCCTGCCATGCGATCCCGTATCAGCTGACAATAGTACCGTAGCACAGCACAGCACACCTACTACCCTACACTATTTGATACTTGGCATCCACTATCTGTTACTGTACTTGTTCTTGCTCTTGCCTTAGCGCTCATAACCAAGTGGTAGTCAAGTATTACAACAAAAAGTTCCATCCAAGAGCTTTCAAGGTTGGAGACTTGGTCCTCAAGAAGGTTCTAGTCCAAGGACCCAGGTTGTGCTCCTTCGGCACCAAAAGGGACAAATCCTATAAGGTCACTGACGTTATGCGACCGGGTACATACCGGCTTGCCGACCAAGATGGGATAGTTCTCAGACACCCCTGAAATGATGATCAACTCAAGCATTTTTACCAGCAGTTATCAAGTTGTTTAAAGCCATGTACTAAGTGATTAACTTAGTGAAATGAAGTGTTTTTAGATCACCTCCATTTGTTTCTTTAACTCATCTCATTAAATGAAAGCCAATCTGATCTGCTTCAGTAGACCACACCATCCCTCAGCTCCAAGGACGACTGGAAAGAATAAAAAGGTTCCTGCAAGGGATACCGACCAGAGTGTGACTTGAGGTTCATTTAAAGAAAAACATCAAGCTGACAACAAGAAGCACCTGAGCAGGTCCATCTAACTTGGTCTACTCCGATAAACCACACCATACCCGGGACCACTGGGAAGTATAAAAAGGTTTCTATAAGGGATGCCGACCAGAGTGTGGCTTGAAGTTTATTTTAAGAAAAAACATTAAGCTGACCATAGGAACCACCCGAGCAGGTCCATCCAACTTGGTCTGTTCCAACAAACCACACTATTTCAGGGGTCCAAAGACCACCAGGAAGAATAAAAAGGTTATTACAAAGGGTGCTGACCAGAGCGTGGCTTAAGTTTTTATTTTAAGGTTCCTGCAAGGGATGCCGACCAGAGTGTGACTTGAGGTTCATTTAAAGAAAAACATCAAGCTGACAACAAGAAGCACCTGAGCAGGTCCATCTAACTTGGTCTACTCCGATAAACCACACCATACCCGGGATCACTGGGAAGAATAAAAGGTTTCTATAAGGGATGCCGACCAGAGTATGGCTTGAAGTTTATTTTAAGAAAAAACATTAAGCTGACCATAGGAACCACCCGAGCAGGTCCATCCAACTTGGTTTGTTCTGACAAACCACACTATCCCAGAGGTCCAAAGACCACCAGGAAGAATAAAAAGGTTATTACAAAGGGTGCTGACCAGAGCGTGGCTTAAGTTTTTATTTTAAGGTTCCTGCAAGGGATGCCGACCAGAGTGTGACTTGAGGATCATTTAAAGAAAAACATCAAGCTGACAACAAGAAGCACCTGAGCAGGTCCATCTAACTTGGTCTACTCCGATAAACCACACCATACCCGGGACCACTGGGAAGAATAAAAAGGTTTCTATAAGAGATGCTGACCAGAGTGTGGCTTAAAGTTTATTTTAAGAAAAAACATTAAGTTGACCATAGGAACCACCCGAGCAGGTCCATCCAACTTGGTCTGTTCCGACAAACCACACTATCCCAGGGGTCCAAAGACCACCAGGAAGAATAAAAAGGTTATTACAAAGGGTGCTGACCAGAGCGTGGCTTAAGCTTTTATTTTAAGAAAAACATCAGGCCGACCACATGAAGCACCCGAACTAGTCCATCCAACTTGGTCTGCCGGAGTAGACCACACCATCCTCGGGGTCCAAGGACTACCAAGAAGAATAAAAAGGTTTCTGTCGGGGATGCTGACCAGAGTGTGACTTGAGGTTTATTAAAAAAAAAAAAAAAAAACCCTAAGTCGACCATAGAAGGCACCCGAGCAGGTCTACCCAACATCATTTGCACCAACAAACTACATCATCCCTGGATTCTAAGGACCATCAGGAAGAATAAAAAGGTTTCTACAAAGGATGTCGTCCAGAGTGTAACTTGATGCACCCGAGCAGGTTTACCTGACCACTTCATGACTAGGTAGATTCTTACAAAATCTCTCTGAGTCTAGGAGGGGTACCAGAAGGACAGATCATTAACGTCTAACCAGTAAATTGTAGAAACATAAAAAAAAAAAATTCATTAATTTCAAGAAATTTGGGGGGGGGGGGGGGGGTTACAATCTGGGCACCCAGAAGTAAAAAAAAAGAAGTACAAAAAAAGCAAGACATCTATTGCTCGGGTGGACCAATCTGCTCAATTACCGACAGATCAGTACCAATCTTTGGCTCGTTGATCACCACAATGTCATCGGCCACCTGGGCACCCCCAACGACTTCAACCTTTTCACCGTTGCCAACTACCGCGTTGTCACCATTGCCCTATGTTTCCTCGGAGATCTCGGAAATGAACGACCAGTTTAACCCGGTCAAGCTAGGGTTGGCCAAGGTGAAACTAGCCTTCATATCCCTCATCCTCTCTTTGTATTCGGTGAGGAGATAGGCTTCAAACCACTGGGAATTCTGGAAGTTGGCGACCGCTGTTGTCGTGCTTGGTCAAGGCTGGCGAAAAGTACTTCTCGAAGGTAATGGGAGTGCTCGGACCGAACCGGGCTAACTCACCCATGGCCCTTTTATTCTCGCTTTTTCTGCCTTTAGAGCTTGCTTCTCTGCCTTCTTCACCTAGGCCAACTTCTCGGCATCCCCACACCTTTTTACTTCAACGATCAATCTGGTTACCTTGTCTTTCATACGGTTAAAGTGGCTGTGAGTTACAACGTTGTTGAATAACACAAGGGAGACCACCTGAAACGAAGTCGAAGACTCGTCGGAATAACAAATTAAACAAAAACAAATACTCAGGAGGATGGACAGGAAAAATACCTCGACCAACTTATCAATCATGTCCTCACTGGCCTATATATAGTTAGAACACCGGGAGGACTCAACAACCTCTGAAATTAGAAAGTCGTCAAACTTTGCAACGACCACCTTTCAAGCTAACGACTTCCTGCTGATCGGCTTAGCCCCAGTGATTGTGGCTGGAGGATCACGGGGTCTTATATCTTCCTACCTGGTACAGGCAGTATGCTCAATTAAAGCGGGTTGTTCTTCTCAAGTGCGTCCGACTGGGGCTATGGGAGGGTCGATCGAGACCCCGCTCATTGTGTCGGAACCTTGGCCCTCCGGATGGGTCCTACAGCTGTCATCCCACTTAGAAAACTTCCGTTGTAGCTGAATAGCCCTCTCTTGATCATTTTTGCATTTGATCTCACATTGTTCTTGGTCGGCAATGGTTGGTTATGCAAACAAAGGAAACAAGTTAACACCTAATCTGGGCACCTCTTACGGAAAGCTATGAAGCAGGACGACCTTCGATCCGAAGACCCCGCGGGGGATAGAGCTGTCGGATCAACTTTTCCACGTCCTCGTCAGGGACTCTCGGGCTCAAAGTTCGGGGGGAGGAACTGCTAGACTGCAGAGGTTGATGTGGTTAGCACTCCCCATGGGACCTCAGATCCAGCAACGTATAAGCTACCACATCAGCAACAACCTCTATCCGTGTGTGTTAATGGACAACAGAATCGGGCATTGGTGCCACGATTATCACCTTCTCCTCGGACTGCACTGATCGTGATCGATCTTGAGGGAAACCGGATGTGGAGGACTAACTGAACCAATTGTACTTGACCAAGCTCTCATTTGCCAGCAGTTAGTTTTGGTTTCGCTCAAGGTCTACTTTCTTTCAGAGCTTTTCGAACCTTTCTCGATTTGAAGACTCCGTGTGTGGTTCCCTTATCTATACATAACCTCTTTTGAATATGAAGGGGATCCACTCCTCAGATAGCAACTAAGTATAATTTAATCGACCAGACAACCACTTGCTCGTCGTATAGAATCACAGGTGCTTGTAGTTCTTGTTCAAGTTTGGGTAGCCAACGACAAACGTTCTCTGGTAGCCTTGGAAGTAATATGACCCGGTCGATGAAGGAGCTGTCTTCATTCGGTATAGGTTCTGGAACACGCTAAATGGCAAATTTGTACAGAAGTACTTTGCCCAGAGAACAAAGCAACTTATCAAGATCCGATAAGCATTAGCATTCAGCTGCATGGGAGCAACACTCAATCTCTAGAATGCTCTCCTAAGAAAGGGGTGACATGGAATGTGTAGGCCAACTCAAAAGAACTCCGCTGACAAGGTGACGTGGTCGAGGGAAGATCAGGAAGGCAGATCGTTCGGACCAAGCACAACCAACTCTACGTCACCCAGAATCTGAAATTCTTCCTGCAATGACTCTAGGTACTCGGGGGTGATAGTCGAGGTGAAGTAATCCACCGTGTAAATCAGGTAACTTCCAGCCCGATCAACCATCTCCATATCCGCCATCCGGTAAACCAAGACACCATTGATTCGTACCGGATGACTGCAACCACACTGGTGAGATTTGATAGGCTCACTTGGAAGGGTCGCACTCCCCAAGCTCTCAAACACTTCGTCGGGGGTTTCTTCACGACCTGATGTGCTCGGCTGCCCGGCCGTTCTTGTTGCTACTGCGTCTTCCTCCTCAGTATGATCCACAACCCAAGACGTTTGCATTGGAGCCTGCACACCTTTTAACTATTCCATAAAAAAGCGATCAGGATGAGTGGTCGGCCCCATCTGTATAATTTGCCTTAGCCGTTGGATGCTTTTTTGCGCATACCCAGTTGGCACGACTAATCTTCTTGGGTTAAAGATGTCGGAGATATCCAACAAGTAGTCTGGAGTCCTCGCTACTTGCTTGGCTGAAGGCACAGTGCTATCGCTAGAGTTAAAGGAATCGGTGCTCCCTAAGGAGCTTGTTATGTCGACATCCCCAAAGAGATTATCTTTCTCGGAGTCGTCTGACAGGTTACTCATCTTAATAGAATTCTTGCAAAAATTAAAGGATTACCTACTCGGAGCTTTTTGAACCCGTCAATAGTGGATTCTGTTTAATCTTTTTGACTGTTGTTGGGAGCTCTCTGTAGTTTAGTACGAACAATAAAGACGTGAATGAAAAAATTGAAGCCTCAAGCTCCTATTTATAGAGGTGGATTTAGGTGGAAAAACTCAGGTTCGGATCCTGAAGTGTCAGTTTGATCACCCTCCAACCGTGGCATGACATGTGGCATCAATTGACATGTGTCAAAAGTTTTTTATAAAACGTGCATTCGAACAGGTCAGACCAGACCAATAACGACCAAGTCTGGCGAGAACTACTCCGATCAGCTCCGACCATTATCTCAAGATGACGCGCCGATCGCCTAAGTAATCACGACCACATGTCCACGAACACCCCTGGCCTGATCAGCCCATAAGTGCTCGAGGGGCTGTTGTTGATGGTATAATTCTCTAATGTCAGAAGACTACATGTTCACTAGTGCACAAGCTATGCAAGAACAAATAGACCTATTTTCACGATCAATGGAGAAAAGGTTATGACTGTGTATACCCCGACTAGACTAGACAAACTAATAGATGATTATTCCATGGGAACCCGGTTGATCTACTACCACCTCTGATGTATTACAGGTCTTTAAGTTAACCATTCTCTAGAGACCCGAGTATATTATTGTGGAGGTCCGTAGTACTGGTCTAGGTAACACTTCCCCAACCACTGCTGAACCTCTGTCTGGGTTGTCGGCCCATACTATTCTTGCCACGCCATCCCGTACCGGCAGACAACAATACCATAGCACAGTATGCCATGCCTACTACCTTGCACCACCTAACATGTGACATCCACTACTTGTTACTGTACTTGTAACACCCGAATTTCTTCGGTACATATTTTATAGAAATTTCGTGTAAATATTTACCGTAATCGGTATTTCATGAGGAAGTTCGTTTTAGAACTTAAATTGTTTAACGAGTTCTTAAGATTTATTAAGACTCAAAAACAAATTGCATGAACTCGCAATAGACCTTTATGAGTGAAGGAGGTCGTATTTGCACATTTTCAAGACAAGTTGACGTTGACCAATAAGTCGGTTAGACCGAAACGGTCGAAAATGTCAAACAAGAATATTTTTTTTTAAGATCACAGTATAAGTGAAATTACTGCTAAAAACTCATTTCGTGATCAAGATGAGTTTTAATAAGAATTGAAATCACCTTAGAAAAATCAAGCATACTAAGCTAGAGTTCAGGGCGAAAGGATTCGGAAATTATGAGAAAAGATTTTTTCGAACGAGTTTTACACAGATCGAAAATTTTAATGCAATGTAATTTTCGATACTGGGTATTTAAGTAACTCAGTATTAAAATTTATTGCAATGTGTTGAAATTACACAATTTTTCAAAAAGATTGAACTAAACAAGCCTTTAAGCTTAATTTTAGCACAATTAAGCTAAGTTAGGATTTAATCCTCCACACACATGGACCAATGAGCTTGTGACACCTCATCTATGAGTTGTCAACCACTCTCCCATTTCCTCCCCATAGCAGCCGGCCACCCAAGCCCTTGTGGGCAATAACTTGCAAAAATTGGAGGACCAATTGGCAAGTTTTGAACCAAATTTTCTTGGAAAAGAAAGCCTTGGATTTTCCCTAGCTAGAGACACTATTTGTAGGGATTTCAAACCCCAAAATTTCAGCTACCCTTAACCCCATGTTCAGCCATTCCATCAGCAATTCACTCCAAGAAATCCGAGAGAAAGAGAGAGAGAGAGAGAGAGAGAGAGAGAGAAAGCTAAGAAACCAAGAGAGATCAAGCCAAAAAGTTGTGAAGAACCTCCCCCCCTAAAGCCTCGGTTTTTAGTGAGTTCAAAGGTAAGATTTTGGGCATTTTTCTTCTCTTTTCTAAGGTTGGTTGGGAGAGGAAGTTAACAAAATTTTTGTGACCATTTTTGAGGTCCAAACCGTGCACATTGGAGACAAAATTTCGATTAGGATCAAGCTAGGAACAACCGGATTTCTTTGAGGTAAAAATCCGAACCTTGCTCTAGTTCTTGGTTCAAATTTTTGGTTCACTTTCTCAAGGATTTTACTATGTATTTCAAGCACAAAAATTTGTAAGAGCTTGAGCTCATAATTTTCGGTTTTGGCCCTAAATAGCTTAGGTTATATTTTTATGCTTGATTTAGGTTTTTGAGGTGATTATTTTGCATGTTGGTTGGAGTAATGCTCTATGATTTTTGTGTGCTAGAGATGCATGCTAGGGTTTATATTTAAGGGTTTCATGTCTCTATTATGTTTATCAAATTTTTAGATGCATGTTCTAGGGTTTGTATGATGTTTGGTTGAGTTTTGTTGTATGTATGTTTCTCTCTCAAAACCGTGGACCAAAGGGAGGTTTCGGCCTTGAGTTGGATCCGGAATCACGGGATTTAAAATTTTATGTGTATGAGGGACGTTAGAAGACGTGCATGTGTTATTAGGTCCCGCATTGAGCGGTCGAGCTAGAGCAACGTATAGGGACGTAAAATTTGGACTAACACCAAAACTGCTCTCGGGTCCAACACCCGGCAGCTCGGAAAAGTAGGATTTACAGGTCCTTAGAGGCCGAATGGGTAAAAACTTAAAACACGAAAGTTGTTCGTTAGGGTATTTCCTAGGGGGCAACGCGGACAGATTTTAAAAATAAGGCTTCAATGGCCTTTGTTTTGAAGAAAAACCGAGAACTGGTCAGGGTGATCAGGTTCCAGCGATTCACATATGTTCAAACAAAAACTGGTATTAACTGAGCCAGAATCAGAAAATGTTCAAAACATGAAAGTTTTATATATTTTTGTTAGCTATAACTTTCGTGAAGAAAGTGTTTCCAAATTCGTTTTACATTTTAAGTTATGAATTTTCAAACAAAATCCGCGCAGTGAGCAAAATCTCATGCACGGGATTCTCTAGACCAATGACTAGGAAAAACGTTTTTTTTTTTTTACTTGCAAACATCATTTTCAAACCCGAAAACCGTTCCAAAGGCGGTTTTCGATCCCCTAATGTTTTATAGAAATGTTTTCAAGTGTTTTGTAATTTTCAAGACAAGTTTGGGTGCTATTCACCAAACTTACGTAAATAAACAAGAAAAAATGACATCTTAAACAAGTTCAAGGTTTTCAAGATTAAAATGAAAAAGATACTGCGTTAGTAGCCGAAAAATTATTTCGAGTTACTAGGGCCTTGCCCAAGCCCAGAATTAACTATACGGATTGAGGTTTAAGTTAAGATTATAATCCTCTACATGAACCCTTAATTAACATTTCCGTTGTGGGTTACGCTGTGTGACCCGTTTGCTTGTGTTAGAAGAGGGTCTTATAACCGAAAAATAATTATGTTGGTTTAATCCGACATTAAACGATCTTAGAATAGAGATCTCACGTGTAAACGTCCATGGGCAGGAGGTGATCTGCGAGCGTGCTCGGGAAAGGAAATTCGATCACGCGAACAACGAAGATAAGGTAAGTACAACGCCGCCTACAGCATAGGCTAAAGTTGTATGTTTTCTTAACATGTTTGCTTTACACTGTTTAAGTGTTATTTGATGATTTGCTCGATGGTTGCAATATGTTTACTGTACGATGAATGTTTAAGTATTGTTATCATGCTTACGTGAAAAAGGTACGACTGTCTATGCATTGATAAAACATGAGATTAGGAGACATCATATAAGTATGCTCACTAATCTACCAAGTGAAAAGATGTCAAGAAAGACTTACAAACAGAATGTTTGAGAAAAGGCCACAAGAGCCAGTGTTGTGCCCCCTGATGACGATCGGGTCGAAAGCTTAGGTAAGTTCCTTAAGCTGCGCGCCGGGTACATACACATCAAGTTAACGGGCTCACAAGTAAAAAAATCAACAAGATAAAGTGTGATACAAGAAAGCAAGCATAATTGGACATAAACGGTTCATGCATTTCACGACAGAATTTCATGTTTAAGATGAAGAAATCGATGATATGATGCTATGTTATGTTTTCATGTATAAGATGAAGAAATCGATGATACGATGCCATGATATGTTTTCATGTTTAAGATGATACGATGCTATGTTTATGATTTCATGAAAAAGGTCATGTATGTTTCGTGTATTTGGTTTGCGGTATAGGAGTTGTACTTGCTGAGCTTTCGCTCATTGTTAGAAGTTTATGCTGTAGGTAAACAGCCTGTCTTGAATTGACTGCATGGTGGCGGGTAAAGCCGGTGGCGGTGAAATGATGAACGGGATGGGATTCACAACTCAAAAGGATTTAATTAATATATCTATTTTGAGAAAACAAACAGTTATTTTATTTGTGTATGAGTGTATATAAATATTTTCTAAGTATAATGCTTCCGCTATTAAAAAAAAAAAAAAAAAATCCCCACTATTTTCATGATGAAAAATGGGATAAAACAAGTTTAAGATCAAGTAAGTTAAGTAAGTCAAGTAGTGACGGCCTGTGCAAGGCGGGTCGTCACAGTACTTGTCCTTGCTCCTGCCCTGGCACCAACTTTCGTTGGCTAACTGGATTGACACAGTACTTACCACCCGCACGAGTACTAAGCCGTACTTGCGCCCCTCATCATCTGACTGGAAGGGCACATGGCACTCATCTAGTTGAGGTCCAATGCCCGTACGCCCGGATCATGTCTACTCGCGGGGACTACTCAAAATACGACCCATCAGGGTTACTTGAGTATCCGAATCCGTAGGAAACGCTTATAAATATAATATTGCCTTACTCGTTCAGGTATGGACTATTTTTTTGTTTTGTCGAAACTCTGCTTCTCTGTTTGCTCATCAGTGCTACTTATTGACTTAAGTCTCGGAGTACTAGCTTCCTCGTTACTCCAAGGTGTTTCTCTTTTGTAGGCGATCAAACAGAGGACGACTATGCAAGGTTGATCATATCGGGTGTTGTGTCAAAGGTTTTTGACATCAACACTAATAATAATTATAATATCACATAATTGGTCTTCAAATGAGCATTCACATACATGATAGGCCACGTGCTTATAAATGTACGATCTGAACTAATCCAGATAACTAGTACTACCTCTAATTTAAAAAAAAAAAAAAATCATCACTGTTTGTTAAGACTGATTTTAAAATCACGAAATCTTACTTGGGGATCTCAATATATGTATAGTAGAAAATTTTGGTTCAATATGTCGAACATTAGGATACATTAAATTTACACAAGGATGCAAACGAGATTATAATGACACAAAATAATACATAATTGATTTAAGTTTTTACTTCCTCTTTCACCCCCTGTACCTTAAAAATTTCCTATAATGAATCCAAGTTCGTAACTTGAATTTTTAATTTTTAATTTTTTTTATTTACACTAACTTGAATCGAGTATATATAAATCTATAGCCATGACAAAAAAAAAAAAAAAAAAAAAAAAAAAAAAAAAAAAAAACTAGGAAATTATGTATATGGGGTATCGTGAGGTAAGAAGCACGCTCACTGTCATCAACACACACTCCCAGCTGATCATGAGCCATGAGGACTCTCATCAGTGGCCAGTCAAGCCCACGCTTTCATATTAGTGCTGCCACTAGTTATGCAATACTCTTGTAAATGAAAAACCCAACATTCTTGTTGGTCTAGATTTGGATAAGATGAGGCTGCACGTCTTTGAGAGAAGTCGTTGCATATTCGTTCTCGCCTTATTTTTCAAAAAAAAAAAAAAAAAAAAAAAAAAAAAAAAAAAAAAACATAAACAAAAACAAACTCAAACATTCTTTTGTATATTTCATGTAAAAGCGGCAAATTCTAATTAGCAAAATTGTCATGTAAATGATTTTCCCCTCTAATTAAAAAATATCCATATAAATTAAGCTTTAATTAATAATTAGGAACTGGATCAGCATTAAGAATCATGTGGTCAACCTACGTGGCAAAGCAAGTAGAGCAGATGCGTATGCAGCATATTTTATTTGAGGAGTCACAAACTGGATTCCCCTATATGAATTGGCATGTCCAAAGCATAGGACTTAATTCAGAACAATGCAACTGTACATGTAACTTCTTTGTCTGAAACCAGTTCCCAACAACAAAATTTAAAACCTCATTGTCTGAAATCTAATAGCAAACAAAAACTAATATATATATATATATATATATATATATATGTTAGCCCCAAAAACATTAGGGTAACATTTCGCATCTAGGAATAGGTCAACTTATGTACGTACAATATTGATCTTATGAACTAGAAGCGCAGTCAAGGAAAATTTTATATACAGTTCTACCATATGCATGTTTCTTCATTGTTCCTAGATTCGCCCCCCACATTGTAATCTTTGAATGAATGTTGAATCATACATATAGATTGTTCAATGAATAGGACACTATCTGCTCATATATATGTGTGTGTATATATTTGTATATAAATATATACATATATATATAATTTATACACACACAAATATATATATGAGCAGACAAGTAGTCATAGTATGATACCTTTTTGGCATTTTATTTGGAATCTATAGATTATAAACTTTGCAATATACAAAGCCATTTTAGGGCGAATTATGCTACGGAAAACTGCTAGATGCATGTTTTATAAATCATCAAAATAAATTTTTTTTAAAGCTAGTTGATTTATATCATGTCCATCTTAAATTTTGACCATGAATGTGGATATCTAATTATTTGAATTTTGACATGATCATTAAAAGGAATAAGTGTTATTGTGAGCATATTATAATTAAGTACATGTCTTGTGAATTTCCTTGACATGTTTTGTGCACAATTATTGATTGTATGGAGGTTATTGAGTTGATATTCGAGCTTGTTCAAAATAATTCACATTCATATATATATATATATATATATATTTGCATCTCAAAAATAAAAGAAAATTAGAACAAAACAAAATTCGGAAAAAAAAAAAAATCCTTCGTAGTTCTAGCTAAGTTACAACTTTACATGGGATGGGAAATGAGCTTTCCTTATTTCCCTTGTGTTTGGTATTCCGTCTTAGATTTTGTACAGAGACGTGAGACTTTTGAACATATATAGTTTCTCGACCTATATAATTTTTTATTTTTCAAAAAGTATAAACACAGCTCGGCCAATGAAAATACATTTGAAACGAGCTTTGAGGTAGCTCTATTCAAATCCGCTACTTTCCTCCTAATCCACATATATAAAATAAAAAAATAAAAAAAATATATATGTATAAATAAAAACTATGTATATGTATATATATGTATGTATGCATAAATAGGGTGACATATATAAGAATTGAGCACTAAGAGGGCCTTCCTCTCCTCAAATATATCCCCTCCTCCTATCTCTCGACCCATAAAACAAGAAAAGAGTTTGGACATCTCTCTCTCTCTCTAATTCTGTGTGTGTCTCTCTCTACCCGAAATAAGACGCTCCTGAAGAGAGACAGAGAGGACGCATGAAGCGAATGAATGGTAATTGGCATGAGAAGCAGTCGCAGCTGAAAGATACCAAAACACAACCCCAACCCCTACGACGACAATACCATTTCCCACTACTTGTTTTACTCTATTGTTATTGCTCCCCAGGTACAGATACATTCTTTCTTACTAATGCCCCCTCCTCCTCTTTTTCTTGTTCTTCGTCTCCTCCAAACACTACTCACTCCTTTTCTTTAATTTAAAAAAAAAAAAAAAAAAAAAAAAAAAAAACCAATTCTTAAATTAAAAAAAAAAAAAAAACAGAGCTTTCTGATGATCCGTATTCACAATGCCCAATATTCCAATCGTACGACTCCAATACAACAAAACACTCCCCAATTGTACCACTCACTCCTACTACCACCACCTGGTACTGCTGATCAATTCTCTGTTTTCCTGCTTTTTCCCCAAAACCAAAACCCAAAAGAGAGGGGAAAAAAAAAAATCCCACTATTTCTCCCTCTCTCTGTTTTTTTTTTTTTTTTTTTTTTTCTGATCAAAATACTATTCCGTATGTCTCTGCAGCAGCAGCTCGTCATCATCATCAGCAGCAGCAGCAGGTTACTAGAATCTCAGAGCCAGAGGAGCTGAAAAAACGACACACAGGGTGTCGTCTCGTAGTCGTCCCTTCCATGATACCTGATCTCTTCCAAATTCACTCCGTTAATTGTCGTTTCTTCTATTACTCCCCCTCTCCACACGACTTTTTTAAATTTCGTTACTCCTCCTTCCCGGCCGCCAAGCCCACCTCTGGCCCACGAGCCAGGCGGGCCCGGATGGAGTACTCCTCCTCCGCCGCCCGCCGCCACCACCACCACCACAAGGACAAGCTCTTCGTCGTCATGGGCGCCACCGGCACTGGCAAATCCCGCCTCTCCGTCGACCTCGCCGCCCACTTCAACGGCGAGATCATCAACTCCGACAAAATGCAAGTCTACAAGGGCCTCGACACTACCACCAACAAGATTCCGCACGAGGACCGACTCGGAATCCCCCACCACCTCCTCGGCGAGGTCGACTCGGAAGCTCACGGCGAGTTGACGCGCTCCGAGTTCCGCTCCCTGGCAGGGAAGGCCGTCTCGGAGATCACCGCCAGGAGGAGAGTCCCAATCCTCGCCGGCGGGTCAAACTCGTTCATCCACGCACTCCTCGTGGACCGGTTCGACCAGGAGTCCGACGTGTTCGACGAGCGGCCGGTCGAAAGCGAACCGGCTGGTCCGTCGGAGCTTCGGTACAACTGCTGCTTCCTGTGGGTGGATGTTTCGGTGAGAGTTTTGGAGGATTATTTGTTGAAGCGAGTCGACGACATGCTCGACTCAGGGATGTTCGACGAGTTGGCCGAGTTCTACGACCCGGACGAGGACCACGGACCGGCAAAGCGTACCGGCTTGAGGAAGGCGATAGGCGTGCCGGAGTTCAACCGGTATTTCGAGAGGTTCAGACCGGGTCGGGTTTACCGGGGAGAGCGGGATCGGGTGCGGAGGGAAGCATACGAAGAGGCGGTGAGGGAGATAAAGGAGAACACGTGTCTGCTGGCGAGGAGGCAGATAGGGAAGATTCTGAGATTAAAGGGGTTGGGGTGGGACCTACATAGGTTGGACGCGACGGAGGCGTTCCGGGCTGTGATGACGTCAGATTCCGGTGAGAGACGTTCGGAAATTTGGGAAAGGCAGGTATTGGAACCAAGCGTGAAGATTGTGAAGCGCTTCTTGGCCGAGTAGTAGGTTTCGCCAGCACTTTCCAGCTATTTTTTTCCATTATTAAATTTTTTTTTTTCTGTAGTTTGTTAAAAAAAAAAAATTTTGGCAGTTAGTTATCCAACGTCAAGAATTTCTTTTTTTCTCCTTCCTTTTTTTTTTTCTTTTTTTTTCTTCTTTTTCCCCTTCCAGTTTCCCGGTCTATTCCCCCCAGCTTACCATACCAAATTTTGGGGCATTGGACGGAAGCCGCCACAAGAACATATCATCAATACAAAAGAAAAAAAATATAAGAGGAAAATTTTTTTATTCGAATTTCGCAAGCTTTTGGAATTTTTGGCCCCTGTGTGAATTACTAGAAGGAAAAAAAAAAAAATCAACAGAAGAAGAGGCAAATATGTACAATTTTCCAAATACTCATTTAGTTGTCGTTTTGTTATGTACATACACAAATTTATATATATATATGGGTTTTGGTGTCAATGTAAAGGCTGGGTGTTACAAATTTGGCCTTTTTGCTCTTCTGAGAAAGGAGATTGAATCAAATTGTTTTTTTTTTTTCCCCCTCTAATTTTTTTCCCTTTCTTTTTGGACGTGAATGTTCCACAATCTTTAATTCTCAAAAAAAAAAAAAAAAAAAAAAAAGATTTAGTGCTTATAACATTTTCCTCGTTCTTTCCAATGGTCAAAGTTTGTCTTCAAATCTTAACAATTTAATGTCATGGATATAGAAAATCATTGTCTTCCAAAATTACAAATTTGGGAGAGAATATATCTAGTTGTTCATGTGTTTGACTTTTTCTTGGCCTTTTTCCTTATAGGTATTTGACTTTTGTATTCTGAAAAGGATTTTGGGTATAATTTTGACTTTTTCTTTAGTAGCTAAAGCTGTATTTAATTTTGGCTAAGGTATTCTTAGCTGATTTTTAAAAAAAAAAAAAAAAACCTACGAAAAGGGACTTTATGGCCATTCTGGTGTGTATAATTCGTTGTGATGAGCTGGCATATTAAAAGTATGGCATTCCTGAACTTGAAAGAATAAAGATTATAGAAGCAGCACAAACTTTTGTTATTGCGAATAATTTTGATATAAACGGAGATTTACTTGATGAAATAAACTATTCCATTAAATATTAGTTGAGATCTTCATAAAATTTTGGCGGATCTCTCCCAGATTTCAAATAATTAGATTGCTCACCAAGTTGTAATGGCATTCTAGCAGTTTCATATAAAAGTCAAAAAAAAAAAAAAAAAAAAAAAAAACACACACACACACACACACACACACATTTTGCGCCATTGTTTATGATTAGTTGTGCTCAAACGAGTAAGTATTATTTAAGGATGCTAAAAGAATGACCAATTAGTTAAGACGTTTTTCCACACCCATTAATCCTTATTAATATCATTTATTTATCTATTTATTTAAAAGTAAGCATTATTATCTTTTATTTTCATCACATTTCTTGAGTACTTCTACACCTATTACTTACCGTTAGTAACATTTATAATCTATCAACTGTAAAAAAAAAATAATAATAATAAAAAAAAAAAGGTTATTCAAAATTTCAATTCAAAATTCTAGTGTCCATTTAAGAGCATCATGAGTTTCGATGGTCAATTTTGCTTCCTCTAGGACAGGGATCTAAAAATCAAGGAAACGCTTTTACCATTTATGTGAAAACTGCATTTAAAAGGCCATTTTCTTCTGTTGTCTGAACCCACATAAAAGCGGTCAATATACATACATACGTATATATATATATGTATATGTATATATACTGAGGAGAATGACGCCTGGACACTTTTTTGGTGTTATGTACTGGTACTATACTTTGCCAAAAATTCAATGTGGATGAATAGTCAATTTGGTGCCAGCCAGGGTGAGAACACGACGACAAGACGGTCCTTTGGAAACGATTTTGTGGCAAAGTTTACACATTCCTCTCTACAACAAATATTTCGAGTCAAACTTAGAATCACAAAAATCCATCGACGAGGCCGTGTGATTGCACTAATAATAACATAACAGCAAACCAACTATCGATTTTAAATGCTCTCTTTCTTTATAATCCATTAAATTCGATACATATCTTTGAGCATTATTGACGAGTAGGTTAGCTGGCTAGTCCACTTTCCGTTCACCACCCACTGACCAATTTTTGTCTTTTATCTCCGGCCAGATGATCAATCAATGACAATAGATTTTCCATGATGGATATAATTTTTGCACATTAATGATAGGGTTAGAATCTCTAATGGTGGATAATTTCACAAATGATAGGGAGTGGACTTATTAGTTTTAGGCATTTTGGTAGAATTTTGTCACATTCCCAACATAAATGATTATCACAAAGGGCCATCCTTTTTGGCATTCCAAGCTTTGTGAATCTTCTGAGAAACAATTATATATGTAAAAACTTCCGTGTGCTTTAATTAATCCCAAAGGTTTCATGGATTTGAGAAATGGACGTACCATTGGCGGGTCGTTATCCATAAAACTTCCAAAACGTGTCTTTTCTCAAGAAAAAAACAAAACAAAACAAAAAACAAAAAACAAAACAAAACAAAACAATATTTAGTATTTTTCATATGTATATACTTTGGTTGGTATTGTCGTATGGTTAGGACTACGTGGGGACCAATACCAATATGTGTTCTTCATTGAACAACCAGCTGGGTAATCTGTACAAGGTCCTTGTGATATTAAAGTACTTCTCTCCCCCCCCCCCCCCCGGGATTATGAATTTCCTTTTTGGATGAGTGATGGTAAACTATTTTGCAGAGGCCCTAAACTATTTTGAGGTATATGGGAATTTTTGTAGCGTACAACTGTTATTGGTTCTTTATTATTGAGTCGCATTTATAGATAGAACGTACCCATTAAGCCATATATACGATATACTCAATTGGCCAAGAGTTAATGTGTTAAGTTGTGTAGTCTAATTATTGGTTTTTTAATTGAGTCGTACTAATAGATAGAACATGCCCTTTAAGTCTGATATGTACGATCCATTCAATCAGCTAAGAGTTAATTTATTAAGTTATGTAGCTTAATTATTACTCTGATAAAAAGAAAATATGTAGATCAATCTTATTAGAGAGGTTAATTAGTCTATTAGGGGAGATAAAAACACAAAGATTTAGAGATGTGCGATTTTCTCTTTAATTAGATTTTATTTTATTTTATTTTATCATAGGATAATTACTTTTATGCCTGAAAGTGAACCATAACTCTTACAATAAAGGTGAACCATTATAAATCTTATGTGTTTTTATTTGTTAATTTTTTGTACTCTTGTTATGTACAAAGTTAAGGCATCTAATGATGAATATAATGCATATTGAGCCATTATTTGAAAATAGTCTCAAACGCTTCTCCTGTAACTCAAAATCGAGATCTCTCATCTATATCCTGAGAATTGAGTAAAGCCAATACCAATACCTTGTGATATTCATATCTAATTGGTACTGATCAAGATAGCTTTCCAAAACATGTTAAGTAACCAAATGTAAATCTCAAATGGAACGTATCAAATTTCAGTTTACTGGGTCGTACAGAAACAATTGTCTATCTTTTAATTTACTATTATTAGGACGAGCCATATACATATCAAAATCTCAACACGTGAAAGGGAATAGAAACTCCTTAGTTTAATCTTGTCTGGTAATTAATCAACATCCACCTCAAAATTTAGAACTAATTGAGTTTAAATTTTCCATAAGAAATTAAAGAAATAATGATGATTAATATATAGTTTTAATGCAACATTTTCATTACGTGTAACTGTTCTTATTAACACAAAAGAAGAAGAGCAAAAAAACTTAAATAAGTAAATAATATATATGTTATAAAATATTTAAAATAAATATTATATTTACTAATAAATAGTAAATAGTTTTACCAAAACATAAGCTGGCTAAGTAAAACTATTTGTCATCTTTATTTTAAATATTTTAAAAAATACTATTTACTTCTAAAAGTTTTAAAATATGATCCTTCTGAGATACTTCTAGCTAAGCCCCACAAGATGATCCAACTCATCTATGGGGCCCAAATGTTGACCTTTGGAACCTTCTATTACTTGTGATTAAGTATAACTATAAACATAATGGAGAAATACTATTATTATACTTACCATATAGATACAAGATGCTATATTAATGCCATTTGTCTGTTAAGGCCAAAAAGCATGGTTATTCAGACCGGCAAATAAGAAATTAGTTGTTTAACCAAAGTTTTCATTTATTCTCCATGGTCCTATAATTCCACATTAAGAATATGCCTAGTAGGCTATGTGTGTGTGTGTGTACATATAGAACAAGCTATATAGAAGAATAAGTTTTGTTTTATATTAATTGGTGCAAATTGGCTGACAATGGCATGAGGTTATATATTACAAGTAAAAATGGGGGCATGGTCCAAATCTAATATGGGTCGGTCATGCCAGCAGTGGTGCAATATTATTGGGAGACATTTTCTCGTGGTCATATAAATTTAAACTATATTAATTAACACACTATTAACAACTAAAGCCAGGATGAAGCGAACCGAGACTTTTTTATAATGCTCATACCATTAATATTCTTTTTTTTTTTTCAAAAAAGTTTTTATTAAAACCTAGAACATAGAGAAAGCATTAGACAAACCTTCTTATTAATCTAAGAAACCTAGCTATAGTGATTGAATCATTAGTTGAACCTTGTGCAACAATCAAATAGGATTAGGTTTCTGCTCAACAGCAAAATAAAAACAAATTACATTTTTTAGTTTAGTATATATATATATAATTATGTGTATCTGTGTGTGTATGTGTATATGTATATCTCTATATATATATTCACCACTAACACCAAGCACAAAACACAATTGTGCATATAGTTAAATGCCAAATTGGTATGGTAGTGCATGTGCAGAGAATCAGAAGCACAAATGGGAAACATTGTATAAGAAATTGGCCATATGGGACCATGAAGAATACACACACAAATATAAATATGTGTGTGTGTATATATATATATGTATATATGTAATGGAGTGGCACTAATTGGGACTAACGAAAACGCAATTGCATTAAATTAGGTACCCCGTGGGTCTGTATTCTGCAAATCATAGATGAAATTTAATTCAGAAGCAATATAGTACTATTTATTTGGTCCAATCTAACACATAAAAGCCCTAAAGAAAGTGAATGCTTGGTCTACAAGAATTCGTCCTCCAAAAAAATGACTAAATAGAAAGAAGAATTCCATGAAAGGAGTGTACGACAGCCTTTGGATGCAATGATTTGCTAGAAATGAAGTGCCCTTTTGCGCCGTTTTAGTGCTGGAAATAATAGCCTGAGAACTATTTAATATAGTCTTCGATGGATGGCGACAACATTGGGATGTGAATGCTGACTGTTTTTTTTTTTTTTTTTTTGGGTACTTTAATCTAGCTAGGCATGCGGGTTGGTTTCTGCAAATTAACCTTCTATATAGTGAACTTTCTTTGTCACGAACTACAGTCATCAATAAGTATGGTGGTTAAGTGGTCGCGGTCAGAGTCTAGTAATAATGTCAGTTTTTAACTCTATCTAAAGAGAAAATACCCGGTATACATACGAAAGCGTCTTTTGACTGTTTTATATATATCCGACCTACGTTCTACACCATTTTAGTATTTGACAAAGATAAATTCATGATACTCCATCATCATGAACATGATATTCACGCTCCACATCTTGATCATTTATGAACATGATCATCATGTCCTTAATTACTCACGATGTGTGTTTATTATAAAGATGTAAACCCAAACAACCACTAAAATCAACGACTCAAGAACTCGTTGGAAGACTAGGAGAGAGAGAAAGGGATAGAGAGCGTTTGTGTGATTTTGCATAACATGAAAAATCCATCTATGTATAAAGGTGACGTATCGAGATAAGTACAAATATCAAGTAAATACCCTACTTTACTCAATCGGTCATAATATGCCAAATTGATATTTTCCCTATTTGATTTTATTCCAAATGAAATCTCACGTTGACTATCGAGTCATGCACCATTATGGGTGATCAAAAAAATTTAACAGTATCATAAAGTGTTGAATTCGAATTCTTAATCCTCAAGCTTTAAAAAAGTAAAGTATGATTTCAAGTAATATTAAAAGAGTGATGTTACTGACTCGATTCCATGTCTTTAATTGTCCATTCATATGAACTACAATCTATATCTGATCGTCATATTTCTTATGAATCTAGCTCCTTCCCGAGTCTCACAATTTTAATGCATACGGTTTTACAGAAAACACGTTTTGCATTTGTTTTTTTCTTCCTTGAACATTCTTTGTTTTTATTTTGTCCTTTTAAAAAAAATTAAGTTAAGAATTCGAATTGGTGAAGACCTTTACGTTTGTAGAACTAACATTATTTTATCACTACGCGGAAGAAAATTGGTACCATTTGCACAACAAATGCATGATAAAAATACTCCGATGAGGTTTATATGAGGTCATTTACTTCGTTATATTTATTTAATTACTTCTTGAATGACAAAATTAGAAATAAAAAATAATGCAAAAACACAAATATAGATCTTAGAAGTGGGGCCCAAACCAGGCACGTGCCATTCACATCTTGAAACCAGCATCAGCAAAGGGCTTGAATATGATCACATGCTGGTTTTAATGAAGCTGTCTCAAGAATGTCGCTTCAACAATTAAAAAAAAAAAAACTAAAATAACAGAGAGAAATAATAAATCAATGAACCAGAAAGGGAATGATGAAGGTGGAAATGGGAGATCCAAGGATGACTTAAACAAGTGAAAGACAAAAGCATCGAGAAGTGAGTGCCTCAGTGTCTTCTGATCTATACCTAAAAGCCTTCAACATTTTTAAGTATTTGCACGTCCCAATATATATATATATATATATATAATATAACGTATTAGCACATAACATAGCATGATGGCTCTTGTAGCAAAAACCAAGAGAATATATATACACATATACATATGTGCATGTATATGGATATATATATATATATATATAGAGAGAGAGAGAGAGAGAGAGAGACTGTTTGATAGATAGGAATGAGAAGAAGAAAGAAGGAAATGATGATGAAGAGGGAGTCAGTTGCGCGTGCGGTATGCTTTTGCGCATGATCCTATAACTCAGCCTAACGCTTAATTGTTTTTTTTTGTTTTGTTTTTGTTTTTGTTTTTGTTTTTGTTTTTGTTTTTAAAGAAGGTTATGTTATGTCGTGGAATAAGGAAATGGTACTATATAGTGTAAGTGCTTGAGCAGTCCAATGCTGTTCATCAAGTGGTGGGTACAGCAGTTTTTGCTGGCTCAAGTTTCCCAGGCGGCTGCTCTTTCTGCTCTGACCCTTTTTTTTTTTAACAAACACAATGAGGACCATGTGGGGTTTCCATCCATGCCAATATTGTTCTCTTTATTCTATATGTAATATTTTTAATGCAAATTAGGATCGGGAGAAAGAAGTAAACAATATTTTTGTAATAGATAATTGAAATAAATAATAATCTTCAAAATTATTTAGAATAAATTATAATAAACAGAAAATTTATTAGGTAAATAACATATTTACTTATTTAACGCATGATTTTTTTTTTTTTGGTAACCTTATGAGTTTGGTGTTTGCTGTATAACTAATATAATGTTGAAAAAATAATTATAATAGCGTACGATATGAACATATGTGTCAAAAGTTAGTATTTGATTCTTAGTGTTTGATGTGTTAATTTTTCCGGCCGCTTCATTATTATCAGTACATAAACATTTCTGAATTACTAATTAAAAAAATTTAAATGCTTATAATTTGTACAAGTGTCAAAGTCTAAAATTTATCTCAATAAGTAAATATAGCATATGTTGAAACAAAAGAACATATAAGTATTACCATTTCCACACTTTTTATTGCAAATATAACATTTATGTCGGCATTTTCATTAGTGATGGAGAGAGAATGGTATCTTATAGCATCAACCTTTTCTTTGTTTTGTTTTGTTTTTGTTTTTTTGTTTTTTGCTTTGTTTTTTTTTTTGTTTTGTTTTTTTGTTTTTGTTTTTTGTTTTTATCGAATCTAACCTATTAATCATATGATGGTGTTTGGATGCTACTCGAGTCTCAACACCATAGTATTTAGTAGAATTATTATAATGATGTGTTTTACTGCCTCTAATCAATCTGATTTTCCTTGATTACTCTCTCTCTCTCTCTCTAACTGCGTACTTTGCTCAATACTCTCAGGGGCCAACAAAATATAAAGTGTCTGTGTTCATCGAGACTTGAAAAGCTACCTATAAATACCTAACAGATAAGTAAACCATCGGTTTATGCAGCCCAGTCATCAAGAAATGGTATAGTGTCCAACTTTATTTCAGGAAAGATTAAACAAAACAATTTTATTAAACGAAAGAGAGGTCAATACTGTACACATATACAAATATATCTATATAAATACTAACTTAGGTTGTAATCATATATTAAATTACTGCTGGATTATGCATTAAACTATAATATTGTAGATCATTTTACATACACAAATTTATACGTAGTTTTTATTTATTTTTTAAATAAAGAAAAGCCTTCATCATTTTACATAAAATTATAGTAGCAATTTAGTAGCATATAATTAAAATGAAATAACTTGGAACTAAGAATAGCAATTATTCTGTGTTAATAAATTATAGAATTAGCAAGTAGAACAAAAAAACTTATATCTAAGTCCATCATTTGAATCTATTATTATGAATCTGCCTCAGCCCAGGCCCATACTTCTATGCAGTCGCTGCAAAGCGCAATCATCGTGCAGCGTAGCCCATATCATTCTGCATTTTGTGAGAATTAGAAACATAAAACTCTCATTGGTGTTCGTTTTGGACACACTTCATAGTTTTCGTTAAAAAAAAAAAAAAAAAGATGTATTTCGTAATTTTGTGAATTTATTAAATGATAGAATTAGCAAGTAGAACAAATAGACAAAAAATCTAATGATGATTTCAAAAACAAAAGAAGTTCGTGTATGCCGCAAGGAAGTGATTTACATGGCCATAGAGGAAGGAACCTGTGCCACCTCATTGTCGTCAACCTCGCGGGATTACTTTGGAGAAAATGGATCCACTGGTGGTTTGTGGTTTTTTGAGAATTTAAAAAAAAAATAAGTTTTTTTGGTTGTGTTGTAATTTTTAAAAATATTTTGGTGGGAAAAAAAACTTGTGATAGCATAGTTGGTTACCGTAGTCGTTGAATTTTTCGGTATCATGACGGACTACCTTTAGTATCACAGCAGGATATCATTGTCATCATTAGTCGACTACTGTCGGTGTGCTATTGTCAGGGGTATTTTTGTACTCCAAATGTGTTGAACTAGCATTTTTTTTTTGTGTATATATATATTTTTGACAAAAATAAATCTTTTTTTTTTTTGTAGCTTCTATTTTATTATAATAGAAAATTAGGTCGAGAACCATATTTTGAATACCTCCTTATAATTTTGCCAACTCTAATATTTATGTTGATAATTTTAGTATTATGAAATGACAAAATTATCAACTTTAGTGTAATGGCGGACATAAATATAAAGAGATGTCAAATTTATGACATTCTTGCATATATATCTCATTTTACATAGGAGGAAATTGTGGGAATAGCCCATTAATTGTACATGTTTAGGATTTTTGTCTCATGATTCGGATAGTTGTCTTGAAAATCACTTTCTTTTAATATTGTAAGAAGGTAAAAATCCTAAAGATAATGCAATATTTTAAAGATGTGCTCTTTTGGGGGTTTTCCTCCCAAAAAACCTCTTGACAAAGAGCATGAAGATCAGCCAGTTAGAACATATAAACTATCAAATGGGCTGGAGAACCTCTAGCTTCTCAGTTTTGTAGGGTGTAAGTCCCTCCTGAACAATCAACCAAGGGATCACAACGCGTCGTAGCTCGTTTACTCTTTTCAAAAGGGCTTTGAAGTGGAAGATATTAACACAAGTTATGATACGAACAAATTGGTCCAAACTTTGGTTTAATCTTAAAAAAAAAAAATTCAAATTAAATTGGGAGAGAACTAGATGAATGCCCCTCAAGATTTATGACTAATAAAATTAGCAAAGAAGAGAAAACTAGTAAGTGAGTCAATGTCAAAATTTTGGAATCACGCACAAAATATAATAATAATATATATATGTGCATTATTTATACACACAGTTTGCAGCCTAGCTGCTAAATTAGAAATAATTCCCCATGTGGATAAATTAAAGAAAGAATCAAGCAACTTCTTGATCCAAGTTGTTATTGGAAAAAATATTCTCTTTTGTATAAAATAATATTCTTTTTTTTTTTTTTTGACAGCGTATATAAATACACACACACACAACTAAACGCTGCAAAGGAAGGGCAAGAGTGGCACGTGTACCTCAGATAATGAAGATCAAGAAGACACACTTGTTATTCGGAATAGATTTTAAAGCATTGTTGTTGTCTTCAAACTTTGTCGTAATTTAGTAACTTATTTCTCAAACTTTTACTTTTGACAATTTACCCAATAAACTTTATAACATGTCTCATTTAATAAATTTTAAATTCGATTTAATATTTGAATTTGGAAGATTTGTATGAGGGTTTGCATTAGATTTAGATTTTTTTTTTTTATCAGAAATGAGGGTTTTATCTTCGTATGAGGCATATATAAGCTTTCGATGACTAATTTAATGAAAAGTAAAGTCATAAGGGGTACATTGCAATAATTTAGAACGTTTGTAAGATAAATTGTCAAAATTAAAATTTTTGGGGGTAAGTTGCCAAAAGATGACAAAGGGGCATTAGTGATAACTACTCTTCCGAGTAATAGATCTATATCTCTCCATTTGATACTGAGAGTGTAACTCAATATCTATTGAAGTGGAGAAAACTACATATTCTAACAATTAGCATATAGAGATATTGAGACATTCATGATTAAGAGAAGTAATTTCTCTTGATCATCGAGGATCTCGTCGGCAGAGACCCTTTATCGAGGAGAAATTTGATATGCCCAATCACATGTCATCAATATGTCACATCAAATAGAATCATAATAAATATCATTATATAAAGATAAAAATGAGCAAAATTTACGTAATATTTTAGGGAGAAAGAATAAATCTCTTTATATTCTAAAAAATACTCAATAATATTGACGACATGTATTGATAAAAAATTTTTTGATTATTTTACGAATAAATAAAGTATTTGGCTCCATATCTTTATTCACACTTTACTTATTCACTAAAACTTCGCTATTATATCTTCATTTTTGTTTTTATTTTTATTTTTATTTTTATTTGAACGTTGAAGTGCCTTCTCCAGATAAATTCGAGCGGGGAGTTCTTGGTTTGAAAACGATCAAGAAGGATACAGAAAAGATAAAAAGAATGTTGATGTTGTGAGATTACCTCAACAAACTATTTTTCTCTCTTTTTTACGTGTACGCATGCACCAATGAACGTAATTAGAAGACCAAGCTGGTAAAGCATAAATTAAAACACATCATGTTTATGTTGATTAATAGGTTAGATTACCTCAACATTTATGTTGGCATTTTCATTAGTGATGGAGAGAGAATGGTATCTTATAGCATCAACTTTTTCTTTGTTTTGTTTTGTTTTTTTGTTTTGTTTTTTTGTTTTTGTTTTTTGTTTTTATCGAATCTAACCTATTAATCATATGATGGTGTTTGGATGTTACTCGAGTCTCAACACCATAATATTTAGTAGAATTATTATAATGATGTGTTTTACTGCCTCTAATCAATCTGATTTTCCTTGATTACTCTCTCTCTCTCTCTCTAACTGCGTACTTTGCTCAATATTCTCAGGGGCCAACAAAATATAAAGTGTCTGTGTTCATCGAGACTTGAAAAGCTACCTATAAATACCTAACAGATAAGTAAACCATCGGTTTATGCAGCCTAGTCATCAAGAAATGGTATAGTGTCCAACTTTATTTCAGGAAAGATTAAACAAAACAATTTTATTAAACGAAAGAGAGGTCAATACTGTACACATATACAAATATATCTATATAAATACTAACTTAGGTTGTAATCATATATTAAATTACTGCTGGATTATGCATTAAACTATAATATTGTAGATCATTTTACAGACACAAATTTATACTTAGTTTTTATTTATTTTTTAAATAAAGAAAAGCCTTCATCATTTTACATGAAATTATAGTAGCAATTTAGTAGCATATAATTAAAATGAAATAACTTGGAACTAAGAATAGCAATTATTATGTGTTAATAAATTATAGAATTAGCAAGTAGAACAAAAAAACTTATATGTAAGTCCATCATTTGAATCTATTATTATGAATTTGCCTCAGCCCAGGCCCATACTTCTTTGCAGTCGCTGCAGAAACATAAAACTCTCATTGGTGTTCGTTTTGGACACACTTCATAGTTTTCGTTTAAAAAAAAAAAAAAAGATATATTTCGTAATTTTGTGAACTAAAGACAAATTTATTAAATGAAAGAATTAGCAAGTAGAACAAATAGACAAAAAATCTAATGATGATTTCAAAAACAAAAGAAGTTCGTGTATGCCGCAAGGAAGTGATTTACATGGCCATAAAGGAACCTGTGCCACCTCATTGTCGTCAACCTCGCGGGATTAGTTCGGAGAAAATGGATCCTCTGGTGGTTTGTGGTTTTTTGAGAATTTTTTTTAAAAAAAAGTTTTTTTGGTTGTGTTGTAATTTTTAAAAATGTTTTGGTGAGAAAAAAAAACTTGTGATAGCATAGTTGGTTACCGTAGTCGTTGAATTTTTCGGTATCATGACGGACTACCTTTAGTATCACAGCAGGCTATCATTGTCATCATTAGTCGACTACTGTCGGTGTGCTATTGTCAGGGGTATTTTTGTACTCCAAATGTGTTGAACTAGCATTTTTTTGTAAATATATATTTTTGACAAAAATAAATCTTTTTTTTTTGTAGCTTCTATTTTATTATAATAGAAAATTAGGTCGAGAACCATATTTTGAATACCTCCTTATAATTTTACCTACTTTAACATTTATGTTGATAATTTTAATATTATGAAATGACAAAATTATCAACTTTACTGTTATGGTGGACATAAATATAAAGAGATGTCAAATTTATGACGTTCTTGCATATATATCTCATTTTACGAAAGAGGAAATTGTGGGAATAACCCATTAATTACACATGTTTAGGATTTTTATCTCATGGTTCGGATAGTTGTCCATAAAATCACTTTTATTTGATATTGTAAGAAGGCAAAAATCCTAAAGATAATGTAATATTTTAAAGATGTGCTCTTTTGGGGGTTTTCCTTCAAAAAAACCTCTTTACAAAGAGCATGAAGATCAGCGAGTTAGAACATATAAACTATCAAATGGGCTGGAGAACCTCTAGCTTCTCAGTTTTATAGGGTGTTAGTGCCTCCTGAACAATCAACCAAGGGATCACAACGCGTCGTAGCTCGCTTGCTCTTTTCAAAAGGGTTTTGAAGTGGAAGATATTAACACAAGTTATGATACGAACAAATTGGCCCAAACTTTGGTTTAATCTTAAAAAAAAAAAAAAAAAAATTCAAATCAAATTGGGAGAGAACTAGATGAATCCCCCTCAAGATTTATGACTAATAATTTCTTCCAACAAGATCAAATTGAGTGGGCACAATTCGGAAAGAGAAAAACTGAAAAGTACAATACTCGTAAAAGGAGTTTTTTTTTTTTTTTTTTTTTTTTTTTTTTCAAAAGCTCGGGAGAAACGTTGTGATGTGAAAGGGGGCCAACCTATTACGAGATTCCACTTCTAGGGGGGTTTCTCTTGGTAAGGCTTGCCAATCTAGTGGCGACGGTGGATATAATGATTAGGGAAAGAAAGAATATAATGCTTATACTCTTCAAGTTTGAAACGGAAAGGGCTTTAAGATGTGGAAATATGTAGTTTGTCAATTATATACAATCAATGTTTTGTCTTTCTGTTTTCTTTATTTCGTGTAACCCTCAAGTCCAGTTTTCCTTTCTTTTTTTTTTTTTTTTTTTATATTTAAGTTCTCGTAACTTTCTCCCGACTCCATAAATTGAGTAAGGATGGTGAAATGAATTATTTAGTGGGTACCAAACTTTGTTCGGATGCTCTAAAGCTTGTTCCGGTATTCCCTCTCTTTCTTTTGCTGAAATAGGAAAATTATTTAATAAAAAAAAAACAGAGAGGGAGAGAAAGAGAGAGAGAGAGATTTCCAAGATGTCCAAGAAAGTGGGCTTTGTTCAAGATCATGTTTATTGCACAAATTGACGAAAAGTGGAGGAAAAAAAAGCCTAAGCCCAGTCCGAGCAAGCGCTAGAACCCAGTCCTCATGTTTAATACAATTTGGAGGCAGCCCATGAAAATACGAAACAAATTTGAGTTGAAAATAGGCATTCGAGATTTATAGAAGCCTTTGTACAATATTATTGGAGGTTAATTTTATTTATTCTTTTTAAAGGGATTTTATTTATTTATTTATATGATATTCTAAATTTTTTCAAGTACGAGAGTTCCTAATTTAAAATCCTCTCAAGTAACGATTCACATTACTATAAATAAGTCGTAATTATTAGGTCATATAGATTTTATTTACATTACCATGTTATAACTAGTTTTTTATTTTCTAAGAAATAACAAGCAAATGAAAAATATGTATGTAGGTAGGATGTGGATCTATAATCAAATCTATTGATTTGATTGGTTATTCATTTTATAAATAATTGAGAGAAATGGTTAGGAATTTATGCAAATTCTAAATTGTTTTTTTTTCTAATCATCTAATAAAATTATTAACTAAATTCATAACATTTTCAACCATACTTGTGAAATACTCAGCTTCGTCACTATATTATCCTCAATATTTTAACATCTCAAGAAGAAGTGTATTAAAGAATAAGTTCATAGATTTTTATCTCAACATATAAAATGATAGAGAATTTTTATTGGATATCTAAAAAAAAAAAAGAAGAAGAAAAAAGAAATCTCATGAGAAAAAAAAAACTAAAAAAAAAAACAACATATTTTTTTTTAAAAAATTGTGCATAGGTTTAGATTTAGTACGTGGGAAAGGAAGAAAGACAAATAATTTAGTTATAATACTTTTTTGGAAAAATTAAAGGGTATAACAAGTATTTTTTTAATCCTAGAATTAAGGCTGAAATCATATATTAGAAAGTTAGTGTCAAAAATCTAAAAGAAAGATCTTTTGAGGCATTTTGAAAATTTCTGAGAAAAAAAAAAATTAAATGAATTTAAATCCTTTGGTCTAGAAGTAATAAAGAGCTGTTAAAGATTTTGAGTCGAATTTGCCTTACGGTGGTGATCATTTCCTTTTATAGGAAAAGAGGCTATAAAAAGGTGGGAAATAAAGGTTTTTTAAGGACTTTTTTTTTTTTTTTTCAAGGAAAGTTTTTTTAAGGACAAATTAGAAATCAGTAGTACATAACTTTGGACTATGCAGTTGCCTAGCCAGACTGCAAGGGTGATCATGACAGGAAAGAAAGTCAAACCGAAACAGCAAATTCCATTAGCCCAAAAAAAAAAAAAACCTCTATTGTTATATTATGTTCATTCCGTCGTGCAATATAATAGTCAAAATATGCAAGGTATTTGAATCTATTTGAAAAATATGAAATATAGTTCCTGATTTCAAATTTTAGATTCCAATTAATTTTCTGAATTTATTTATGTAATTGATTCCTTCTATATATTATTATCCCTCCCGAAAATTGATTTCAATTACGCAAATTGTTTCTGACCCCACACATCTCTCTCAATAATAAATGAAACATGCATCTTTGAATCTTGGCAGAAGTTTCATAAAATTAGCAAAGAAGAGAAAACTAGTAAGTGAGTCAATGTCAAAATTTTGGAATCACGCACAAAATATAATAATATATATATATATATATATATATAATTTATACACACAGTTTGCAGCCTAGCTGCTAAATTAGAAATAATTCCCCATGTGGATAAATTAAAGAAAGAATCAAGCAACTTCTTGATCCAAGTTGTTATTGGAAAAAATATTCTCTTTTGTATAAAATAATATTCTTTTTTTTTTTTTTTGACAGCGTATATAAATACACACACACAAACTAAACGCTGCAAAGGAAGGCCAAGAGTGGCACGTGTACCTCAGATAATGAAGATCAAGAAGACACACTTGTTATTCGGAATAGATTTTAAAGCATTGTTGTTGTCTTCAAACTTTGTCGTAATTTAGTAACTTATCTCTCAAACTTTTACTTTTGACAATTTACCCAATAAACTTTATAACATGCCTCATTTAATTGATTTTAAATTCGATTTAATATTTGAATTTAGAAGATTTGTATGAGAGTTTGCATTAGATTTAGAATTTTTTTTATCAGAAATGAGGTTTTTATCTTCGTATGAGGCATATATAAGCTTTCGATGACTAATTTAATGAAAAGTTAAGTCATAAGGGGTACATTGCAATAATTTAGAATGTTTGTAAGGTAAATTGTCAAAATTAAAATTTTTGGGATAAGTTGCCAAAAAATGACAAAGGGGCATTAGTGATAACTACTCTTCCGAGTAACAGATCTATATCTCTCCATTTGATACTGAGAGTGTAACTCAATATCTATTGAAGTAGAGAAAACTACATATTCTAACAATTAGCATATATAGATATTGAGACATTCATGATTAAGAGAAGTAATTTCTCTTGATCATCGAGGATCTCGTCGGCGACAGAGACCCTTTATCGAGGAGAAATTTGATATGCCCAATCATATGTCATCAATATGTCACATCACATAGAATCATAATAAATATCATTATATAAAGATAAAAATGAGCAAAATTTACGTAATATTTTAGGGAGAAAGAATAAATCTCTTTATATTCTAAAAAATACTCAATAATATTGACGACATGTATTGATAAAAAAAAATTTGATTATTTTACGAATAAATAAAGTATTTGGCTCCATATCTTTATTCACACTTTACTTATTCACTAAAACTTCGCTATTATATCTTCATTTTTGTTTTTATTTTTATTTTTATTTTTATTTGAACGTTTAAGTGCCTTCTCCAGATAAATTCGGGCGGGGAGTTCTTGGTTTGAAAACGATCAAGAAGGATACAGAAAAGATAAAAAGAATGTTGATGTTGTTTGATTACCTCAACAAACTAATTTTCTCTCTTTTTTACGTGTACGCATGCACCAATGAACGTAATTAGAAGACCAAGCTGGTAAAGCATAAATTAAAACACATCATGTTTATAAATAAGTCCTATTCCTCTTGAGTTTCCAGCAAAAAAAAAAAAAAAAGGTTGGTGTATACTTTTTGAGTCCTTGACTCGACCAAATAAAGAAATTTTGCCAATAATTTGGTAAACCCCGCACGTGAAGTTGAATGGTTTAAATTTCCATTCTTTGGCATTACTTAAGTTATTTTGTCACATGCGTAAATCCGTATAGAAAAATACATGTGACGGCGTTAGACTCAGACCAATTTTAACATATGACAAAGAAAGTATATTGTAGAATTTTTTGTTCTTTTCTTTTTTCCGTGTTGTTCCTTTTTCTTTTTATTTTTTTTAATCTTTTGCCTCCACACAAATTAATGCACTGAAAAACGTTTCTGGCCGCGACCAAAACAAGTAAATTTCTTCTATCGCATGGTATATTTCGCATTGTAAAGCCTCGTAAACAAGCAGATGCCAAGCTTGCCCTAATTTCTTGAAATATTCATGAAGATCATGTGTGCTTGACAAACGCTAAATTAATGACGTATGGAATGTTGTGAAAATTGCAAGTGCACAATAGCATAAATAAGAAATAAAGTGATAAGTAAAGTATCGTTCAGACGAATACTATCATTATCAATTATCGAAATTATATTAACTCCAAGTTTATTTAAAAAATTAAAAAGAGATTTTTAAATAAAAAGAACAAAATAAGTAAAAAGATAAAAGACTCAAAATACTAAAAATCCAGGGTTTCCGATTTTATCAGATTAATCATATCCAAATCCTCTAATCCAATTAATCAACATCTATTCCATGTGTTGCCAGTGAATCTCACTAATATAATAATTTCTCAAGCATTAACAATTTATCTCACAATAAGTCCATTATCAACTCTCGGTCTCAAACTCTAAGCTTACCATACTTTACTAAAAACAAGAAATTCATAATGCTGCACAAGTTTCTTAACTATCTCTAGCTTATGACAATCTTTTGGTAGATTAAACAAGGATCTCAAATCAAATATCAAATCATGCAAAAGTTGGTCATAAATTCACAAGCATTAAGCACAGATTAAAATACTCAATATAGAACTGAAATAGAATATCAATCAATTAAAAATAGAAAAAATCAAATAATTATAATCTGAATAGATTGTATCCTTAGAAAAAAAATTATTTCATAAATAAAAATATAAATCTACAAAATAAAGATTTAATCATTATAAAATTACAAAACTAAAAAGATAAAAAAAATAAATAAAGCAAAAAAAAAAACCCAATTTGAATATGTCACAAGTCTCCAAAGCCTTCTCCTAAACTTTCTTCCCTCTCTTCTAGATAATTCAAGATAATCTCTTCATAATATTATAGAAAACTAAACCTAAATCTTAAAATATATATATTATTTTTCTTGTTCAGTCCTTGGCTTTTCCCGCAGCCAAAAAACCAAGAGCACGGAGTCCCAGGCTTTCATTTAAAGCCTCATAACTAGGGGTGTCAATTCGTGTCTCGTGTCGTATTCGTGTCGTGTTTGAGTCGTGTCGAATTTTTTTCTCCCCAACCCGAACACGACCCGTGGCACGAAACCGACACGAAACCACGACACGAACACGACATGAGCTCATAACGGATTGACACGAAATGACACGAACTTGACCCGCGACACGAACTTGACCCAAAATTGACCCGCAACACAAAATTGACATGAAATTTGACCCGAAATTGACACGCGACCCGAAATTGACCCGAAATTGACACGAAATTGACACGAAAAAAACAGGTCCAACCAGAACACGACACGAATTTTTTTCGTGTCAATTTTTCCCAACCCAAACACGACCCGCTCCCTATTTTTCCCAATCCGAACCCGTGAAATTCATGTCGTTTTCGAGTCGTGTCGCGACCCGTATTGCTACCCTTACTGCCAACAGCCACCGCCTTTCCTCGTTTCTTTTCTTTTTTCCTTTTTCTATTTTTTCTTTTCTGTTTGGCTTTAGCAAAGCTAACACCAGTCAGCCGTAGCGTGGCCCACGGAACAGGTGGCATGCCACTATTGGAGATGTGCTGAAGCTGGGGTTGTGTGGAGAGCTGGCGTTGGCTAGAGCTAGCAGCGCACGTGGAACTGTGGAACGCGAAGCACCGGATCAGGCACGACCTGAGGGCACTGACACTCAAATGGAGAGTGCCTGGCTGGGCGAGTGGGAGGCACTCGCTGATCTGGGCCGCTGCTTAGGCAATCTTGCTGATAAAAGAGCGAGTGGCATGTGTGGAATAGTCATGCGAATGGATGAAGTCGGCTCCGAATTTCCTTTTGTAATTTTTAATTCTTTTTTATCATATTTTAGCTCTAAATTACTATGTTTAACCCGATTAACATAATTAACTCACACACTTGGAATAATATAATAAATTTAGGGAAAGGTTAAGATAAATTATTAAGATTATAATAAAAATATAAGTTTAAGAATGTTAAAATAATTATATTTTATAGAATTATCACGGAGTTAGATCCTAGATTTATGTACTATAATTTTTAGATAAATATCAAAAGAAGTAACATTGATAATTTACACGACCCTCAAAGTGATGTTATGATATAAAAGCCTCCATGTGGATGGTTCCGTTTTACATGTCTAATTCTATTTACATATTTCTTAATAATATCATGTCACAACAATTAAATCTGAATTGAAATGTTATGTCCACTAAAATACTTTAATTGATTAAGTAAGATATAATTATTGGTAGATGTGAATGGGACAAAAATAAGAGGTGTGATCTCAAAGACTAGACACAGCACCCATGAGATTGGGTCAGCTTGGCACTACCTTCTCACGTAACTTGATTTTACAATACGTCTATAAAATGCCGAGCTATTAGCTAATTACTAAGATACAAACATATTAGGTAATTACTAAGATACAAACATATTAGGTAATTACTAAGATACAAACATTCTTAAACATCATAGACGTTTTGACAGAAACCTCATCGGTTTTTCATTTTCCTTAGTTTTTTTCGCGGTTTTCTAAACGGAGTACTTGTCTAACCACTGTGCATAGCAACATGACATTAATAGAATTTTCTGAACCGAAATGTTCATAAGGCATAAATATTATTTACAAAATGTCTAATTTAAATTGTCTCTCACAGTTAATTTTATTTGGGTTCATAAAGTTTATGTTTTTTTTTTGTTTTTTTCTTATAGGTTTTCATAAATTCAAAACATCAATAGATATATTTGTTTGCACTGATATTTTTATCTTATTTTTATATAACCTATATTTTATTCTTTAATGCATCATATATAGAAACAAAATCACACATAAATTCTCATACATATTATTGAATATGGGATTTAGGTAAAAATAACGAAAATATAAGAATAAGTGTATCTCAAAAAAATAAAAAAATAAAAAAGGCGGGAGGGGGAGTAGTTTAGCGTGGTTTGGCATTAGGCTTGCAATGACTTCTTAGGATAAGTCATTCAAACTTAGCAAATCTTCTTATATATTATAGAATGGTAGTTTCCTATAATAATATGCTAATGTGATTTTTCTTATATTTATATAGAGAAAAATTGTGTCACGATGAGTGATTCCTCGTCATATCATCAGTTACGTTCTCGGATTTGGTGATTTTTCTAACCAAAGGGGCAAAATAATTAAATAAATAAAGATTTGTGGCCAACTACTCATGGGGGAAAGTAATCTTTGTCACCCGCAGATTGTCAAGATCGACAGCAACAAATAATTTGACCTTAACCATTCTTACACTATCACGACGAATGCCTGAATTCGTATTTGGTTTGTGGTCAGCAACTCCCATAGAAAAGAAGATTAAAAGTGTAATAAAAGCTGGCAATTTCTTTACTAGCAAACAAAATAGATAAATAAAAAAGTGGGCAATTTTATTTTCTATTTTGATCGAAGAACAAACTTTCATTTCACATTCTAGCTTCCTAGTTCCTACCTCTCACATCTCTTGATCAATCTTGACCAGCCCCTTATTATTTTTTTAACCTAGTATGTCCAATTTGTTAGACAAAATAATTAAGTACTACATTTTAGATTAATCTTCCTCACGCACCTTTATCTTCTAAGCCCCTTCAGACGACCAGCCAAAATTGGGTTTCGGTCAATTTCCTATTGTATCCAATTTCTTGATACATTTTACTGACAACTTTTTTTTAGTGAAACATGTTTTTTTCAGAGTTAAATGCTATAGTGAATCTCAATTTATATCATATAACTCGTCACAGTACAGTTTTATTCAATACCAATATTTTATAGTTTGTAACTACAGTCTAACCTGATTTTATCATATATATATATATATATATATATATATTATATCTCCCACCCTTTTTTTAATATAAAAATACCTATATTTTTGTCCTTGTCTTGTCCGCTTGTCCCCACACACCACTACTAAAGTTTCCAAAAAAATAAAAAAAGGTCGGTGTTTGTGAACACTGATCTCTTTTATAAGGAAATATCCTACTAATTAATGGTCCTAATTAATACAGACATGCTAGCGTGTGAACTTGTTGAAATCTTGAAGTTTATCTAGTTATTTTACATTTATGTTTATACACAAAGTCTCATATTCGGTAATATATGATATCCGATAATATAAATTTCAATTACTGTGAATGCGAATTTCAGTTACTAAAAATGTGCATTCATAGAAGAAAATGTAATTAAAATGAATGTAAATTCTTCTTATTTTATATTTCCTTCCGCATGAATTTATATTTCTAATAAGAGAGATTCACATTTATAATAATTGAATTTCATATTGTCGGATACCATCCAGTACCGAATAGAAAACCAACCTATATTTATATTTTTATTGTTATTGTTATTATTAAATCTTAGGGAAATTATTATTACTATTGTTGTTGTTGGGAGAACATTTTTGTTATTTCAAGACCTTGGCGATCTCCTATTGCGCGATTTCAAGTCAAAAGTTCTTAGTCAAACATTTTTTTGTCTGTCTGATCTATCACGATCATTATCAAATAAACAGGTTGACTACCAAAAAAAAGAAAAAGAAAAAAGAAAAAAGAAAAAAACAGGTTTAAGGGGCGACAGACTGTTCCTAGTCTAACAATTATGAAATTAGAGTTTCACCGACAGATTTGTTGCTTTAATTGTGAGTTTCCAACAAGAAGAAAAAAAGAAAAGAAAAGAAAGTTCCTGTTCAATTAATTACTCCAAGACAAATTCTCTAATTGCAGTGGAGTACATTAAATCAGTAATTTTATGATCTTTACTATTTTAATTATATTATTATCCATTGGGATGACTTTCTGCGTGGGTCTCAATCAAACGAATACTAGGTTTTACTCGATATCTCTGAGAAACTCTTCAAGATCTACAATTCAACTCTACACCCCTACTTCTGGAATGGCTGGGGTTTCTACAGTGAAAACACTCCGAAGCTCAAGTTAATGGGATTCCAAAAATGAAATTAATATAGTTTGGCTAATGAAATTAAGGGTGAGTTTTGTTCATCCATTTGAACTCAAATTTTTCAACTCAATTTTTGTCTTTCTGAAAAAGTTTTTGTCATTTCTGAAAAAATCAACAAAAATTACTATTGAAACTTAAAAATTTTAACTCAAATTTAAACATCAAACACCCCCTAAGTAAAACGTACATTTCTCCTACCCATTTACACTTATTTTTAGACCAGCAAATGGGCAGGAGATTAATTCTCATACTAATTACAACCGTTCATTCTATTTTATTTAATTCTGTCAGCCCCCATTAGTTTTATTAAATCACTTGAAGGATCCAACTCTTTGCCCTGAATCTCGTTGGATTGTTCGCAGCCTATTTTGGTCTTTCCACTGCTAATTAGATCTATTATTATTATAAAATTGTCGTTTTCCCCTTTTTTATTTTCCTTTAATAATTAGAAACTACAAGCCTTTAAGTTAAATCCACATAAGATATAATCACGATTAAACGAGTAGAAATTTTATATCAATAATCAACTTGATTAAGTACTTTTGTGCACCAATACTAATCTTACAAAAAGCTGGAAAGAGTTTTATGAATTAGTTTAGTCCCACCTTGACTTTTCTAGTTTCTATAAATTGACAAGATGCCTTGGAATACAAAAAGTCAATTCTTGAATTTTTTTTTTTTTTTCATACACAAAAGTCAATTCTTGATTAGATTATGGCGAGTTCATTAAATGTTAATTTAAACTGGTGCGTGAAGCATACGTTCATCTCTGTTTGTAGAAAGGGGAGTTGAACAAGAGATAAAGATTGGTCATGATTTTACCAAAAAATAAAAAAATAAAAAACCTTTTTGAAGTTTTGAACAAGAGACATGATAGTGCAGGCTTCAAAAGTGGATGGTTAATTAAACATTCAAGTCTAATTACGTGTAATAAGAGATCAAATTGTAATTATTTATTTACCTAAAAGTTTTCACTCTATTTTACAGACGTATTGTAAGACCGTTGACCGTATTCATATAATTTAAATAGAACAGCATCACATTTATGATTTAGGATTAAATATAATCAAACGATTTCTTTAATAACATAGCTATAGCTACTTTATAAGGTGCTTAATTTAATTCAATTGTTCAATTAACATTAATAAATATACTGCCATGGGCTGGGAATAAATAAAACTCCCTTGTACGTGGATTTAATATGCATCCCAAGTTGTGTACGTATCTTCTACCAAGGGAACACATTGACCAGTTAAAAGTTACAGAAAACAAAATACTAATACTAATACTAATAATAATAATAATAAAGAAAGAAGGTATAAAAAGAAAAAAGTAAAAAAAAAAAGAAGAAAATTTACTATCGATAAGCAATGACAGGCACAAATTAACATTAATTCTACATCTTATTACATCCTAAATTCTCAAATTCAAATATCATATTTTAAAAACTACCACACGTTTATTTTAACGCCAACTCTGCCATCCTTCTCAAAGCGGACAAGAGCACCCATCACATAGTACTAGCTTCATAATGTGATAAATCTAATTTAGTACTAAAAACTTAAAATTTGCTATCAATAAACGATGACATGCATATAACTTAACAATGATTCTATATTTCATCATAAATTATTATAAAGTTCAAATACTATATCTTAAAATTTGCGGCGTGCTTATTTCACCGCCAACTCCGTCGTCTTTATCAAAGCGGACAAGAGCCCCTTTTCCACCACTACAACTGGCTTCACAATACGATAAATGTGACAAAATTATTATATATCTGTATATATATATATATATATATTTATTTATTAGTATTTCAAAGAAAATATAATGTTTATTTATTTAATTTTTAATTCCGCCAAAGCCTAAATTATGTTTGACAAATAATTGTGGATTTTCCACTCTTGTTATTAGTCAACGGTCAGAAACGCTGGCTTTCCTTTCCTTTTAAGCTTCAGCTTGATCTTATATATAGACTCACATCCCCTTTTCTCTTTTGCCTGTCTCTGTAGCAGAAAAAAAAAAAAAAAAACTTAAAAAATCCTCATTTCTATTCAAACCCAATTCCTCACCATGAGCCCCGAAAAGGTCATCAAGATCAACGGCGCACGCCCTTCCCCTCTCAGGATCAGCAAGGAATCCCACACCATTCACAAGCCGTCTGATCAGCATCATCATCATCAGCAGAAGGTGAAGCAGCGTCAACAGCCGGTGATTATCTACACCCACTCGCCGAAGATCATCCACATCCATCCCCGAGAATTCATGCCTCTCGTCCAGAAGCTCACCGGTATGTCCCGAGAAAACAATACCTCGTCTGAAGTCAAATCCAACAACGACGAGTCGTCTTTGGTTCCGTCGGTCGAGATCAATAGCGGTAACAATGGCAGTAATCGTAATTCTAGCATCGTGAATCCGAGCTTCGCAGACATTCCTTTGTTCACTCCGAGCGCGTCAACGGACTTCAACTTCTTCTGCTCTCCCCGGCCTGCTTTTAGGTTTCCCGACGCGTCGGCTTTGTCGCCGAATCTGGGGAGTCCTTCGCTCTCGCCGTCGTTCTTGGAGTTCATGAAAGGACTACCTGAATATTAAGTTTACATGAATACTGATAGATTTACAGTTGATCTGGTTTAATCTGTACATCTCTTGGTTCGTTCATTTTTGTCAATAATATATTACATTTGTTCTCTTTCTTTCTGGTTAATTTCTTTGGTCATGATATATTTATATATATATATTTATTTATTTATAACAATTTTAATTTGAAGGTGGAGGTGGAGGTTTTCCAACATTACAGCTTATCAGATGTGAAATTACCGTTCTAATAATTTTGAGTGAATGAATAAAATTACAGTGCTTGATCTTATATGACACGCCGCAATTTAAATTAACTAATGTTAATTAATTTAAAATCCGAACGAGAATCAGCTTTTTTTTTTTAACAAGTATTAATAGTCTCTACATTTAATTAGTCTGTGATTGGTTCAGCTTATCTTGAGGGTTTGTGTTTATAATTGACATTGATGTTGGATAAAATGGACCGTAATTGAAGTCAATTATCCAAATACTTGTCAAATATAAACTAATTAAGATCTTATTAATACGTATTGAAAATTCAATACCAGTTACCCTAAACACACACAATTGATTCATACACGGCAGTCGACTTAATATTAACCCATACGACTTGTTAAATTTAAATTTTTTTAAAGTGTGATGAATTTATTTTATTAAAAGGAAAGTTGAAATGGGAGCGCTGTAACATATTGAGAGATTGTTTTGTTAGGTGATGGACAAAAAATTTTGAATGACGAAAAAATAGGGAGACAATTTCAATTTATGTTTTATCCATGTATTATAACTTATTACTTTTTTTTAAGGAAAATTTCATTAACTCACTAAGAAGATATAAAAATATCAAATATAAGAAACCCCGTATTATATGAGATAAAACCTTTCAATAAGAACGTATCCACCAGTAAAATCTGATGATGCTGAAAAGGAAAGACGTATGCTTGAGGCCCGATAACAGGAGTATACCTCGGCACACTAAAATCGAGCACATGTAAGGTTTTTTTTTTTTACCAAACCCCAACAATCAATGGATTTTCAAATCAATCGAGAGTTAAGACTTAGTAGCGCTAGAGCTACTACTAACTCCACATAAAAGCAACTCTAGCGGGATCAAAATACCATCAAGACTTAGATCTGTTGGATAAACAACCAACTCGGAAGGTGAAAAAACCATTTCCATTATTATAAACAACAAAAAGAAAAAAAAAACCCAAAGAAAAGATAACGAAGACATCGTCATTATTAGACACAAACTTACAAAAAAAAAAAAAAAAACCATTCACATATAGAAAGTGTTCTTACTGATAAAATGAATCACATTATCAAGAGAAAATAAGTTGTCGAAACCAAGCTGTTGCAGGACCTCCCCGGTGTGTGACAACTATGCACCACCACCAATTATCTCATTCCTACCTTGTTCCTTCCCACAATACCCATCCTCCTGCTATGGGCTTGCTTCTGCCAAGACTCTCACCATATGATTCTTACCTTCATCTCTAGGGTCAGGAAACCAGAGACAAACCAAAGGTCGCCATAGGAATCCAGCCCCAAGAGAGAAAAACAATTGAAAAATCCTATTCCTCACATATTAGAGAGAGAAGAGAGAGAGAGAGAGAGAGATAGAAAGAGAAAGGGAGACTGAAATATGTAAAATCCATTAACTTATTACTTTGTCTCTTTATATAAACCTTTTACAAATATAATTAATATTGTTAATCATGTTTCCCTCTTAGACGATGTGGGGTTCACTTACTGTTTCCAAACTATTTTTTGTAAGGTTATCATATATAAATATAAATCGAACAACACTAAAGTCTTTCAGAAGTATGAAAATTTCATACTCGTGTTCAATGTGAGGGAAAGACAATTTGCTCTTAGTTGTCAAGATCTTCAAGAAGATCTTTAAGTTTCAAGAAGATCATTGTCCATTTATTTGGGATTAATAATTGGGGGATGACATGCAAGTTGAGCTACTTCAAGACATTGAATATATGATGACAAGATAACTGTTAGTCTCAAATAGTATTTTTTTTTTAATGTTTTTTTTTTGGTGTGTAAATTATAGAGTTATGATAATCTTTCTCTGGAAACTTTCAATGACTGAAATGATTATCCCTTTGATCATAACTATTGCAATCAGCCCTATGATTCATTTAGCCTTTTATGTGTAAGATTTTACTTTCCTTGCATTTTGAGGCATTCATCCTATTAATGCCCCGCCAAATGATAAAATCATAACGAAAATTTTGATATTAATTGTATCCAACTCTTACATGCTGCCAATAAGATAGTATTACTGTTTATATTGATGCAAGATGCTTATTTACTTCAAAAAATAAAATGTTAAACATAGAGGTACCGGTTGGACAATTGTATCCAGTTGCCTAACTTATAGGTGTCTTTGGATGTATTTAGGCCTTCGAGATGTGAACGGACGGTTAAGAAAAATTGAAGTTTTCATTCTTTATTTTAGAGTGATGGATAGAAGTATTAACCATGAACAATAATTTGATTAATATTGAAGCGAAAAATAAGTTGTTGATGAGCAAACAATTATTGACTGACATAATTCCATTTTTTATCCGAACTATCGAAAATAATTTTTTTTTTTTTGGGAAGAGAGTATGATAATTAATGACGAAGTTAAAAGGAAAAAAAAAATTACTTGTAGAAATGAAAAATATATGTTTTTATCTTTTATGTTCACATGAAGTGCTAATTTCTTTTGTTCTTTGTTTTTTAACTGAACAATCATTAGAAAGAGTATTTATAGTTGTCTTAAAATAAAATTAATAGTAGATCGATTTCATGAGAAAAGGATTAAACGTTAGAAATTAATATTGAGAAGCAAATGTGTCCACTCTCTAGTTCTTGTCTTTTAACAAATAAAAGAAGGTGATTCCAAGTAAATCATAGTTCCTTTCAAATCTTGAATTAACCTCACGTAATTCCCATGGTCAGAATTCATGTTGAAAACAAATTTAAAAAAATATATAGGATTAAATGCGGTCACATTTGTCCTTCTCTATTTGTTTTTAATGTGAATTCTAACAAAATGACCATGTTACTACACTGTTCTTCTACTTCTCTCTTTTTTTTTTTTTTCAGTATGTTTTTGGAGAAATTCTGATAGAGGAGATTAAGTGTGACTAATTATAAATTTAAGTATAAAGTGATATTTTTTTATTTTGTGAGGTAAAGTAAGAATGACACTATACTTCAAAGGGCATAAGTGAAACTGATAAAAGAAAAAACAAATGAATGAAGAGCATCTTGATCAATTCACTGTCTTTCCACTTTTGATTAAAGGCTCCATTGAAATTTTCGAACTATTAGGAAAAACTATTAGGAAAACCACTATCGATAAGCAATGATAGTCAAGAAACACCAGACAGAGATCTCACGACAACGGTCGATGGTCATACAACAACATGGAAAATTATAATTATTTTTTTTCCATGTGCAATTAACATGAAAAAAAAAATTACAATTCAGGTTATTAAATTTTGGTACTAACTAATAAATAAAGGTCAGAGGGCAATTGGTGCCTATATTATATGTTTAGAGCCTAATAAATTAAGCTATAGTTAGGCTTAGAGGAATGCGAAGTCTATTTTATTTTATTTTATTTTAATGAGATGAGCAGTCACTTACGAACCAAAATCAGTAAGCGTTGAAATGGGAAATTGAGAAAGAGAGACGCCAACCATAGACTAACATGCAAATTGGAGAAACGATTTTTATAGTCAAACTTGACTGTCCTTTTGCAAATTGGTATTTACAGGAATTATCTAAGATGTACTGATAATGATGTTTAGTTTATCAATACATATAAATTAAAATTAATTAGTTTCATTTTCTTATTATAGACACTTTTAAGATTTTATGGGCCTGATGAGAATTTTAGTAATGTATTTGTGCCAACGAAATCTTTACTTAAAATTCAAAATTAAACACATAAAAAAATTGATCAAAAACTAAAAATAGACCCCCTAAAGAAGTACTAATTAGTAATATTTATATTTTCTTTTCTGTATTGTATTCTATATCTGTGTTGGATATGCTGGTTTAGACAGGATTATTGTAATTTGCATTAGTATAATTAGACTGAAACCGAGTATGTTAAGTCCTATCCAATGTGGTACTCTATCAGATAAGTCAATGGAAAAATTACCCGGATGTTATTTGATATTTTGAACATATTGAAGTGATTTTCTTAGAAAGAAGTTTCAATGAAATAATACTTTGGACAGTGAAAAATACAAATTTCCATTAGAATTAACTACATAACAAACTTTAAAATAAAATTAATAGTCAAAATTATTATTATAAATTTATAGCATTTTCAAATAATGGGACCTACCAAGTACATTTGGATTTTTGTCCTGCACAAGGAAGGATTATTAGTTATGCTTTTATGTTTTATACTTTTGGCACCAAAATATGGGATAAAAATGTTTTATCACAATTATCTGTCACCAAATAAGAATATATAACCTGATGATTAGATTAAGAGTAAAAATGGCTTTATTTTCAGTTGCCATTATCAAACTTGGATTAAGATCACTTATTCAATTTTTAGTGTTCCAATTGATATCTAATAAACTAAATTAGTTAGTGTTTAACTTTTGAGAGCTTGACTGCTCAACCCGTGACGGTAAAAGCGGTTGCTCAGTTTTTTACCTTCTGCGTTGCACAAATAAATGTAAAGAAAATCCTTCAAAAAAAAATAAATGAAAATAAAAGGCTACACATTCTCTATCAATCTTCGGAAGAAATAAATTACTGGTTTTTTCTTTCAATGATTTGGACCAAAAATTTGGGTTCGAATTTAAAGTTTTTGAAACTTTAATAAGAGAAAATATAGTAGCAAATTTGGAATCAAGATTAATTCTTGGTACAAAACCTTAAAACAAACAAGGGTTCAATTAAATGTTTAAATTAGGGTGTTTACCAAATCGACAAATATGCAAAATCAGTTCAATGTTATTATTATGATTTGGATTATGGATCGATGATTTCTCAATCCTAAAATCTGATAATGCAGACCATACATATATAAATATAAAAAAACTTTATAGAAGTAATGTTGATGAGTGATAAACACTTTATTTTGAGTCTATAATTGATGTTGTAATGGATTGTAATGTTACAATTTTATTTAAATCTGATTGCATTGTAACAAATTGTATTTTGTTAAATATGTTCATTTTACTTTGGATATATAGACTATGGATTGAACCACGAAATCTGAGAATTGCAAAGTGAATATGGGATCTAACGGATGGAAAAAAGCCCAAACCCAAAATTAAAGATAGGGACGTAATCCAATCTGCGAAAACTCCTAATTATAAAAGACCTTTAGTTTTTAAATTTAATAAGGGAGAAATATTATTGCGGATGTTCCGCCAATGTTGGGTTATTTCTATAGATTGAGGCAGCTCTAATCAAAATGGACTCTTACTGGTAAAACTAGAATAAGAAATTTAGGAAAATGAGGCATCTAATTGGAACCGGTTGACACTTTTAAGATTTTACTTTTGAGTAAATGTTCCTAGTATTGTTGGATTAAAGAAAAAAAATAAGTATTTGAAAAAAGACAAAGATTTTTAAACTTAGAGGTAAAGAAATTTGAATAGTAAACCTCAATATTAAAAGCGATTATGCAATTACATGCTTCAATATTAAAAGTGATAATACCTTCTTAATTTCTTAAATGTTATAAGGTTTCTGTCTTTATCTTCTCCTTATAGAGGAAATAATTCTAAAAGAGTGGTGCAATAGGAAAATTTCAGTTTTCATTGTCTCCGATTCTAAAATTGAAATGGGCTCGGGTGTAACAAGTTAGTGGCTTGGCCCACCTCTCTCCCACCCTTTTGTCTGGACAAACATATGTTTTCGGCCCTTACATGACGAGAATATAAATATATAAGCAACGCAATGTGAAAAAGAACTCCTTGAAGCTATTATCGAACTTTCATTTATATCCTAAAGTAGCACAAACATAAAAATTAGATGGATTATGAACACATAGACCTAGAAACATAAAAACCTACTTACTGATGGATCATAAGCGCCTTTAATAAGATAAAATAATACCGTGATCTATAAATGACCTTCATTAACAGCATGTTCTGAATAGTTTTTTAGAAGTTTCTTTTGATTTCATAAGTTTAAAAACTGCTTTCGAAAATGTACGAATGATCTATCAGAAGTGCTTTTATAATCTAGAAGAACTTATTCTAGTCAAAGTAAAAAAAATAAAAATATATATATGGGGCTTCTTAAATAAACTCTTATTATAGTAGACTTTTAAAATTGTACTAGAGTTTTAATAAAGACATTATAAATTGTATTTTATGTTTTTATTGCTTATTAGAAAATTAAAATAAAATAAAAAAACTATTTTGACTCATACTTTTTTTAAAATGTGGTTTTAAACATCCGGTGAAAAGTCAAATATTTTATTTCCGATAACCTCCTATCGATTAAAATCAGCAGTAAAAACTCTACAAAATGCGAATAATTGAACGGATTATTGAGTTAAAAATTGTATGAGTTAGCTTGACTATTTCAGCTGTCTCTTGATCACAGACGTTTTTTATTTGACATCTCGTATGTGTTGGCCAGTTTTTAGCCATTTAATGAGTTATATCTCTGCGCTTTCTTGAAAGCAACATTTCTACGGGTAGATTCATTATTAGCATTATATTGTGTCTAATCCAGTCTTTGGTTAATTTCCGTGAAAAATAACATCGCTTTTGCAAGGGTGGGATGATTTTTCAAAACAACTTAAAGATTATGTTTTTTTTTTTAAATTTCTCACATTCAAAAATAATTAAGAGCTTTTATAATTGAAAATTTAATAGTATTAAACTAACTAATTATTATTTTAAATGATATACAATCTAAATCATCACAGCACCCTAATAATAAATAGTTATAATGATAATTCCTATCCAATTATTCGACCACCCAAGCAATAGTTAAGATAAATACTAAAACAATTCCAACGGATAAATAAATATAAAAGTACATAATAACTTAAACCCCAACCATATATTTGTCTATCTACTTGTTGAAGTTAGTACTCAACTTTCCAAACAATTAATAATTAATGGAATGATCTTGGCCAAAAAATAAAAATCAAAGGAAAAGAAAGACTACATTAATACATGTTAGAACGTCACATCTATCTGTTATATTCTCCCTTAAAAAAATGCAAATCATAACTTGATTGCGGGGATGCTTTCCAACTAATTAATATTCTCCCTTGAAAGATTATATTTCAAGTAAATGTCCTAGATTTCTTAAATTAAAAAAAAATGTACTCTTCGGGGGGGAAGCTTTTAAACTTAGAGATAAAGAAATTTGAATAGTAAACCTCAATATTAAAAGTGATTATACAACTACCATCACTAATCTTAAATATATGATAAGATTAATGTCTTTGTTTTCTTACTAGAGGAACAAAGTTTAAAAATATTAGGAACTTTAATTTTAATATAACTCTATGAGTATCAACTCACATGATAACGAGTGATTATTTTTTTTAAATAATAGATACAATTAATTTATATGATAATCTTTTTAAATACTTAGTAAAAAAACACTCACATACTACATAGGCATCTCAAAAGTATGATTAAAGTTAATGTCTTTAATATTTTTCAACCTTAGGTAAGAAAGAAAAATGACGATAATTGAAATGGGCTGAAAATTGTGGGCATGTTAGGCCGACCTAGGCTAGGTCCACGTCTCTCCTACCATTTGTCCGGACAGCATGGTTTTCAGCCCTTACAAGCTAATAATGGGAATACAAGAACACAATGTAGAAGGGGGGGACAAATTTTTTAAATTAAATTAAAACTCCTTTAACGCAATGAAGAAAATAAAAAAGTGAAAAATAAAATAAAAAACTCCTTTATTCTGTAGTCGAACTTTTATTTGTTTCTAAAAGTACAAAGAACATAATAATTGATAGTGTTTTTTCATTTTATTTTTTCATGAAACACAAAAAAAAGGATAAATATAATTCACCGACAGATACTAATAGAGTTAAAGATGATACAAGTTCCCTTGACTTAGTGAGCTGTCTCTAATAATTTGTAGTGTTTTTTTCATTTTATTTTAGTTTTTTTTTTTTGGTCAATTTAGGTCCCGCTTGATGCACCGGATTAGATATGGAATTGAGATACTTTCTAATCCTGATCCTGTTTTTGGGACAAAAATTAAGAGAAGAGTTTGGATATGAATTTTCGATTTGAATTAAATTATTATGAAATTTTAAAAAATTCAAATAACTTTATTTCAGTATTTGTTATCATATAATATAATAATAACTACTTAAATAGTTCTTCTAAATGCAGGCTAGGCGTTTGAATTTGTAAAAAAATTTCCTTTTTGAAAACAAAAAATGTTTGGAAAGTTATAAAATGAGAATACTGGTGTTGGGAATAGTGTATTGGAAGAAGAATTCAAAAAGATTATAAAAGGATATTACACAAAATATGTTTGAGAATGAGGTGTTTATATTTTTTCAAGATGTGAAGAATGATGGGAAAAAAAATTAGGAAAAACAATCGTTTGCTATTTTTTTCATCCATTTTTAAATTAGACACATGATCGAAACATGGATAGATTCTACAAAATGATCCAATTGCCATGAAAATAACATCGCTTTTGCAAGGGTGGAATAACTTTCCAAATCTAACTTAAAGAATCAGTTTTTTTCTTTATTTCTTACGTCTAAAATAATTAAAAGCTTTTCTTTACTTTGAATTTTCAGTAGTTTAAAATAATTTATTTTTCATTTAAAAATGAAATACAATCTAAGTCAAAAATACACCCTAAAATAAAAATAGTTTTTATTTTAATTTCTACCCAATACTTCCCAATCAACAATTTTATCCATTAATCACCCATCAAATGAAATTTAAGTACTTGAATTTGTACATAGCACATCTTTTGCAATGTACATTACCTAAAAAAGATCAAAGAAATAAAACGATGAAGTCAAGTTCGTATACCAGTTCTTATTTTATTTTTATTTTTATTTTATTTTTACAAAAACAATCATATTATACTAGTGTTTCCAGGTTAGGCACATCCACCAATTTCATTGGTCCAAGAAACAACTGAAATTTCCAATAAAAAAGAAAAAAAAATAAAGAAACATTATAAATTATAATATTGCGTGTATACACATGTACATATAATGTGTACATATATATGTATATAATATGTGTACATATACAAATCATATGTATATACATATACATACGTCTACCTACTTCTTGAAGGTAGCATTCGACTTTCCAAATGATAACTGATGGAATGACTTGAGAAAAAAAAGAAAAAAAGAAAAAAATGAATAATATATATATAATTGAGTGATCCGTATAATCACGTCTACTTTAAAAAAAATGCAAATCATAACTTGATTGCGTAGATTCTTTCCAACAAATCTCTGTCACATTTTCCTGTTCTCTTTCATTATAAAATCACGCATCTAATAAGTACAATAAAGTCTGTTTCCACTTCTATTGTAACGCTGTACCTTTGAATTAGTATTTTTAAGGCTGGACGCATACACACACTCTGTCAACTATTGATAATTGTTGGGCTCATAATGTCATGAGATCATTAATTATGTTAGGTACATAGCCTTATTAGAAATTTTTGCACTATTTTTTGTCAAAATAAAAAAAAATGTAGATATTTTGTTAGTATTGCTAAGTCTTGATAAAAATAAAAACACAATATTGCCTAGTTGTGATTAGAGTAATTAATTGTTACTCCCTAGATTATTAACATTGTGTCACTTCGATTGGTAATTTTGATAGATTTCCTGTGAGTTATAGATTTAAGTCATTTTTTGAAATTTAATGAAGATAATCACATTTTTATCTAACCAAAAATTTTAGAGAAATTGTTAGATTTAATGTAAAATATTATAGCACAACAAATTCCATAGGCACGTAATAATCTCTTTAAATTTTGGTCATTTTTGTCCTAAACAGCAAAGGAACAATGCCTTTTGTACTCACATATATATAACTATTTTTGAAATTTGATTTAAGTTATCATGCCATAAGCACATAGTAATCTCTTTTAAAGTTTATAAAATCTTTGGCAATTTAGACTCCATTTGGTGAAACGGTTTGAGTTGAAATTTTTAAATTTGAATTGATTGACTTTTTAAAAATAGTTATAGCTTTGTTGACTTTTCAGAAAAAGATAAACTGAGATAAAAAATTTGAGTTTAAGTTGTATTACGAAACAAAGCATTAATGTCAAGGACAAAAATGACTACCCAAAAAAAAAAAAAAAAAAAGTCACTCTAGCTTGGTCATTTATTTAGAGGAGGAGAAAACGCTCTCTCCCAGCGGCCGAGGGTTTCATCTTCACTTTCGAAAATGGAGGAGAAAGTGGGTAAATGGCAGACCCTTTTCCATCACTGAGGGCTAGAGAGGAGTGATAGAGTTAGAAGATTTGGAAACACAGTAGGGTTTCGAGGGTCTGAAGTTCGGGTTGGTGGGTAAAATCCTTATGAGGAAGCCTTTCAACAAGCGGATTTTTATGTCTAAGATCCCTTCAATTTGGAGAATCACGAAGGTCGCAACTGACATTTTCATGTTCTCTTCTGATCGAAGTATCTTCTCCTTAAGGATTTCACTAGCGGGGGTTCTTCGAACTGGGGGGTTTTCCATTCCGTTCCCTTTTGGGTTCAAATTCACAACCTTCCTATTGATGCTATGTTGAAAACCATGGCAGAGAAATTAGCGAAACTGTTGGGGAATGTCTGATGTTATTAGCTCCATTTGGTTGGAGATTATCCAGATTGTGTTTCTGACTTTGTTGCTGCAGATATTGCTGCTATCCATTAATAAAATCTCCACCTTTTCCTAAAAAAAAATTACCACAAAAAAAAAAAAAAGTTTAGGATGTAACTTTGTAAAATTAAAAGTTATTGTACTAAAGTGACACAATTCACGTAGTGTATATTAATATAAATTGAAATATTGCATAGTTTTAATAAACATTCATTAAAAAAACCAATTCTAATTTAATATAAATAAACTCTAAAAATGAAAGCACAGTCACATAAGTATTGTATTGCTCCAAAACATACGCGTTTAAATTATTTGTCAACGCCAACCAAGCTTTCCCAATGATTGCTTGTTGGTTCACATCAAACACAACCATTCAATTTAAAAATTAAAAAATTAAAAAAAAAACTAACAGTTAAATCATAAAAATGATTAGATAGGAATCAAGGCATTCACGCACACGCACACTCTCCCGTTACGCTTTCAGCAAACTGTTTTTGGAGTTTCCCATAAGTTTAATTTTGTTTTCCATAAAACCAGAAAAATGAAGGGTCTGTTTAGTGAATAAGTTTGAATTGAAAATTTTAATTTTGAGTTGAAAATTTTTGTTGATTTTTCAGAAAAGACAAAAACTTTTTCTGAAAAAGACAAATTTTTTCAAAAGAAAAATTATGATAAAAAAATATATTTTAATTTAAGATGAGATGATTTATCAAACAAAGCAGGAATATTTGGCCGTACCTCGTAATTAACACATTGTAATATTTCTACACAAAGGTGCCAGGTGTAGTTTTTACATTCAACTCTTTGGACTTTGAAAATTGTTTGTTTGTTTGAACAAGCGAGAATGGCATGGAGTTGAAAATTTAAAAAAAAAAAAAAAATCAACACGTGAATCATTGACCATTTCTACGTTATTATTCTTTCATTTTTTTTTAAACCTAATCCTGTTCAAATAGCATAATTTGACTATTCAAGAAGGGTTTTACCGATTGTTTAAGTCTATTATTTATCTATGAATTTCAACGATAGGAAACAACATCATTTTAATTCAGTCTAATTTATGATAGAAAATAATTCTACATTCATATTATAATTTTTTAATGCAACGACTAAAAAAATTAATCTAACAATTAAAAAACAATTCATACCGAAAATATATAATAATAAATCGTAATGGATCTTAAATAGCCTGTTTTTTATCCTAGTCAAGATTCCAAAAAACAAGTCCAACAGTTAAAAAACAGGTAATGCCAAAATACATAATAATAAATCCTACCATAATGGATCTTGATTAGCCTGTTTTTGTTTTAATCTTAATCAAGATTTCAAAAAATAAGTCCAACTGTTAAAAAACAGTTAATACCAATAATACATAATAATAAATAGCCAGTTTTTTTTTTTTTTAATCCGAGTCAAGATTACAATAGATAAGGGATTAACATTAGTTTATCTCATTAGGGAAATGCATCAACTTAATCTTGTTGGAAAAACCTTTCACCAGAAGGAAACTGCCAAGAACTTGAACAAGCAAAAATCACGTCGTTTAACTACCAAGACAACTAATAAGCCAAGGATTAATAATAACCAAAACAAAAGGCAAACTAAAAACCATAAATAATATTTATAAAAAAAAAAGCCCATTAATTATTGGATAATAAAAAAATGAATATTTACAAATTGTGGGTACAAGAAATTTTATTATTTCTGTTTAATTCTGTCACATCTACAACAGATAGGACCTAACCGCGTCACGGCACCGAGTAACGGCCGAGTCAGATCCCGACTCGTCCAGCCCGTACGCCGTCGAACTCTTCAACGGCGAGCTCACGTTCCTCAGATCTCCGACAGTCACGCCGTCGCTGACGTCATCCCTAACGTATACCTTCCCAGCGCCGTCGGACGCGACTCCGACGATCTTCCCCAGCTGCGGCCCCCACTCGGCAAGAATCGCCGGAATCCGACACCCCACGCGCGTGTCCCAAACGCTCAACGACACGCGCCGGGCCTCGCTCGTCCCCGCGGAGAGTATAGTCGCAGGAGCTGACGTGGCTGCGGTGTCGCCGTAGACAGAAACCACTCTTCCGACGTGATCTGCGTCGTCGAATCCCAGCCCCAAGCCTTCCCAGAGCTTCACGACGCTGTGGCCGGTGGAGAAGTCCGACCACGAGAACCGCCGGTAGTCGCCGGAGCTCCGGCGGCAGCGGAGCCTTAAACCGTTGTAAAGACCAGAGCCTTTGACTTGGAAATCCTCATAGGTGCCTACCTCCTTATCGTCGTCGTCTTCGAAATCGGAGACCGAAGAATACGACGAGCAGGAAACGGCATCGACTTCTTCGTCGTCACCGTCGTCGTCGCTGTCGCTGTAATCCAAATCGTCATCGGAATTTCTGAGAAGAGATTCCGATGCCGAGGATTTACAAAAACGGCATTGTACCTGAACCACCAGAATCCTGATTCTACTAATAATGGTTCCGAAGGAGGCGATGATGGCGATGATGAAGGCGCTCCATTTCCAGAAGCTGTGAGGCTGGAAAAGCTTTTCTTTCCCGGAAAACGAAAGAATCTGGGAGAGAAAAGATGGGTTCTGCAAACACGTAGCGACTCCGCCGTCGAAATTGCTTATTCTGTTGATCACTGGGACTTCCATAACTCCAAAATAAAAAATACAAAAAAAAAAAACAACAATTTCGAATCGAAATCGGAAATAAATAAGTAAAATTGAGAAGCGAGGAATAATGATATGTTTATAAGAAAAAGAGAATGAGAAAGAGGAGGTTTTTGCAAGGGAGGGGTACGGGGAATTTATAGAGAGAGAGAGAGGCGAAGGACAAATGAATTTTTGAGGCGGTAATAAGAATGAGCAGGTGGAAATTTAAAAAAGCAAAAGGAAAAAAAAAAAGAAATGTTGATTTGATGACGTGGGAGGTAAGGATTGGGTATGGATTGGGGGAATATTCGGGTACACGTAGGAAAAGTTCGCGGGAGATTGGAAAGCAAAGAAGGGAAGGAAGAGTCAAGAGAGAGAGAGAGAGAGAGAGAGTGGGGTATAATGGGGATTTGGGAAGGAGGGGAAAGAGTAGAGACGCTGGGTCATTGCTGAGTCATGGACGGAGAGTGTGATCCTCTAGATTTGGGTTCTGGGAATGAGGTGTGGGTCCGCATCCAGTTTGTGGTGGTCATATGGCAGTCGGTTCTACTATTGTGACAGCTCATTCGCTTCTTTCCGTCCTACAAAATTAAATTAAATGCTCCCTACATTTTTTTGAGAACTTTTTGTTGGGTGTGAAAAACTTACAACATGGTTTTGATCAATTTTGTTTGAGTTGGGAGGTATATTAAATGATAAAGTTTTCAAGTATATTAATATAATTATAATCAATTTTTAGTTGAAATTAAAATGAGAAAGATGCGGAATTTTTAAAAACAAAATTTCAAAAAAATTTAGTAGAGACGATAATCCCTAATGGGTAATGAGTATTTTCACTTTTAAATCTTTTTATTTTTTTTCTTTTTAAAATGAATAAAAAGAAGTAAAGAATTTTTTGATATCATGTGATTCTCTTATCAAATTTTGTTTCTAAGTAATGTATTTGTTTAAGAAACTAAATAATGTATTTTTTTAAGTAAATAATATAATGTATCAAATAATTTATATTTTAATGTTACAAAGTATTGCACCACCGTCGAGCTAACATTAATCTCGATATCAGTTAGTAAGATGAGCGGTCAAATCACCGATGAAGTACCCATAAGAAGGGGGTATTTAATGTATTAAAGTCATATTAGAGGACATGATCTCTCTAGATAAAGAAACTATTTGTACTCTTTCTGAAAAATAGTGAAAATACCCTCTCAGACACACAGAAAGAACGTAGTATCTATTGATTCATACGAGAGACAACCTTGAATGATTCTTGTAAGGACGACTTGAGTTGGTAGATTATCATTGTCAATACAAAGTATTGTAAACATATTAAAATTAAACAGCATATAATATAGCAAAGTTTGGTGTTTTGGAGCGGCACATAATTATCAAAGCAAATTTTTTTATGTCACACCGAAAATTCCCCTTTTATTATTTTAATACAACCAAAATATGTGGTTGGTCCATGATTCGCATAGTTTCATAATTGATAATAATTTGATTTCGTTCGATTCTCAACTTCACAATGCCTTTTCATTTTCTGGAGGTGGCTCTCACCGGCCACTAATCGCACGAGTGAGGATTCAAACGTTGTTTTAAAAAACAAAATATTAAAAAAAAAAAAAACACAGAGCTTGTCTCTTATTTCATACAAACCTTTCAATTTCATGTGGTGCTCGCAGTGCCAAATCTGTTGTATGTCTGTTGCCCTTTTGTGGATATATATGTAAGTTGAGGTGTACTTTAGTTTATCCTAGAAAAAAGCATTGGGGAAATACTTATTTCTCTCTCACTATTGCTTGGGGAAATCAATTTTTTAATTTCTTGTTGGGATGGATTTTATATTAGCATATCTGTCCATAAGAAAATGATAAGGTTTTCTTTTTTTATTTTTTATTTTCCTTTTCTTTTCTTTTCTTTTCTTGTTAGGAAATAAAAGGGATTTCTGCAATCATCAACCGGAAAAGTCTCACCTTTAATGATAAAGTCAGAATTATGTGCTGAAAAACACGTGTATGAAATTGCAAGCATATGGACATGTGGTTAGTGTTTTTCTGTCTCTACTTTTTCAATGGTAAATTTGGGATATATATATATATATATATATACACACACACAAGCAAGGTAGTAGTTTAATTACTAATAGCATTAGGCTTATTCATAAGTAAATTATAGATGGAACGTGTCAGATATGTGTCCCATAAGAGGCTTTTGATTATATCTAGACATATGATTTAATGTTCTTTCATTTTGGATAAGATTGAATTGACACATTTCGTCTTCTAATATATGCAAGTATGGATTGATACAGATTAAACTCATTCTAGAATAAGGAATCTTTATAATCACTTCCACAATATTGATTATCATTAGAGGAAAGAGAAGCATTAATTCTTAAACATCGAGGGGGTAGTTGGGTTTATTTGGTTGAAGCCTTTATCAATGGCACTCATGAACCGGTCTTCTTTTCTTAAATTTGGGGAAATATAGCACCAAAGTAGACATGCTATTTTTATATTTATTTATTAGCGATTTATTTTTGTTTTTTAACTTTTCTAAAGAAGTGGACCCGGTATTAATTTGCAATGATGCATACCCAGCTTAACATATTCGTCGTTATCCATGCAAACCAAACTCACGCACTCACAATTTTTTCTCTTTTCTTCCCCACCCCCCTCTTTTTTTTTAATCCTCTTTTCTAGGAACACTATTTTATTCAATTTTATAGTTTCCTCTCCTTCTTCTTCGGATTGCTTCTTCTCTCCCAATGTGTGTGTATATATGTATATATAAAACACTTATAAAGTATTTAACAATCCTTTCCTTTTCTCAAACTTATATGCAAAAAGTCTCATATCCGATAATCTAACGATTTGACACTTTAAGATTAAAGTCTTGTAACACTAACTAATTAGTGTACGTATAATATTTTTTTATTGATATTTATCATTTATTATAAGGTTTTAACATGTGATATGTTATATATATATATATATATATATATATTTATTTATTTACATAACGTTATCTGAAGATTAACTAATAGTTACATGAGTTTGTAAAAGCAAAATATCTATAAATTATAGGGTGTTGGATTAGAGACTTATATTATATATAGGTAAAACAAATCCTGTTTTGAATTCTAATAAAAGAAATTCATGTGTTGACATATATATATATATACATATTTAATTAGTACTACAATAGGACGGTGACAAGGAAACACATTATACCACTTCAAAACCTCCGCCTTAATGTGTAATTTTTATGAATAAAAAAAAGTGAATTCAGAAAAAAAAAAACAAATAAATAAGTAAATTAATTAAAATGGTCGGAGGTAGGTTCCACCTGTTGGTTCAGTCTAAATTTGGTGATAAATTATTTCATTCATTGTGCAACACACCAGTACCTTTACTTTTCTTTTCTTATATATATATATATATATATATATATATATATGAGCTAAGGGTCAGTCGTCTTCGTTATAAATTATTGCAAAACTACTTGTTATTCTTAATAATTAACATGTATTTATAGGTTGTGATATTAATTATGAACCAGGGTCCTAATTAAGTACCCAATAAATTAGCAACTCAACCAACCAAAAGTGCATCAAGCATCGCAACACAAGGATATGAGGTTTGTCCTTTAATATATATATATATATATATATATATATATATATGAAGGTTTAGAATGTGTAGAAAAAATGAAACCTTGATCGTAAGATTTGGATCGTAGAATTTGGAATTGAATTGATTATGCATTTATCGAGATGTTTAAATAACTAGAGTTAAAAAGTGTAAAAACTTGAAATGTGTTCAGAAAAAAAAATTAATACGAAACTTGTTTCATTTGTTTCGAAATTCTATACAAGAAAAAAAAAATCTCATTTTGGACTTGTCTATGTAAAATTATAGACTTTTAAAATTTGAGTTACAAAACTGTATTATAGTAAAACTGATAGAAAAAGACAAAAATTAAATTGTTATTATAGGGTTTGAACTCTAGTGCCAAACATCCCATTAGAGTACAAAAATATACCCATAATTTTAAAAGATTTGTTTATTGATATAATACTAATATTTATTTCAAATTATACAATAAAGTCTAATACAAAAATATTTTGTCGTATTGGATATATCGGTCGTATTTTATTACCTTTTAATTTCATATTAAATTATATAATACATAGATGTTGTAAAACAATATAGTATTTTAAAATTATATTGTCCAATAGTATAGGTTTTAAATAATTGCAGGGCTAATTAGTAGGACGTATCAAACATGTCCTTAGAGTAAAAATAAGGGTAAATGCGGATGTAACCCACTAAGCTATGCTCCACTTTTCACTTGGTTAATTGTGCCTATACACTATACGATACATAATTATCATTCGAAATTCTTTTTCATCTTCTGCGTATGTGTGTGTGTATAAATATATTTTCTTATCAATGTGAAAAAGAAAACTGATATATTAGTTGATTAATTACTAAGTACTACCTGTATTAGGTAATTCAAAGAACGATATTGTTTTGTAGTAAAAAGAGAATTATAATAAGAAGGAAATGCATGGTATAGAATTCCAAGGAATTCATTTTAAATTTAATCATCAGTGGTCATCCATATTGCTGAAATATAATTGGATTTATTACTAGTTGATCAAGAAAAATATTTTAGTTTTTAAAGCAAAGGAATATTTCTGTTGTATAGTGTCAGAAAAAAGGGCAAACTACCAGAAAAGTCAAAACAAAAATGGCAATGATCCAACTGTTAGCCAACTCAAACTGTGAATTTAACATCATGAGATGTCAGAAATCCATCTTTTCAACTGATCCTTCAAATTTTAAAATCTTAATATGTTACAATCCCTATTAAATTTTTACGTTTTTCCCGCAGGTGACCTATTAATGAGGGCAATAATTGGCAAAGGTCTTTTTTTACCTGAATTAGAGCCCATATGAACAAAAAGGTCGATGAATAACCAACTTTGCAATTAAGAGAAACTTGTTCATATTAAATTCAATTTGAGCAAAAAAGACCTAAACTACTCTCAATAGTGGGTTATGTAGGAAATCACATACGGCAAAATCATTTTTTATTAGGAGTTAGGTACAATAGATTTTGAAGTTAAAGACGTTAATTGTTAAAATTTACTTTGCGTAATGATTTACCAAACATGAGAAATTCCGGAGTATGTATATCTAATGAGCCAAAAGCTATCTTATTTTTTCAAGTAGTGGAGTCATTCCAACCATAAAATGTATTCCCAAACTGACAAGGCCAATTGGTTAACACTGAACTGAAGTGTCATTTTCTTCTGAAAGCGTTTCATCTTAAGCTCATTATATTTTATAATGAACATCACCAAAAAGTCAAGTGAATATTTTAACAATTAGGAGGCTGTTCTCACTAGTGAAAGTGAGCTTTACCTGAAAATGGGGGCGTTAAAAGGACAACGTGATATTCGTTGTGGAAAAATTTCGTGAGCGATATATCTATAAATTTTGTCTTCTTTTAGAAGCAAAATCACGCGCATTGGGGTACTGTAGCCACGTGATGTTCATTGTGGAAACCTTCTATGTCTGACCTTCTTTTATAAAAAAAAGTAGTTAGGCTTGTGCTCGTGATGTGTATATCTAACGTCAAAATCAATTTACAGGACCCTTAGGCAAATAATTAAAAAAAAAAAAGATAAAAAGATAAAAATGAAATAAATTAGTAGAAAACTTTTTATTAATTATTTGTGATGATTCAAATTAAGCCTATATTTGATGAATGAGTTTAAATCAAACTCATATTTCTGATTATATATACTCATGAAAGACGGTCTTACGCCATCATCAGAATAGATATATATATAATTTGATTTACAAGTAATTTACGAAAAAAAAAAATTTACAAATTAAGTAGTACATGTATGAGCTTACAATTAACTAATTAAGTGTGCTTTTATAAATGAAGTATTAATATCTTTCACAAAACATGCATACAACGTGCAATGACGTGGTATTGACTTTTCATATCTATCCAAGGACGTGGAAAAGCTCAAACCATTGGTGATGTGGTAGGACAAGGTCCTCGGAAATTGTGAAGTGAGTAATTTTCTTTGAATATATATATATTATATTGTTTCAAAATGTCTTATCTCTAATTATTTTTATTTGGTAATTAACGTACATTAATGTATTATTTATTAAGCATAGCAAGACGATTCTGATATATTGTTATAAGGGAAATTATAGTAAATGAAATATAGCAAAATTTAATCTTTCTCCTCTCCTTCCTATTCTTCCTCCAATAAAACCCGCTCTTCGAAACCTCATCATCCAATGTGCGATAAGTTTTGGTCAAACAACTCTTTGAATCCATATTTATTGCAAACGATCATATATTTCCTTTTCGTTTTCCAATTTGCCTTCCAAGAGACACCAAAGACACTAATTAAGATGGTCCGGTGTCTTCCTCAACCAATAATTGGTATAGTATACAAGAAAGCACATCAAATTAGAATGAGAAACTCTAACTTTTGAATAAGGACCCATATGATTCTACAATAAATGTCGTTTGACTCGTTAATGATTCAGCAAAATTAGGGTTTAATCAAAAGGAGGGAATACCTGATCTAAACTTGCCGTGCATCTTTCTATAAAACTATTCAAAGTCCAAGAACAACATAAGGGACATATTTAAAGCCCTAATAGAGAATAGGCCCGTAATGTGAGATTTGTTAAATTGGGTAGCCTAATTAATATTCTAATTAAAGATTGTATGCGGATTGATCCTTGATATTCATAGTAAATTATTGTAATGGTTGAAAGATAATATAGTCTTAATATTGGGTGAACATCTATAAATCTTATGTGTTCATGTTTATTTATTTTCTTGTGTAATTTTTTTTATATTCCCAGTTATATACAATTAGGATTTATAATTCTTAATAGGATCCACAAATAGAATCCACTTTTTATGAGTTGTGGCGTGTCTCAAAAATGTTTTTGGAGTTCAAATGCGCCATTTTCCAAAAAAATGATGAAAAATTATCCAAATCAAAACATTTCAATAAATAAGCAATAGCCTCCCCTCAAAAGTGGTGTATGAATATAACCCAAATATATTGAGTGGAGCCACCACTCAAGCAAACTATAATGCGATACGACTTGATTCAATTTGTATTAAAATTGGATGTGAATTCGAACAAAATAAAACTTTTTTTTTTATTGCGTTTTGAAATGATAACAAATGACTCGTTTTGTTGATGTAATTACGTCCCTTGTCACGATTTTTGCTGTGCGGAACAAATTTTGTCACACAAATACATATTAAGATCCAATACGACTACTTAAATTAAAAAGAGATATATACTGCAAAGAGTAGTATTACCTCTATTATATTTAGGTTTCGACTACTTTGACTTTTTTCTTCCCTGTCAATTCCCTCTATCGGCCGGCAAATGACACAGGTGGAGAGCAAATGACACAGGTGGAGAACAAGCATCAGTTAGGTCGTCCGCATCGTTACGGCGGTGAAGATTTTGCGTTGAAGAAAGGTCTCCCCTCGTACAACCTTCACGACGGCTGACCTAGTGATTTAATGAAAAATTATTTAATTAAAGTTCGAGGAAAATCTGAACTTCCGGAAAAGTTGAAGTTCAAATTCAGAAATTTAAGAGATAAAACATGTTTGTTCTGCGAGCAAATTATTCAGTAGACCAGATATACAATATCATCATGCTTACGTGGTATACCCGCCCAATAAAAATTTTACATTTGGAGAGTTATTTTCTAAACTATATTTCTCTTTCTTAATGTGTTTTAATTAATTATTGAGTCAAAATCTCTATAAATGCTCTCATTTTATTAAATTGATTTAAAAAGATTTCTCTTAGTTTTTATTTATTTATTGAATTTTATTACTTTTTTTTTTGAAGGGGAAATTTCATTTACTTGATAATAGAAATTACAAATATATGCGTCTAATCCCACATTACAGAGATAAAACCCTTAACAAAAACCAGTGCCATCGGTACATTCTGATGACGTACAAAAAAAAAAAAAGGATGTCTGAGCTTGGAAACGAGATAGTACCTCAACATACTACCATCGAGCATACATAAGGCTCTTTTCAACAGTTCCTTTACAATCGATGGAAACTTCAGATTGATTGAGAAGCTACCAACTATAGTACAGAGGTCACCACTAAATCTGTTTAGATCGATATCTTATGGAACTAAAATACCGAATAGATTTAGATCTGGTGTATAACAAATCAATTCAGAAGAGGAAAGAGGAGGGAGGCACCACCACCGTTATTACAAACTATAATATAAAAGAAACCACTAAAGTATGAAACCTAAAAGGTGAAGACAAAGACACCATTATTAAAATTAAAATCCTACAAAAAACTAAGAAAATCTCATCACCACAGATACAATCATCGGCAACAATGATGCCACTGCACCCGTCAAGACCAAAATAAACAAAGCCATTAAGAAGAAACTTATCGTTGAAAGACTAAGCACCCAACAAGTCCTTAATTATCTTCAACATGCCATATTCATCCCAAAACGATTTTGAATAGCCACGCCATAAGCCATATCTTTCTTATGGCGATATAATCTCCTTCATACAGTCCATGAATTCAGAGGCCTGCTCGAAGGCGCCGTCGAACTTCGGCCCAAAAAATGAGAGGGAAGGCTGCAAAACCCTATGACAGAGAGAAAAGTTTAGAGAGAGAAAGAGTTATCTTGATTAGGGAGTATTTTCAAAATTACTAAGATTTCTGTTAGTTAATTGACTTTATATTTTGTTATTTTTATTTAAAAAAAATATTTCGCAAATTTAAATTTATTAGGGATTGTATTTTTCGCTTATAGATTTGTATCATGGACATATAGATATAAACGAAAAGTTAGAGGGTTGTTGGGCAGGACAAAGGCCAAAATATATATATGGATATATATATATATCGTGAAAAAAGTTAATTGAATTAATTATACTATATATATAGTAAATTTTCGTGTTCCTTCTGATTGGATTGGTTTTGAAATATATGTTGCCTTTGTCAAACGGTATTATCTCACAGAACATAACTTTTCGTTGAATGAAGAAGAAGAAGAAACCTTCCCAAAAAAGCAAAAGAAAAAAAAAAAAGAGAGGAGACGAAGACATTGTTTCTCCAAAATAAATACAATTGTAAAAATATTTTGAATTAAAAAATGATACAATGACTATTAATTAAGAAATTCATACGTAAAAAAATATTTCCAAAATAATTTAATATTAATTATTTAGCACGAGAGATTTAAGTAAAATACTATGAGGATTTTAAGTTAATATAATTTAATGCGAGACACATTAGGAAAGAGAAATGTTTTTATATAAAACTAACGTAAACAAATCCTCCAAAAAATTTCTATTGGACAGGTGTATCACGTAAGCATGATAATGTAGTTCATGTTTACGTGATACTCCCGGTCTACTGAATAATTTTTTTTTTTTGTTCCGGAGTCTTGAAAATCAATAATTGTTTGAATGCAATTAATAATAATAAAAAAAACAGCCACATATATTGAATAATTCATGCGAAAAAATAGATGCACAAAAAACTTTAACTAAAAACTGAAAAGTTCGTTGTGTAGCTCTAAAATATGAAAGCTAAAAAAGAAATCACAAATCATCGAAACATAACCAAAATGAGGGATTTCACGGGAATAATGTTATCCTTGCACGCATTAAAACATCGCTAGGACCGTTGACAACCGGCTCAACATGACTCTCACCTACCGAAGAAGACAACTTGAATAATGCGTACAACTTGGTTTAATTTAATTTTCAAATAAAACAAATTAAGTATATGTTTCCGAGGAAAAACAAGCAAGGTTAGCAACAAATCTAAGGCTATTCGCAAAATTATCGAAGTCTCGAAACCAACATCTATCTAATATATATAAAGAAACTGATTTGGTCCAAAACGATAAGTCTTTCAAAATTTTTTTTTTCACACTAAAATTTATTTATTTTTTCATTTTGATCCCTTTAAATCAGTTTTTCTTTTTCTTTTTTCTTTTTGTTCTTCATTTCTTTTTTTCTTTTTCACCCGAAAACTTATTTAATTCTTCATTTGAGCCCCTTTTTTATATATATATTTTTTTCATTTTAATCTTTTAATATTTTTGGTTCTTTGTTAAATTTTTAATTACTTTTTAAAATTTTTTTAATAAGTTGCTTTATTTGTCTATCCCACGTGTACGAGCACGCACCATTTTATCTATACTATATATAGAAGAGGCAAAAATGCTTACTGTTCATAAAGCTTTCGACAAAAATGCACATTTTTGTTGACACACGTGTTTTGGTAACGCCTCCCCACCCCCCATCCTCCGTTTTTTTTTTCTTTAATCTTTCTATAATTTATTTTTTGAGTTCTTCTTTCTTTATTATTTTTTTACTATTGTGCACTGAAAATTTATTTATTTATCTTTTTAGTCCTTTAATTTTCTTTTTTCCTTTTTTTTTTTTATTTTTTTCATTTTTTATTTTAGTTCCTTTTATGTATTTGTTTATTTCTAACATATTTGTCCTTTTATTTTTTCTGTCTTTTTTTTGTGTCTCTTTTTTTTTTCTTCAAGTACTTTGTTGATTTGTTTTGTTCTTTGTTTATTTTTTTTACTTATATATATATATATATATATATATATATTCCCCTTATTTAGATAAAATTTCTCAAAGAAAGCTCAAAATCTTATATTTTTTTTCCGTTCGCCTCAAATTTTTTTCTTTTCATTTTTTCATTTTAATCCTTCTTTATTATTGGTCTATTTTAACATTTTAGTCTTTTTATCTTTTTAGTCTTTTTTCATGATGCTTTTTTTTTTGAAATTTTGTATACTTATTTAATTTTTTTGTTTTGTTTTTAATTTTCACTTATTTTTGTTTCATTCAGATAAATTTTCTCCCCCATATATCTAATCATGTGTACTTTTAAACTAGTATTCTTAAATGTATCAAATGACAGACATGCCAACTCCCTAATAAAAGCACCAAAATTTAGTTAGTTTATCAATTGTATACAGTCCGTTGACAAAAACCAAAGTAATATAACGGTTTATTTTTCTTCAACCCTCAAAACTTCAAACCTGCAAGAAAAAAATTTAGAAATACATTCGGTATGCCATAATTAAACGAAGTGTTCCTAAGAACAATTAATTATGTGAAATCGAAATAATATTTTAATACAGAAGTTCATAATATTAAGCGTGATGAGAATACATTTAATCATATATAAATCATCAATTAGATATGTACTCGAATCAATAAAAAAAAAATTTAAAGAGTTTGAGTTGTCGTGATTCCAATCAAAATAGTCCGACAATATCTATATATAGGTAAAATGACTTCGGTTGGCCAAAATGAAGACGTTTAACTTGAGCACATAGAAGCTTTGAATCATCCATCTTGACTATCTCACAATTCTGATGCCATGGACATGTACAAAAGATAGAAAATTGGTCGGGAGGACAATTTCCAAATGAGAGAGAGAGAGAGGAAGAGAGAGAGAGAGAGGGTTTGTAGTCGTGGTGTTGAATATTCTAGGTTTTTCAGTTAGTTAGTTCCAAACTCTTTAAAATTCAAATTAGACCACAAATCTTAAAGTCATGACAAGTAAACCCAAAGAAAGTTTCAAGTTTTATCTCATTCTTCAGCCAAAATTTGTGCGAGTTTGTCACACAAGGCCAACTCTTATGCGTAATTTGAAGGCTATTTCACCACTAATATGATACAAAATTTTAAAAGTAGAGCAATATAGCACAAAATAAAACTAAAGTTTGTGTTATGTCAACCGAGATAAAAGTATTTATGTTATATTGGTCAATAGATGTTAAAAAAGTGGCTATTTGGGTAATATTCTAGAAAATTACACCATCATGATGTAGAGATCTTGCAACAGTCCAGTGAGATCCGCGATGCTGCGGCTAGATGTACTCCATTCTTTTATCCTTATTAGCACCCAAAGAAAACTGCTGTCTTTTCCATGGTAACCCCAAAGTATACTTCCCTTTTGGTGGACCAAGATAGCCCAAAGAGAAATTCATCCCTTTAGGAAGTCCCAAACACCCACAAAAACCGGTTCGAATTAGGGTTAACTGTATATCACTGAAAGATGAGCAAATTGGCCTGTCTAGAGGTTACGAGAAGGTGCTACATTCTATAGATCTATATTTGATTGATTTTTCAAAAATTAATTATAGTTTTTATTGATTTTTGAGAAAAAGACCAAAATTAAGATAAAAAACTTAGGTTTGAATCTGAAAGATAAACACCTTGTAACACCTCTCAACTCCTGGGAAGAGACACCATCAGCAGAAGTTGACCAAAAGTTTCATCTTTGTGAATTACTTGAGCCCTACAGTCAATCCAGTTAAAAGCAGCGGGGCATGCCCTCCAAAGATGCCACTTAGAAGTACTATCAATATTAGTTTCATTGAGTCTCTTTTAATTGTTTATACTTTTATTTTTAATTAAAATAGTTCCAACATTAGTTGCATGCATAATATCTGATTCCGTCGCAAAATCTAAAGATTTTAAATCCTCAAAGTATGAAAAAGTTATAATTATAAGTTTTGACTATTATAATAATACATAACGAGTAGAGAACCTTTTTTTTTGTGGTAGTCTACCAATTATTTTACCCTATCAATAATTCCCTACGCTGTTCATTTCTTATTGCTGATAATTCTCAAATAGAGTATTAGAATGGATTATATTAGCTGTCTCCTACCATATGATAAAAGCTAAAATATGTGTAATGAATGAGATTTTTTTTAAAGCTGAATTTAATGAATGAAATTTACGGCCCATGCATTAGAATGCCAAACTTGGAGTTCTATAAATATTTCAATTGAAAATGAGTTGAGTTTTGAAAACATACATTTGAATGAAAATAAAATTTTTGGAGTTAAAAAGTATAAAAATATCAAACTTGTTCAGGGAAAAAAAAAAAAGAAGAACAAAAGGGATCTTATTTCATCACACTCTAGTAAATTTATGCATTTTAAAAGTTATAATCTCTTCTTATTATGAACTTTTAAAAAGTTTTCAGTTTTTAAAAAATGAGGATAAGAGATTTGAAGATATAAATAATAAAATTTATTTACATCTAGAGAAAAGACAAAAAATATTGAAATTCCGTCCGAAGCTGATACTTCAAATGGGTCTTTCTTTAATAGAAAAGAAAGACATAAACTATAACTTTAGTCGTCACAGACACAAAAACAGCTGCCATCACCATTTCAGCCTTTCAGCTTTTCAAATCCCTCGTCATTTAGATGTTCCCTTGCCTTTCCAAGCACGTACTCAAATTAACGTTTTTTTAATACTGAAATATTTGACCAAAATAAACCCTCAAGGGTTAGTCTTCACAAGAAGTTACGAAAGGGTATTTGAGCCAAATCACAATTGATGCAATTTATTATCTGGTGGCGTTAATTAGTAACGTTTGAGCGCATAGCTACATCAAAGGCACCTTTTCGTGCAAGTTGAAAAGCTCAAAACGATAGCTTGCATCATATAAAACAACGGAATTGGGGGGAAAAAAACAAAAAAGGAAAAAAAAAAAAAAAGAAGACAATTATTTATTTTTTTTTTATAAGAAACGCGATATCCATGATTGGATGTTGGAAGTCATCCAGTTCACACCAGCCTATAATACCAAATTCTATCATCAGCTACAACAAAGAAAAAAGAGGAAAAAATAAAAGATTTTTATCATATGCCTTCCTTTTAGCTATAAACTCATGTTTACTCTGTCCGTTAAATTTTGAATTTATCCCATTTAATTTCTTGCGTAAGAAATCCTTTAAAAAACAGATAGATAAAGATAGAAAATTAGTCTCGTCCCATTTAATTTCTTTCATAAGAAATCCTTTAAAAAACAGATGGATAAAGAGAGGAAATATTTAGTCTCATTTGCCCCCTGATTAGAATTTCAGTTACAAAAACTGAAAAGATTAAGTGGACTCATTTTGTCTCCTTTTTCTTATCTCTTTTCAATGGAAATTATAACATTTGCAATTCGATTCTTTTCTTATCTGTTTTCAACGGAAATTATAACATTTGCAATTCGGATGGATTCAAAACTCAGGAGGAAAGTTTTTTTAAAGTTTAGGAGAGAGAAAGTGAGAGTAAGCCGAAATTAAGGTAGTATAAGTGGAAATAATTAATAAAAAAGTAACCTAAAAGGAAATAAACTTATAAATTCAAGGTTGGTTTGTTTTCACAATTTGTTCTCTCCATTTCTCACTAGAAAAGCTTTGTTCTCTCCATTTCTCACTATAAAAGCATATAGAAAGCCCAACATAAGAGAACATTAAAAAAAAAAAAAAAAAAAAAAAAAAAAAGCCGATGGAGAAATATTGGAAGGTCCATGCATTTACTCTGTCACTAGTACTGCTGTTTCTCTTTCCAGTAATCCATGGCTGGGGATATGATGGGCATTACACAATTTGCCGGATTGCTCAGGTTCTTCTTCTGTATCTATCTGTTTGGCTCATATGTTTTCAATTCAAATAAGATACTACTACGAATCTCAATGGAATAGTACTTTTAAACAACTCGACTCGGAGGGTCGGGCTGTGAAATATCGGGGAGGTTCATTTCTTTGTTTCACAATCAACCCGCTGAAAGTCAGGTTGTGTAACGTTTCCCCGCTTAATGCGTGGTTTGGTTTGTTTTTGATTTATAATGCTAGGCTCGATTGAGTAAAGTAGCAGCCGATGCTGTAGCGAAACTGCTTTCTGAAACCACAGAAAATGAGTTGGGGAGTCTATGCATATGGGCAGATCATGTGAGATTTCGTTATCAATGGTCAGCTCCACTTCATTATGCAGACACTCCTGATTTACTTTGCACTTACCAATACGATAGTAAGTTTTTCTGCAGCCTTACCTTGTCCCTTTTAATTTTTTTTTTATTTATATTTCATATTTTTGTTTTTTGTTTCCCCCCTACCCATTTCTTTCTCAAAATTTTCGGTTATTTGCTGGTAAATCCTTGAACTGTACTAAATTTTGCACATTGGTCCTTTTGTTTTTATTCCATACTTTGGTCCTTATCCTATTAAAATCTAGGCATTTAGTGCTTTGGATTTGAGGGCAATTAAAGACATAATCTAGAATCTTCGTCTACTCATTAATTTGTGGAATTTGGTACCATTTTTGTAAGTTTTTATATAGTTTTTACAAGATTTGTTGTCATAGGCAGAAAAAAGTTACTCTCTAAATACAAAATGTGTTAACTGCCAATATTAAAACAAATACGGTAAGATCTAGTACACAGCGAGAATTATTACTAAATTGAACTTAAAAAAAGATTCCTGGAATTTTAGTATTTTGTTCCTGTGATGTGATCCGCTCATTCCATATTTTTAAAGATTTCATAAGAAAATGACCTTTTAAAGTCATTTTTATTGAATGTTCTGGGTTTTTTTTTCTTAATTTAGGAAAATTACCGTTTTTAATTGGTCTATTAGTGATGGATTGTTTGACTGTTTGATGATCTATCATTGATATGCTTAGTGGTCACTCACCATCAATTAACATGAAATATTAATGTACCAGGAATTTTGGCAAAGGACTACTGCAATTATACACTAATTGAGTATCATAAAATCCAGTAAAAATAAAAAAATAATTTGGAGTATAGTAAAATTCAGTAAAATAAAAAAATAATCATTAACCTAAAAAAAAAAAAAAAAAGTTTAGCTACCTAGCTTAATGAGGGACTAAAAATTCGGTCACCGACCTAATTTTTCCTTCTTTTTTTGGCATTGGGAAAAATAGGTTTGTGGGGACCACAATTTAAAAACATGGAGAATTCATTTTATCGAGATTTTTAGAGGGCTCGTGTTTGCTACAATTTTGGAACTTTTACGGAAAATTTAAAAAACATATCCTTTCTAGACACTGTAGATGGATATAAATTGCAATGTTTTTTTGACTTCTTCTTAACCATGCTAAAGACATAGCACTAAACTAGGCAATTATCGACATTTATCGGCAGCTCCCGATAACCAAAAAAAAAAAAAAAAAAAAAAAAAAATCCTAAGAGGAATCATCATGTAGTTTGAAACTACCACGTACGATAGACGAAAAAATGAATAACAGTGTATTGACATTGACATTTGCATTGGAGATGGTCTAACGTACTAAAACTGTGGTCAATGGTGTTCAGGGGACTGCAAGGATGAAAATGGTATGAAAGGAAGATGTGTCGCAGGGGCTATTCAAAATTACACAACGCAGCTTCTTACTTACAAGAACAATTCTTTTCATCAGTCTCAATGTATTTTCTTGCACAGAAAATTCAAAATTTTATTTTGTATCTTACTTTTATTTGTTCTTTTTTTTTCCCCCTTATGTCATATTCTAACGTTACATTTATTTTTCCGCCAAAAGATAATCTCACGGAAGCTCTTTTGTTCCTTTCTCATTTTATGGGAGACGTTCATCAGGTATGACACAACGTCTAGTATTGACTTGTGACATTAGAGGCCAAAAGTACCTTTTTTTGGGTGCTATTATAATTAGCTTATGGCCTAAGTACTTTTTTTTTATGACGTTATATTAAAGAGAATTTTCAGTGCGAGTTACTTGTCCACATCTAAATTTACAATTGCCGAGCATGAGGAGTGCATTTTCACATGACATATGTATACTTCTATATATTTTGACTATCACCATAAGATTTATTTAGTTAAAAAAAAAAAAAATCTAATCTTGTAAAAGCATTAGTTTAATCACCCACTTATTAGGTCCCTTGGTGGTAAGTTTTTTGGTGTCTGAAAATATGTTGTTCGCCTTATATTTGCACAGCCTCTACATGTGGGTTTTACCTCGGACAAAGGAGGCAACATGATTAACGTTCATTGGTACACAAGGAAACAAAATCTCCACCATGTGAGTCCAATTACTTGCTATTTATTTATTTACTTATTAATTTATTTATTACTGCTCTAACTTTAATTTTTAATGCAAGTTGATTAAAACTAGCAAAAAATAATCTCATATAAATTAAACGCTTTATAGGTTTGGGATGACAACATAATTGAGACAGGAGAGGAGAGGTTCTATCACTCTAATGTAGAAGAGCTGATTAAGGCAATTCAACAAAATATTACGGTATATTGTATTATTTACACTATGGATTTTACTGAACTTGGGATTTACTAAGTTTCTTTCATTTTTTTAAAGCTAGTTTATTTATTTATTTTTTTGTGCAATTTTTTTTTAATGCAAGGTTGAATGGGCAGATCGAGTTAAAGGTTGGGAGACTTGCAGTTTGAACAAGATAACATGTCCGGATATGTATGTTATATAACTTTTTAGAAGGGGAAAAGAACATTGAAATTTTCTTTTCTAATTTTCTTGTTTGGTACTTTGTTCGAGGAACCAAAATTTTATTGAAGAGACTTTAGTATTAGTCAAATATAATTATGTTAGGCATATCTTAATTTTAATTGAAATATTTCATAACATAACATGGGAGTTGTCATTTTTTAATTTGTTGATAATTATTAAAAAATTGAGAACTTCTTTATCACGTGAGTTGATATATAAAAGTAGCAATACCTGTTGAAAATTGCCTCGATGGAACTGTTTCATTTCCCTAGCGCACGTGATCTTCCTGTGGCTTTTGGTCACCAATCAGATTGAAGTTTTTGTTATATTAGAGGAATAATGTAACATTATTTAATTTAAAGGGAAAAAAAAAGTTTGGTGAAGTTCAGTGCCAATTATTCTATTATTTTCCCTGAAACTTGTATTTTTTTAATAGAGAGGTGTTTCTAATTGGCAGATATGCATCTGAAGGTATCAAGGCAGCTTGTGATTCGGCTTATAGGGGTGCATCTGAGGGTTCTGTACTAAAAGGTAAGGAAAACATACTGTTTAAAAAAAAAAAAACTGAATTATTATTGAAAAAAAAAAAAAAAAGCTTTCAGGGCTACCATTAGATAAAAGCTGAAAAAATTTCAACCTACAAAACCTATCAAAAACCTCATTTAGTAATTAAATTTAGACTGCACTTATGTTCCAAAAAAGTGAGATGAGCTATAACCTCACTGAAAAATTAGATTTGTTTCTTAGTGAGAACAGTAATATATTATATGTAATGTCTCTTCATCATGTTGAGAGATTTTTTCTTTTTTTTTTTTTTTTTTTTTTTTTTTTTTTTTTTTAAGTAGAATGAATAAGAGAATTAATAGAACTTAAACTTGTTACAGATGACTATTTCCTCACTCGTTTACCAATAGTTAATACGAGGTTGGCGCAAGGTGGAGTTCGATTAGCAGCTACTCTCAACCGTATCTTTGGATGACAGGTTATCTTTTCTAATAATTATTCAGTTAAATGATATTCTAGAAATTAAAATATGTAATCTAAACAGTGTGAAATGTGTTATGTATTTGTGTCTTAAAACTCTAAAGGTCGGTTGAATGCATTCGATTATTAAGAGAATTTTTTACACTTTTTTTTATTTATTTTTAATCTTCCTAATTTTAATGATTATTGTCATTTATATGCTTTAACTTTAGGATTGTTTCTATTTTACACTCTAAACTTTAAAATCTCTCATTCATAGTCTCACTTAACTACTTATATATATATATATATATATATATATATATATCAAAATTAAAAACAGATGGAAAAGAAGGAAAGTACAGTTACGTAATATTTTTGTTTTGTTTTTAATAGATGTATTAATAGGTATAGTGAGACTAATTCTCCTATTTTCTTGTCTGTTTTTAACCAAAAATTATAATAAAAGTGAACGTGAAACTAAAACAAAATTTAGGGGTAAAGTGAGAAATTAAGTTTAGGGAGCAAGAAGTAAAATTTATGTGGTTGTGTGTATGTTCGGTTCTTATCGAATTCCCGATGAAGAATTATGTAATCACCCTCTGTTTTGAAGCTTGAACGACATCTCCCATGGAGGAGAGAGAAAAATCCGAGAGAGAGACAGGGGGAAAAGAGAGAATCTAGAGAGAGATAGGGGGGAGAAAGAGAGAGAAGAGTTGTCGAGAAAGAGAGAGAAGGAAGGACAAGTAGGAAAAATAAAAAGGGAAAATAAAGAGAAATAGTACGTATTACCCTTGGGCTTAATCATATTAATAGTCTCCTATTAGTTTTCTACCAAGTAAACCACTTGATAATTATTAAACTGTAACATTACTTTTTATAGCTGTCATCCATTTTTTTTTCGGATTTGTCACATGTATAGCTATAAAAATATTCTTTGTACAATATCAAATGTAATATAAATATCTCAAGCTCTCTTTGTTGTAGCGGAGCTGAGCTTTTCACTTTCTTTCCTTTCTTTATTTCTAACCTAGCCCATCTTCTTATTTATATTTGGTATCAGAGCCACCTCATCTCCCTTCATCCCACAACATGGATGACAACCCACAAATTGTTTATCAACCAAGAAATGCTAATCCAATCATCCAAGCTCAAGCTCACGAGTACAACCTCCTCAAAACCCAAATCCTTTTCAAAACCAAACCCTCTTCCTCCTCTGCATCAAAACATCAAAGTGAGGTTGGATAATACCAACCATCTTCTTGGCAAACCCAGATGATGAATATCATCATCGCCAACGGTCTCAAGGCCATATTGATGGCTCCATGCCTAGCCCACCTCAGTTCTAGATGATCAGCAGCAACAACAAAATCCAGAGTATACCTACTGGAGGAGACTTAATAGGTTGGTTATGAGCTGGATCCATCATCCCTTTCTGAAGGAATGATGGGTAGGATTGTTGGGTTGACCACTGCACAAGAAACTTGGGACTCTTGAATCAGGTATACCAGACAGCCTCTTTTCACCATTCTGAACTTGAAAACCCAACTCATGAATACTAAGAAAGATGGTCTCACTATAACAGAGTATCTTGATTGTTTAAAAACCATCTTCGATAAGTTTGTTCCCATTGGAGAGCCCTTGTCTTACAGAGACAAGCTGATTCACACCTTTAGAGGGCTAGGACCTGATTATAATGCCATTGTTTCGTCCATTAGTGCTAGACCTAATCGTCCATCCATGGATGAAATTCACAACCTCTTGATTAACCATGAATACCGATTAGAAGAATAATAGGATGTTGATCACCTTAACCTTATTCAAGCTCAGCTTACCCAAATGAACCTAACCCATTTTTCCAAAAACAACAACTCACCAAAATCTTACTCATCCAACTTCCCAAACAACTTCAAGCCTCAACACTTATTTTTCAATAACCAATCCCGTTTCACCAATTTCTCACAAAACAAACACTAGAACATAACATAATCTCTTTTCCCAATCCTCCGCAGGAATCCTAGGCAAACTCCATTTCCCATCATTCTCCAACCCAACTTACAAGCCATATTTAACTGATAAATATGATACGAATCATATATTTTTTTTATTTTACATATAAGACAATTTTTAATATAGATTTGACAATGAAAAACAAAGTTCTATCAAGAATGCATTTTTTTTTTTTTTTTGGTTTAATAAGTTCTATATCTTATTATTCATTATTTTTCCTGGCCACAATATTGCATTATCCTTTGATTTCTGTGGAGTACTCACACTGTTGGTCCAGGTGTTATTGAAACTTTCTATATTCCAACCAAACGCCATGAAACACACAAAAAAAAAAAAAAAAAAAGTCGTTGTAGATGGGAAGTATAAGCTTTATTTCTTGCTAGCACATGGAATGGTATCTAATACTGGTTTCTAATATATAAAATTACGTAAATTTCTCGTGATTGGTATTATATTATTAGCTGATTGCATAAAATTAGTGATTTGTTGAAAGCTGAGAAAAGTACTAAATCAAAGCTATATATATATATATATATATATATATATGAAATAAATATTGTAAATAAGTTTAGAAGAATCCATATTTAAAACTAGTATGCGAATTTTGTTTAATTGCTCTCACAAGAACTAAACACCTAAACAAAGTCATATGTACTAGCCGGAGTCCACTTACCACTTTAAGCATTATCTCAAAAGTATTCACTTTTTTGCGAATTCATGTTCTTCGTCCGCTTTATACCCATCATATAAAAATATATGATTCGTATCATATTTATCAGTTATATTGTTATCTATTGAAGATAAATTATTCAGTAAATCGAGTGTATCACATCATTATATTTACTTGGCACATCGATTTAATAAAAAATTGACATTTAATATGTTTACCATAATTCTCTCCTAACGTGTTTTACTCTATCTATTTAATTTCAAGACTTAAACATCAATGTTCAACAATACTCTTGTGGATTATAATGTACAAGTTATGTGTAAAAAACCGTTCAAATTTTTAGAATTTAAGCAAAAATAATTGAATTATAAAACATTACAAATTTAGGGGCTGATTACTAAGAAAAAAAATTTTAGGGACTAAATTGTCAAATTTGAAAAGTGCAGGACATATCTGAACAAATAAATTTAATGTCAAATACTATATTATTCACAGCTCTTAAAAATTTTATTTTCTGCGTAATTAATTTAGGAAATCTCCTTCTGCTCCATCACCATCTCCTGCACACAAGGTTTCTATTTTAATAAAACATTGCATGCATATAGAATACCTGAATTCCAGTCTCCATGATGAAGATTATCAGCATATAAAGTATGTATAGATTTTCATGTTTGCTTCTAGATATTTCTTGAGATATGATCTATTTTTAAATTCGGATATTTCTTGGGATATGATATATTTTCAGATTTGGAGTTAATTGGCTTACTAATTTTCACCACTAGTTATAAGAGTTTTGGTTATATATTATTTGACAAAGATGGTTTTGTTTGTATCCTACAATATCCACTATATATGGCAATGTAACAACACACTAAATGCCTCGTTTGTTTGCTTGCTTATCTATAAATTAACCTCGAGTAATTTCTTGTCCCGAAACTCAAATCCTCCTCTGTGTTCACAATTTCAGTGACCCAACGACACAAAAGCCACCGAAAAAAAAAAAAAAAAAAAAACCATGAAGAAGATTTCATTCAACATAGCATCCTTGGTTGTTTTACTGGTCATCATTGCTTGTTAGTAACTCTCTCAATCTTTTACACGTTCACACAAAATTTAAGTAGTTCTTTTCATATGTTTCCTTTCTTTATTTTCTTGTTTTGTTTAGAAAGCAAATTAGTTGTTACTACCTAGATTTTTGTATTTCTTTTCCTTCAATTGATAATATTTGAGGTAAGGATATTTGATAGAGATTAGGTAGATACTGGGTGCCAATATAATCGAAATGTAATATATTCTTTTGACCCAAGATATCTTTTCTCCAATCTTCAAAAAGAAAAAAAGAAAATAATAAAACTCCTTTTGAAAACTAAAATGTGTACTGTGCAATGTGCTTGTAAGAGGCAGTTGCTAGTGTTTGGAAGAACACTATATAGGAAGAACAATGTTTTCGATTAATTATAAACTCCAAGGGCAAGAAATATAAATACTTAGCGATAGATCTCTGGTTCAATTCAGTGAACAACTGTAATAAATTTTGGTTATGGCGCATGTATGCAGGTGCAGAACTCTCATGGATTGGAGGAGTCGAAGCAAAACGTCATTGCGCTACCGACAATGACTGTATAGGAAACATGTGTACAGCCACCATATAAATCAAGTATTTGTAAAAAGAGCAGGTATGTATGCGTTCGTTATCATGTTCCGATCAGACCCGACCCTCCAACCTCATCACCATTCACGGAAAATGGAAGTCATGAAGATGCTGATTATGCTTCACCTATTCATGATATACCACTAAATTATTAAAGACTTCGTGTAAACCGTGTTGTTACAATCTTATTGATGTAATAAATCATGCTTATTTGAAACAACAAGGACAAATAAAAAATGTAATGAAATGACTTACATGTTTTAGTTGTTGATCAAAATACATGTTTTGCATGTGTGTTTTTTTATTTATTATTTTTGGTCCAGAAGGTTTTAAAATTTTATTATCTAATTAACCATAAGAAGTCAGGTCCAAAATATATACTTGTTAAATATTATTATAACAAAAATTAAGAAATTTTGCAAAAATATTAATTAAACTCGTGAGAAGCCATTAAAATTTCCCCCTTTAATTTTTATTATTCCGCGACTTTAAAAAATATCGTAGTTGTCCATATATTTTATTCTATTTATTCTTATAGCCTTTAAATTAATAGATCCCTATGAAATGATTATGTTTAAGATACTCGCATATTAAGCAACCTTCAAGCCTGTTCTCATAATTTACCTTTATCCTATGTTAGAACCCTATATATATAAAATAAAATAAAACATTTTTAGCGACAAGTTCTTTGTCACAGCAAAACTATTTGGTGACTAAATGGATCTACTTTCGATGGTCTAGATTAAAAGATACTCCAAAACTATAATAAAAGTTTACACACGACTATAACCAAATAAAAATTGGAAGAATTTCTCTTCCTTCCTATTCTGTATAATGAAACAAAAAAAAAAAAAAGGATTTTAAAAAAAAAAAGGCTCATTATCTTTTGAAATAACATACCATTAGCCTTCTGCAGACACTCAAGGCTTGCAATGTTCTTTCTAATTATAACTAATTGTAGGCTTTGATTCTCATAAATCCCTAACAAAAATAACGGATACATTCATATCACAATAATAATAAAAATTACGTTTCAACAAGTTTACTTGGCTAAAAGTTAACCAGTTGGAATTTACTTGGCTAAAAGATTCAACAAGTTTACCAGTTGGAATTTCATTGGCTAAAAGAGTAATTATACAAGTTCTACTTGAAATAAGTACTTTATATATGGTTGTCGACAACCATGAGCTTTGTTATTGTTTGTTTGTTTGTTTGTTTTAATCAACGATCAGACTTCATGAGAGGAGGGTCCGGCGGAGGGGATGGTGTTCGCCCTAGATCTAGGTGACTTGAAGTGAGTCATGGGAAATGACCACTTGCGATTGTCGTTCGGTGGCTTCCTGGCTGTGAGCGTCGCAATTACAAAAGCCAACGCCATGCCCTTTAACCTTCTCAACTAACAAGGACAAGATACCCATTGTCAAGAATGGGGATAAGATATTTCACGAATCTAATCTTCCTCAGAATGGCCATATTCAAATCATTCAATGATTGAAGAAAACAAGAAGCAATCAATACCCAAAAAGGAAAAAAAAAAAATATATATATATATATATATATATATTTCGTGATTGAAGCTTGAAAGGAAACGTATACGATAGATAAAAAAACAAAAAAGAAAAAGAAATTTAATTTGGTGGTATTGGACTTTTTAATTTGGATTTAGCACTTTAAACCAATTTTTAATCCGAATATTATGAATTGCATTGCATATAGGGAATTTATCAATTTGTGAAAATTTAAGAATTCAAACCATACGTATACATTAAAATATAAAAACTTTAAATAAATAATGTTAGTGAATGATGAACATTTAATTTTAATTAGTTTATGGTTAATGTTTGTTTGTTGCGATGGATTGTAATGTTACAATTTCGTTTATTACCGGTGACTTAAATATGATTGTATTGTTGAAAATTGTATTTTATATTGAACTATTTTATGATTTAGTATATCTTGTTTAATTTCCATAAGTTATGATATTATAAAAAAAATATTATAAAATTTTTTTTTCCATAAGTTATGAATTGAATTAATCCTTATATTCAATCTGTGAAATCTAATATTCATGGGGACTAATATATTGCTTATGGATTGGGATATTCCCAAATCCAAATGTTGCGCTAAGTTAACTACGGAAACGTATATATAATCTGATTCAAATAAAATGCTCTATGTCCGCTATCCCTATAAGTTTTATATTTGAAATTAATTAACTAACAAGTTTTGACCTTTTTAAATAAAAACATTTTGGATAACATCGACAAAGATTACCCTGGGAATATCCTACTCTTTCCACTCCACATAACAATGTAGTAAAATGTTATATGCCCTCTATCCCGGTAAGTTTTTAGATTTGAGATTGATTAACTTACAAGTTTTGACCTTTTAGTTTTCATATTTGAAAGTAATCAACTTACTAGTTTTGACCTTTCCAGCCAAAAGAGTTTTGGATAACATCGAAAAATATTACCTTGTGTATATCTTACCTATATGGCAACGTAACAAAATGCCATGTGCCCTCTATCCTTACAAGTTTTACATATTTGAAATTAATTAACTTACTAGTTTTAACCTTTTCAAATAAATACGTTTTGGATAAAATTACAAAGATTACCTTATGTATATCCTACTCTATATCTACTCCATATGGCAGTGTAGTAAGACATTATATGCCCTCTGTCCCTATAACTTTTCAGATTCGAAATTTATTCGTTTACTAATTTCGACCTTTCCAGCTTAAAAATTTTTGGATAACATCGAAAAATATTACCTTGTGTATAACCTACCTATATGGAAACGTAATAAAACGCTATGTGTCCTCTATCCCAATAAATTTTCAGTTTCGAAATTAATTAACTAATTACTAGTTTTGACCTTTCCAGCTAAAAGAGTTTTGGATAGCATCGACCAAGATATCCTTTTTTGCATATCCTACTCTATCTAATCTATGTGACAATGTTATAAAATGCTATATGTGCCCTCTATCCCTATGATTTAATCTCAAGTAAAAAGGCTTCGTTGTGCGGAAACTCGAATCGTCCATTGCAATCACAATTTTCGGTAGCCAACCAAAAAGAAAATTAAAAAAAAAATAAAAAGTAGCATAAAGATTAAGGTTTCTTTCAACATAGCTTCCTTGGTTCTCATACTACCACCGATGACTGTTTACAGAGCCAAAACAATGTGTGGAGGTGATCTTATAGTTGTTTGTACAGATGGTACGTAGATGCATTTGCATCCATGCTGGTACTGACGATGCTCTAGTCAAACCCGACCCCCCGATCTTATCACCATCTGCTAGAAATGAAAATGGAGATGTTATTAATACTCCTCAAATTAGTAAAGACTTTGTTACAATCCTATTGATGTAATATATTCTGTTTATTTGAAACAGAAAGGAATAATGAAATATGATTACATGACCTGTATGTTAACTTGTTGATCAAAATACATGTTGTGTGTTTTTTTTTTTTTTTTTGTTCGGGAGATTTTTAATTTTAATGCCTAACTAACCATAAGAAGTCAGATAAAAACTAGATACCTTAAATAATAAAATCAAATTAAATTTAAGAAGTGTAAATGCAAAAATTAAATTTGTGATGGTATTCCACTATCTTCCTTCATCGCCTCTGCATCGCTTCACTAGTCCAGAAAATATCTAAGTAGCAGACTGCTTTCCCGCATTACCTATAACACGAACACACATATGAACTTTCGCTTAGCAAGTACAAACTGTATCTCATAAAATATTTTCATAGATCATATCATCATATTTCATATATATATGTATATATATTGTTTATTTCAGGACCCCTTTGTCATACCCATATATACACAATCAATTGGGAGTTGGGGGAGTAACCCTCCAACAACCTCTAAGGTCATAACTCATAACTTTCATTCCTATTACATCCTCTTACTAATTGGAGGTTGATATGACACTTAATCCAAATTTTCGTTAGCCTCATTCTTATTAATTGTGACAGTGTATAGATTTACATGTCACTATGCATATATCATTATGGCATAAATATCTACGAGACATTGTAACGACCCGACTTTTCATACCGTTAACTAGCTTACTTATTCTTATTTAATTTAGTCTTAACACTCATTTATATTTGATTCCGAAAATACATAAACTTTTTTTTAAACATATTCGGACTACGAAAGTTAGGATTACTAAAATTTTTAACTGAAAAAATTGAAAACCTCTAGCTAATAATTATCCTATTCAAATTCGTATCTAGATAATATTTTAAAACGTTACAACTTCATGTAAATTAAATGAAAAGTGCCTAAAGTTTTTTCTCGTAAAATACTCATGCTAGTTAGTAGTATCAAAACATTGGAACATGGTTATAAATATAGTCGATACAAAATAGTTTAATAAATCTAAATGCGGAAAATTTAATTCGTAGTGGTATCCCACTCCCGTTCTTCATCGCTTATGCACAGCTTTACCAGTCCATAAAACATCTAAGTAGCGGGCTGCTTATCCGCGTTACCTAGCTACAGCACGAACACACAATGATGAGCTTTCGCTCAGCAAGTACAAATAATATCTCACAATTAATTTTCATAAAATCATATCATCAAATGTAACATCATGAATGTTTAAAAATACATATGAACTATGTGTACTCAATTATGCTTTATTATTTACATATCTTGTCTATTTAAGGGCTCCTATGTCGTACCCATATGTACGTAACCAATGGGAAGTTAGGGGAGCGACCCTCCAACAACCTCCAAGGTCATATCTTATAACTTTTATTTTTTTCATATCCTCTAACTAATTGGAGGTTGGTATGGCACTTAATCATATCTTTTATTTGTCTCATTTTCATTGATTGTGACAATGTATAGATTTACATGTCATTATGCATCTATCATTTTGGTATAATTATATGTGAGGCATGTCAATCATATCAGTGTAAGAGAAATTATGCACATCAAATACTTAATCAAAGCAATACGTATAACTCATATACTCATCACATCATCAAATCAAGTCATAACAAACGTAGAGCATCAACAAGAAATATATCTTATTCCATGCTGTAGGTGAGGTTTGTACTTACTTGCTTATATGCTTAAACTTCCGAAGTTTTATCTCCTACTATATAGATTTGAGAAATTGTCCTGATTTAACAATATCTCATTATTAGATGTGATCATAGTTATATTACTTTATTCATTTATTTATTTAATTTATAAACTATAGTGAACGTAATTTACTTATATCATAATTAACCTTAACAATTAACTCATATTAATTATTAAGTGTTAAAATAAATTTTTACTAATTATTATTTAATTAATTTAATTTAATTTTTACTAAAATTTAATTGATTAATTAGTCAATTGATTAATTAATTAATTAGGTAATAGTTAATTATTATTTTATTTAATTGAGTAATTATAATTAAATTATATAATTTTAAATTGACTTATTAATAATTATATTGTTAATAATTTAATTATGTTACTTAAATATTCTTTCTTATATAATAATTAATAATTATTAATTTTGATATTAATAATTAATAATTTGATTAATCTAATAAATGTTTGATTAATCTCTAATTAATCACCCGTAGTTATTTGATGATTATATTAACGATTAATGATTAATTAATCTCTAATTAATCTTGTATTATAATTATGTAGTTATTCAACATAACGATCCTAATTATCACTTATTAACTCTTATAATTAATTAATTATTAATTATTTAATTAATTACTCTATTAATTACATTTGGCTATGAATTTACTAATTCATTAATTTATTAATCAATCAAGGTGACAAGGAGTCACCTAAGTGTATACCTCCCATCTATTATTGGGTTTGTAAAGCCCAATTCTATTAGTTATGATCATGTAGTAGTCTTTTAGTATATGCCCAGTAACCCTTTGTATAATGTATCTTGGCCCATTTAAAACTTGAGATATATATAATTTTGTAGAGTTATGGTTTTCACATTATTTGATCATACACTTAAAATCAACTTATTTCATAACTAAATATGTTCATATGTTATGGCTTACCCTTATGTCACATTTTAATGTTTAATCGATTTATCAGTGTAGGATTTTAACTTGTAAGATTTATTTAGATTTGAGTATAATTCCGTTTTGGACCCTTGATGACTTGTTGGAAAGCTTAAAACATTTAGTTTCTGTCTTCATAATTTGTTTTCTAAGATTTCAAGTATTTCAAACATTAATTTGGACATCTTTTCATAATGTCTTATGGTAAAATTTGGATTACCAGAATACAATACAATCTTAAGGGATTTATTAAAACTTGTGTACATATTCGTTTTAAACATATAATATCTCCTGTGAAACTTAATATGTCTACTTTACAGTGGTAAAGTTATTTCCTTCATTACTTCAGTGTTTCATATCATTAACTTAGGTTTTGTTAGTGTTGGATTCACATTTGAACCATAAATCTAGATTCATAAATAAGATTAGAAAAATCATAACAATGTACTTACAACTCCAAATAGGACAAAAGATACATCATTGGAAAACTTATAATGTCTATTTTGTATGATAAAAACAGTTTTATAAAAAGTTAAGGTTTACTAACTCAAAAATTACAAAACCCGTGGCTGGTATAGGGTTCCAGCAAGGATTTTTGGTTCTAAGAACAAATTTGTAAAATTCACCCAAAATTGCACACATATCCGTTCAAGGTGTATGATACTTTGTTGGAAAGCTTAAAGAATATAGTTGTTAGATCTATAACTTATAATCCAAAATACTGAGTCTAAAGGGCTCGGAGTATAGAAAACCCATGGCTGGTCTGCACCCTAGAGATCCATTTCTCCCTAGTTTTGTGACACAACTTCAAATGCACATAACTTTAGACATATAAAAGCAAATAAAATGATTCCAAAGCCTAAAATGATGCTTATCTTCTGTAGAATATTAACATATAATTTATTTTTCATATCAAAGTTTTCACTGCATGTTATATCACCACAACATCTATAAACTTTAACAAGGTTCATAGATCTCACCGAAATGCTATGGGGATCCTTTAAGATCTCGAACCTTCCAAGTTCTTCACAAAACTTTTCCTAGGTAAGAAGAAGTCTAATATTAAGATCATAACTAAACATCATGTTTTAGTTCTCCAAAAATGACTAAAACATAAAGAATACTACTAGGTTACCTCTAGTAAAACGTCCTCTAACTCCGTCTCACACTTCTTCGATCTTGGGGATGGGGTTTCTTAGAGCTTGAAAATGGATGGAGGAGGTGCTAGAGACGTGTTGGAGGTGAAGAATAGTGTTGGTGGTTCTTCTTTTGTTTTAAGCTTGGTGGTGGCTAGAGAACAAGGTTTTTGAGTTTAACTTGTGTGAGAGTAAAATGGGGTGTTAAGGGTTTGTGCTCAGCAAACTTTCACCCTAAGAGAGCTGTATTTTGAGAGGCAAAATTGGAAAATTTTTGGCTGAATCAGTCCTTGCATTGCCGCCACTTTTGGGAGGGGTTTGGAGTGAAAATTTGGTTCAACAAGGTGGAGACAGGGGTCATTTTCATTTGTCTCTTCCTTGGATAAACTTGTCAAAATAAACCATGTCATCTCTTACATGTGGTTGCATGTATGCACTACTTTCTTCTTTTCTCATTTGTTCACATTTTCCCTTGCTTTGTGACTTCAAGAACCGAATTCCCTCTTTGGCATTCTCAATTATATTTGTTTTTCTTTCTTTCAATTTCCACCATTGATCCAAAGTTGTCATCTTTATTTTCATCCATTAGATCTTCCATCACACCAATCCTTATCCTAAGTTCTCATTGGTCACCTACCATCCAAAGTTTAGTTATTGATTTGCCTAGGATTCTTTAGCATCAAATCTACACCATTGATTTCAAATTTAAGCATAATTCTTGATCAATCTCCTACCTTTGGATTTCCTAAGAGTAGGTACTAATCATTCATCTTCTATTTATGTGACACATTAATTTCCCAATCATACTCCTAAGGCCTAGCTATTAGTATGATCAAAATAAATATGAAGATCATTAAATTGACCTACTAATAAAAATCGGGATTCTTCCCAAAAATCAACATTATCCTTCTAGTACGACATAATAAATTTTCGTATAAATTTATACGTCATTCATCCCATCTTTATATAATTAAAATTTCTCATTTAAATAGCGAAACCCAACATTGTTAATTCATTGCCATCATCACACTGATAATGCATATATAATAATTCATGATCTTGAAATTTCATATTCATCAAAATAATTTATTAGAAGTATATTAATGAAGGAAATCCATAATAATAATTCTAGGGCATCACAGACATGTTGATTATATAAGTGCAAGAAAAAATATGCACGTCAAATACCTAATTAAAATAATACATATAATGTATATATTCATCACATAATCAAGAAAAATCATAGCCAACATAAAACATCAACAAAAAAAAATATTTTATTCCATGTTGTAGGTGAGATTTGTACTTACATGTCTTATGTGCTTAAACTTCTGAAGTAATACCTCCTACTACATAAGTTTGGTGAATTGTCCTGATTTACCAATACCTCGATATTAGAGTGAATAATTGTTATATATATATATAGATATTTTTTATTATTATTTTTTATTATTTTTATAAATTAAGATGAGTTTAATTTACTTGTATCATAATTAATCTTAAAAAAATATTATTATTATTATTTACTTAATTTAATTTTTTTGTAATTGATTAATTAATCAGTTATTAATTAATAATTCAATCAATCAATTAATTAATTAATAATTAGTACTTAATTTTGAATACTTATAAATAAATTATATAATTTTAATTGACTAAATAATAATTATACCATTAATAATTAATTATGTTACTTATATATTCTTTCTCATATAATAATTATCAATTATTCATTTCTTATATTAATAATTAATAATTAGATTATATTAATAATTAATCTTTAATTAATCATCCATAATTATATTAATAATATTATAAATAATTATTGATTAATTAATCTCTAATTAATCACGTATTTTAATTATATAGTTACTCAACATAATATTCTTACTTATATAAGTAATAATCATTTATTAGCTCTTATAATTAATTAATTTAATAAATTACTAATTATCCTTCTTAACATAAATATATTTTGTTATATATTTTTTAGTTTATTAATCCATTTCATAATTAATTAATTAATCTTCATTACCTTGGTGACAAGGAGTCACCTAAGTGCCTATCCCTATTGGATTGTCTTCTATTTAGTATTGGGCTTGTAAGGCTCAATTTCATTAGACATGGTCATTTAGTTTGACTAAGTAGTCTCGTGGTATATGTCTAGTAATTCTCTAGTTTACTTTATCTTGAGCCATCTAAAACTTATGATTCAACTTTATAAAGTTAGGGTTTTTCACATTTATTTGATCATACACTTAATAGTAATTCATATAATCAACCTTTATGTCCACATGTTATGACTTACCCTTATGCCACATTTTTAATGTTTAATCATTTTGTCGATATGATATTTTAATTTTTAAGATTTATTTGAATTTGTGTATCCGTTTTAGATACTTGATAACCTGTTGGAAAGATTAAAGTATCTAGTTTCTGTTATTATAATTTATTTTCTAAAATATTAAGGGTTTCAAACCTTAGTATGGATGTTTTCCTTAGTGCCCTATAGTAAAATATTAGTTTATCATATTTCAATATAATATTATGTGATTTATTAAAAATTATGTGCTTATCCATGTTAAATGTATGATAGCTCATTTTAAATTTTAAGATGTCTACTTTACAACTATAAAGTTATTTTCTTAAGTTTTGGAGTTTTATATGCCGTATAATAAGGTTTTGTTACTGTTGGTCTTATGTATGTATCATATGCCCAGATTTGTAGTTAAAAGTAGAAATATTATAACAATGCATTTACAAGAACAAATAATGCAAAAGATCTATCATAAAAACTTAACAATGCATTTACAAGAACAAATATGGCAAAGGATCTTTCATTGAAAAACTTATAATGTCTAGTTTATGCACTAGAAACAGTTTTACAAAACATTATGGTTTACTAACTTAAAACATACAAAACACGTGGCTGGTATAGGGTTCCAACAAAACCTCTCAGTTCGTAGTCTTAATTTGTAAAATTCACTAAAAATTGTATATTTATCTGTTTGAGGCGTAAGATACCTTGTTAGAAAACTTAAAGAATCTAGTTTTTAGATATCTAATTTATAATCTAAAATTGATCCTTTGCCATATTTGGTTTACTAACTTAAAACATACAAAATACGTGGCTGGTATAGGGTTCCAGCAAAACCTCTCAGTTCGTAGTCTTAACTTGTAAAATTAACTAAAAATTGTATATTTATCTATTTGAGGCGTAAAATACCTTGTTAGAAAACTTAAAGAATCTAGTTTTTAGATATCTAATTTATAATCTAAAATTTTGAGCTTAAGTTATTTGGATTTCATACCTGTGGCTAGATTGTACCCCAAGGGTCCTTTTCTTTCTAGTTTTGTGTCACAATTTTAAATACACATAACTTTAGACATACATAAGCAAACTAAGTGATTCTAAAGCCTATAATAAAGCTTATCATATGTAGAATCTTATCATATAATGATTTTTCATACCAAATTTTTTAACTCATGCCATGTTATTACAACAACCACAAGCTCTAACAAAGTTCATAGATCTTACAGAAATGTACTATGGATCCACTAAGACCTCGAACCTCCAAAGTTCTTCCCAAAACCTTTTCCTACGTAAGAACGAGTCTATCATTTAGATTCTAACTACATAACATGCTTTAGTTCTCTAAAAATAACCAAAACACAAAGAGAACCACTGGGTTACCTCTAATAACACGTCCTCTATCTCCACTTCACACTTCGTCGAACTTGGTAATAGGGTTGCTTAGAGCATAAAAATAGAGGGAAGAGGGTGTTAGAGTGGTGTTGGAGATAAGGGATAATGTTGGTGGGTTTTAGGGCTTGGTGGAGGCTAGAAAATTCTATGTCTTTTAGCTTAAACTTCGTATGAATAAAGTGAGATGCTAAGGGCTTATGTTCAGCCAATACATGCTTTAAGAAGAGCTATTTTTTGAGGGGTAAAGTGGAAAATCTTGGCTGATTCCCACCTTGCATTACTGCCACTTGAGGAAAGGGTTTGTGTGAAAATTTTGTTCTACAAGGTGTAAGACAAGTGGTCACTTTCACTTGTACCTTATTTGTGTCATATTGCCAAAACAATCCATACAAGCTCTTACTTGATCTTGCATGCATCCACACATTCCCTTTTCATCTTGATTCAAATCTCCTTCTACCTTTCTTTGACCACCAAACCGATTCTCTCTAGCTCTCTCTCTCTCTCTCTCTCTCTCTCTTCTCTCTCTCTCTCTCTCTCTCTCTCTCTCTCTCTCTCTCTCTCTCTCTCTCTCTCTCTCTCTCTCTCTCTCTCTCTCAATTTTTCTAATCGTTGATCAAGGGTTGTCATCTTTGTATCAACCATTGGATCTTCCACCATACCAATCCTTAGCCTAAGCTCTCATTGGTCACTTAGTATCTAAAAATTGGCCATTGATTTATCTATGATCGCTTCATATAAAATCTACACCAATGATTTCAAAATCTAATAACAATTCTTGATCAATCCTCTACCTTTGGATTTACTCCCAATTATAACTAGTCACTTATCTATGACACATTAATTTTTCCAATCATACTCTCAATACTTAAATATTGATAAGACCAAAATAAATATTAAGGTCATCAAATTTACCTACTAATAATAATTGAGGTTCATTTCCAAAATTTAACATTTATCCCTCTAATACGACATAATAAATTTTGTGTATAAATTTATATGCCGTTTCGACCTACTTTTTATGTATCTATGATTTCTCATTTAAAAAGAGAAATTCAACATTGTTAGAGTATCAACATCATCATATGGATGATATATGTAAAATCATTCATGATCTTGAAATTTTATTCATTAAAATAATTCATTAAAAGTATATTAATGAATGAAATCCATGATAATAATTCATAAAATCAAATTTATGAATTTCTAAGTAATTACAATAAAATTGAAAATTAGAAAAAATAGAGTTTAAAATAAAATAAATTAAAATAAAAACCTAATGTGCCTAACCAATACCCATAACACCTTCTCACCTCCCAATTATTGCCATAGCCGCCATTCATCTCCTCGCACATCCCATGACTACAAATTCAAGGACAAATTTCATCTTTTCTTCCTCGCACATCCCATGACTACAAATTCAAGGACAAATTTCATCTTTTCTCCCTGAATTTTAGTGTTTTTGTAACTTTACCTTCTTAACTTTAAAAACTAGTAAAAATACTCATCTTTGCTCCTTCTGTCAGTTAAATAGATGAAATTGCTCCCTCCTTAAGTATAAATACCAGTTTTCAAAGTTCAGGAGTAAAATTACAAGAGTATTAAAATTCATTAGAAAATATAAAGTTTGTCCTTATTAAATTATACTTGAATTATTTGTAATGTAAGCAATTATATCTATTTAATTGACTGAATAAGTAAAAATGATAACACTTTATAGTTCAGAGAGTATTTCTATACAAGTTGTCAAAGTTCAGGAGCAAAGTTACAAGTGCACCAAAGTTTAGAGAGCAAAAATGAAATTTGCCCTAAATATGATGATCAATGGCCATAGATGAAAATAAATAATAATAAAGGAATCCTTCACCAAAATTCTGCAGTATCAAAAGGTAAAGGAACAATAAAAATTCAATACCTTGTCGTTGAACATCAGTATCATCAATGCCACATGCTCGAATGTCGTGGTTGCAAGGTCGAAATATCGGTTAGAGTTCGTTCCAAGATCATCACTATCGGCAGAGGCGCGGACTTCCTCTATCCTTCCTTCACCAACAACTCAATCTCGTGGATCTCCTTCACCGATTCTGCGTCGAGCAGCTTCCTTGACACCGTTGATTTACCAACCTTGGACCAGTTATCCATGACGCTCTTCGTAAGCCAGTCGCACCCAATATCTAACAGTGTAATCGAGCTCGGAAGCATCGAGTTGGTCTCAACTTGACCGGCTTGTGGTCAAACTGAAGGTGCAATGGCGGCGACAGCTTGAACAAGTCGTACGCGCATGTTCCATGTACCTTAGTTTAACTGGTTGTTTGTTGCAGACAAGCGAGAGTATTTTTTGTTCTGCTTCTTCTGGTTTTTGTAGGTGGAAGGTAGGATTTTTGTTTACTTTTTTACTTTCTGGGCTTGTTTGGTATCACCACTCAACTTAAACTAAACTGTACTTTTTTCATCATGTTTTTTATCTTTTTCTGAAAAAGTTTTTTGTCTTTTCTGAAAAAGTCAACAAAAATTACTATTCAAACTTAAAAATCTCAACTCAACTCAAACTCAACTCATTCACCAAACACCCTATTTTTTAAGTTTTTCATATAACGGGAGAAATGAGAAGTAAAAAGACCGCGCCTACCCTTATAGATCCTAACGTGCACATCACGTGAGGAAAACCGTCAGCAAGTCTTAACTCCGTTTTTAATTGTATCATTGAAAATTTGTAATTTGGAATTGTTGATTGACATGATTTTTAGTTCAAAGACTCAATTGCTAATTTAGAAAAGTTCAAGGACGTCCTTACCAAAAAAAAAGGTCTTACCGCAGTTACTTCATGTGAAAGTTTTTCTTAGAATTATTACTCCATAGGAATTTGCTTACTGATTTGTGCGCATTTACTTTCTCATCATGTAAAGATTGCTATACTTCTTTTTAGATCTAAACAGCACTAATTAGAAATTAGTGATAGACAAATACCTGCAGATATATATCACATTAATTGATAAATACAATATCCGTACGTGATAGATCATCTGGCTCAAATAATTTTCTTAAAATTAAGAGCACTATTGGCTACAAATATCTTCCATTGGATAGAAAAAAAAAAAATCAGATAACTCATGTAATTTTGTCTAATATGGAGTGTATAGATTTTCATATTTGGTTTTAGATATTTCTAGGGATATGATAGATTTTAAGATTTGAAATTAATTGACTTACTAATTTTTAACCACTCCAATTAAAAGAGTTTTGGATGTCAATTGACAAAGATGACCATGTTTGTACCCTACTGTATCTACTATATATGGCAACGTATTAAAACACTATATATCCTGTTCCCTATAAATTTAATCTGAAAAAAATAGATTTCTTTGTCTTTAAACTCAAATCCTCCTCTGTAATCACAATTCCAGTGAACCAACAACAAAAACACAACCAAAAAAAAAAAAAAAAACGATATGAGGAAGATTTCATTCAACATAGCTTCCTTGGTTGTTTAAGTAGCCATCGTTGCTTGTTAGTATCTCTCTCCATCTCTTACACATTCACCAAAAAAAAAAAAAAAGCAGTAATTTTCCATTTGTTTCCGTTCTTTTTTCTTGTTTTGTAATTATGAAAGCAATGTAGTTGATACTGTTCTGATTTTTGGATTCCTTTTCTATTATTAATAATATTTGAGGTGAGAATTTGAGAGAAGACTAGGTAGATAGTGAGTGTCAATCTAGTTTAGATGTACCAAATATTTTTAACATAAGTTATCCTCTCACCATTCTTGAAAAAAAATAAATAAATAAATCTTTTGAAAACTAAAATCTATAGCGTGCAATGTACTTGTAAGAGTCATTTGTTAGTATTTGGAAGAAAACAATATTAAGAACAAATTAATTTTTGATTAATTACCAAAAATTTATGTGCAAAAAGTAAAAGGTTTTAAGAAAAACTTAAATTGTAATATTGGTCTATGTACATGTATGCTGGCGCAAAACTCTTATGGGATTGGAGGAGTCGAAGCAAAGCAGCATTGCTTCACTGATGACGACTGTCATAGACCCACATTTTGATCACGATATAAAGCAGTTGTTTGTGAAGATGGTAGATGCGTATGCGTTCCCAAAGGTTCTCCGCCGATCACACCCGACCCGCCTGCCTTATCACCATCCGACCCGCCTACCTCAACATCCTCTAGAAATGGAAATGAAGATGCTTTGCTTACTCATACTCTACTTCCAAATTATTAAATGCTTTGTATAAATCGAATTGTTACAACCTCTATTGATGTAATAAATTCTGTTTGAAACAGAAAGAAAAAAAAATAGGAATATAATAAAATGATTTACATATTTCAGTAGTTGATCAAAATGCATGTTGTGTATGTCGGTATATATATATATATTTGTCTTTTGTTGGTCTTCTTTTGTCCGGGAGATTTTTAAATTCCATTGTCTAACTAACCATAAAACGACAGATCCAAAATAGATACTAGTTTAAATATTAGAAACAAGAATTGTGAAATTTTGCATAAATATTAATTACACTCTTGAGGAGCTATTAAAATTTCCCCCTTTAGTTTGCATAATCTCAGCTTTAATGAATATCATATTAGTCCCCGTGTTTTTTGTTGTATTTGTTAGTATAGTATTTATATTAATAAAACCTACAGAATGAATAAGTTTAAGATACTCGCATTTTGAAACTACCTTTAAGCTTGCTCTAATTACCTTAATTTACACTTTGTCCATACCTAAAAAAAAAAAAAAAGAACCCACACACACACACACATTTAGCGACAAGTTGTTTCTCACAGCAAAACTAGTTTGTGACTAAATAAAAGATTTAGCCACAACTTTTAACTTATAGTTTGGCTGTAATGTTTTCCTACCAAATAATTTCTTTAAAATTTATAACTACTTCTTTTAGATGACAGATTTAAGAGAAAGCTTGAATTTTTTATTTGTATATATAGTTTTTAAATTCATTCTCTCCTATAGACTTATGCAATTTTATCAAATTATATAAAATCTTTGTCTTCTCTTTGTTTTTATTTGAGATTATTTTTTTTATTGTGCTTTGGATAGAGCTGTTTTCTGCAATAGAAATTTCTTAATTGTTTTCATTACATTTTAAGGAGAACCAAAAAAATTTTTTTTCAACAATTTAGTTAATTAGGATCTTGTCATGTGAGATTTATATAATATATATATATATATATATATGAATGGTGGTTTTTTTTTCTCGAATTTTAGATTATCTTTTGCAATTCGTTTATATTAAGAGGACGCGGAAAAACATTGCAAGGTGGTTTCAATCACAAGAAATTTGACCGTGCAAAAAATTTTTTTGAAAGAGAAATTTTCATTTAAATTAAAATTGGATACAAACATTAATACTCAAGATGAAACAACCATTGATATAAGAGACATAATCCTCGACTAAAATCGATTCCATCAGTAAAATCTGATAAAGCTCAGTGAGGTGGATATAAGCTGAGTCCCGGTGATAGGAAAATTATTCGAATTCCTCAATAATTCTATAATCGAGCATGTACAATGCTTAAAAAAAAACATCTATAATCGATGGAATATTCTGATCGATCGAGAGACAGTCACTTACAGTATAAAGACTACAATAAACTTCGCATAATCCTAATACTAATGAAACCCATAGACATATACCGCTAGAAAATAACTTAAGTGGAACCAAGACATAAAAACAAACTGGAGGTGGGGGAACTACTTCTTTTATTAAAAAATTAAAAACACGAAAAATAAAGCATGAATATAAAATACCACCGCAGCTAAATTGTCACCCTTTAAACATCCACTCCGTCACACACCATAATTGAGAGGAAATCAATCAGCTCGATTGGAGGTAAGAGATCTCCGCACCAACTATCGGATCACCAAGGCTTTACCGAATCTTAAACCTCTGGAACCTCACCGGGTTAGATCTGGTTGAGAAACTTCCAAGTAGGACCCTCTGACTCTATCTCCACCGAGATCACTGAATCGCTTATCACCTTTGCAAGCCACGGCAGCGGCGGTGGAAGTCCCACACAAAGAAAAATCCTAGTTTATGAGAATTTTGAGAGGAAAAAGGGGAGAGAGAAAACTCTTTTAATCATAATTATAAAAATAATTTTTTTCAAAATACGAGATGTAATTTACTTAAAATTAATTTATTAATATCAATGACTTAGTAGAGATTTTTTTGGTGATTCTAATTTAATAATCAAGATAACACACATTAGGAAAGAGAAACATAAATAAAATAAAATAAAATAAAAGAAAGATTGCGTGGATAGAGTTCAAATGTTAAATTTTATTGAACGAATATATAAAAAGTAAGATGAAGTGGTATAGTTATAGAATAAATCCAGTTCATAGAATAAATGATGCTAATGCACACATCAGACATAGGAAAACCGTCCACAAATCTAACTCCTTTTCAAATACTGGACCATTCAGTCTGTAATTTGGAAGGGCTGACTGATTTGATTTTTAGTTTAAAGACTAAATTTCTAATTTCAAAAAGCTGAAAGGACGTCCAAAAAAAAAAAAAAGCCTTTACATAGTTACTTCATATGAATTTTTTGCTAGAATTACTACATATGTATTTGCTTGCTGATTTGTGCGCACTCACTTCCACATCAAGCACCAAAAGAGTGTCCAAGGGCATCATGGGTTCCCAACTATTGGGTAGTGTGGCCAAGAGGATTAGAGCACAAATCTCATAATCAAATTTAATCTCTACGTAGACCAATTGATTCAACAAAGTATTAAATTTATTAGATGCTCGACCACCAAAGCACCTTCAGGTATCTTTAAATTAAAGAGCTTCATGAGATGTACCTTATTATTGGCCGAGGGCTTCTCAAACATGTCTGACAAAGCCTTCATCATCGCTGTCGTGGTCTTCTCCGTCACTATGTTGTGGGCCACGTTCTTCGACAACATCAAACTGATCACCCCCACCTGTCTATCAAGGAGATTCTGCTCCTCATCCTTCATGCCTTTGGGGTTACCACCCAAGGGCAAATGCAATTTTTAACTGTAGAGGTAGTCTTCAACTTTCATCCTCCAAAACAAAAAATCCGAACCATCAAATTTAGTGATACCCGATACCGACCCTTCTTCGTTTGTCATTGTTCTCAATCCAAACCAAAAGCTCTGATACCAGTTGTTAGGAATAAGGTTCCTCCTAATTCTAAGAGCACCGAGAACGAATAATTGCATAATAAATTAAAGACAAGAGAAACACCAAGTTTTTATATAAGTTCGCCCAAATTTGAGACTATGTCCTATTTCTACCATTACAGATTCTACTATGATGATGAAGATTACAGATTACAAGAGAAATCACTCACACAAACTGTCAATTGCGTTTCACAATCTCTCTCAATCACTATCAGTGTTTGAAACCCTCCCAAATTGAGTTCTCTTAATAATACACAGCCCTAGGCCCTCTCTCTTTTATAATCACGCAAAAAAGACAAAAACGCGTTTCTCAAAAAAGGATCGCGACTTGGCATTGCAGCACCCATAAGCTTCGTGGCTCAGTGCCGAAACCTGGTATTGCAGTGCTACGAAGCTAACTTGGCTTCGGAGTTCTTCGCTGCAGCACCCTTTGGCTGGCACTTCAGCGCTGACTCGCTGCCTAGGTTGCGGCGCCCAACCTCCTCCTCTTTTTTTTTTTTTTTTTTTCTTTATATATACATGTACATATATATATATATATATATATATTGCTAGGTTGATGGATTCATCTTCACACTTACAATACTATTCTTCCATTTGGATTTCTTTAAAAAAAAAAAAAAAAGTCAGTTTGAGTAAAGTTTTGTCAAATATAGAACGTATCGATTGTCATTTTTGCTTTTAGATATATCTTGAGATATCATATATTTTCAGATTTGAAATTAATGGACTCACTAATTTCAACCACTCTAATTATAAGAGATTCACTAGTAAAAATTGTGGATTACACGACGGTTTTTTACCGTCGTGTAAAGATTACACGACGGTTCACGAACCGTCGTGTAATCTAGTGTCGTGGAAGATAAGACGACGGTCCCGTTACCGTCGTCGTATCTCAATGTTACACCACGGTTGGCGTCATCAGAAACCACATTACACGACGGTTCTTGATCGAACCGTCGTGTAATATGGACATTACACGACGGTTCTTGGCCGAACCGTCGTGTAATATGGACATTACACGACGGTTCTTGGCCGAACCGTCGTGTAATATAGACATTACACGACAGTTCGTATAGGAACCGTCGTTTAATATCTTACATACGACAACTTTACACGACGGTTCGGCCAAGAACCGTCGTGTAAACTCTATATTACACGACGGTTCTTGGCCGAACCGTCGTGTAATTTGAATATTACACGACGGTTCGTCCAAGAACCGTCGTGTAATATAGAGATTACACGACGGTTCGGCCAAGAACCGTCGTGTAATTTGGACATTACACGACGGTTCGGCCAAGAACCGTCGTGTAAACTCTATATTACACGACGGTTCTTTATCGAACCGTCGTGTAATATATACACATTACACGACGGTTTTTGTCGAACCGTCGTGTAATGTTTCGGCCGGAACCGTCGTGTCGTGTAATATTCTTATTTAAAAAATTATTTTGGTTTTTTTGGTGATTTTCCGTGCTAGCCTAACCTGCATGTTATCCAATACACGATCCAAGAGAGTAACTTCAATTATCAAAATAAAAATGCATACAAATTTTTACATTACAAGTTCACATATCATATTTAATGAATTGCATTACATGGCTAGCCCATTCTCCCCTAATCAAATTCAAATCCTCAGAAGTATAAAATTCTTTACTTTCTAGTACTTCAATTCCATTCAACACTATATCCCTCATAAAACCTAATATAAAATAACCACATTCAACACTTCCCTCTTGGAGAGGACAAGGACGGTCCGAGATTATAGTTTTATAATCTTGTCTCCTTCTAATCCCTTGACCGGCTATAATCTTCCAATCCGATAGGGCCCTAGCAAATTGGTAGAATTGAAATTAAGTAATTAAGATACATATATAATAAATAAGAAGATTAAAAAAAATTTTCATATTAAAATTGACTTACACGCTGATTAGCTCCGTAAAATCGTCTCGTTTCTTCTCTCGAAGAGGATCAAAATAAAGGACGAAGTCCTCCCATGGGTCAATGACTCCCAACACCCAATGTCTCCCTCTGTTATGTGGCATAAGATAAATCCGGCCTTTTGGTCCGTCACGCAAAAAGCTGATAAGATTGTCTGCTCGGTCTCTCATGCCAGCATCTTCAGTATCTGTTCTCACCGGTGAGATTAAGGTTGGAGACACAAACGCAAACTTGTCAGCTTGGCCGTTACTCCTACATAGCTCCTCCAAATATCTGCATATAAGCATATCAGAATTGTTACTATACCTGAGATATAGAAGGATTTCCAGATTATAGAAATTTTAGAGATAGAATGTCGTACCTCATGTAGACTAATATACAATTTGCACTGATTTCTTGTAAATTTATGAACTCATAAATATCTTCAAAACTCAGAAAGACAGGCATTTTAAAAGTCATGATGGTGGATGGTATTGGGATCTCAATCTGATTACCGTCACGCATGATACTATGTGCATAAAAAGCCAAAGGCCTCATCGCCATGTTCATGTTGTTAAAGTCGAACAAAAGTTGTTGTTGTTGTTGTTGCACACCTTGTTGTACCTCCATCCGAGAGTCGATGGTCTTATTTCGAAGCTTTTTTGGGCGTTTTGTTTTTCCAGCTGTTGGGTCAGGAACGTGACTAGGCCCTCGACTCGCCTTGTTCATACTCGTGTCGAGCTCGACTAATGTTTTAGGCCAAGCAACAAACCCATTAATGGCATCCTCCACAGTTGTTGCCTCGTACGTCGGTATAGGTAATTGTGTTTTTTTAATTTTGGCACACTGATTGACACGCGCACGTTCCCTTCCCCCAGTGGTATCCCATGCACCGTATCAGTTCGAAGGCTCTCCATCCATGCTCTTCCAAACGCGACAAGCAACTGTCCACCCTGCACTTCATCGAAAATATAGAGCTTACACTCCTTGCTTTCGACTGCCATGGGTGGCGGATCAGAAACTCCCCCATGTTGTTTTTCTTGCGCAGAGCAACTAGCCTTAAAACTGTTGTGTTGGTCCACGGTTGGTACATTGGTGGGATCAACCGAAGGCGCCACATCTTTGCTCGCACATAGACCACGCACCAATGCCTTTAATTCTTCTATTTCACGTCTCATTGATTGTACTTCATTGTTTCTACTCGAACTTCGATCTAGGTTAAAGTACTGAGACGGCTTTACGAACTTTGATTGGCCACGGACACGCCCTTTGTGTTCGGGTCTAGATAATGCTTGCGCCAACACATCACTAGTGCCAACTGATTCGAAAGTGCCTTGGCTCTGCTGTGTGTTGTACTCCATCTACAAGATAATTAACATAACTCGTTTATGATTAAGGGTTGTAAGTACATATACTAGTGAGTAAAAATTTATTTAGTTGTTTGTAAACTTACTATCAACTCGCTAACTTTTTGACATGCTGGATCTTTGAACTCTCCATCAGGGCCTATCTGTTGCTCAAGCCACAAACTATCTCTTTTTTCCCATTTCCCAGTCTTCTTAAACTGTAATTCAACATTGTTAGTATAAGCGAGGACATAATGTTCTATAAATATCATATGATTTTGTATGAACACGTTAATTTTGACATACCTTTTCTTGGTCGAGCTTCCTATATCCGTCTCGGCCTCCTCTTGATGAGTATTCGTTGTTTGTCCTTATTCCGCTTCCACGATCCGATAGTTGTTGGAATTGTGATGATGTTCTATACTGAACGAATTTCACTCAATCCTCTTCTTCTATATTAGGGTAGAGTTCAATAACTTTTTGCGGCCGTGTCCAAACACTTTCTTCTGTTAAAGCTCCCTCGACAAACGTCTTGTATAGATCATGCCGGAAATTCCGTGCAGCTTCACCACATGATTTTATACACGAATGCCGAAAGCTTTCATCTACGGTGAAAGAAGTAATGGTTTCTTTCCAAACAATTTCTTTCAATCTGTCTAATTCACGAGATCTCCAATCCTGTATCCATATTGGAATGTGCTCTCGAGCGAGCACACCAATCCAACTCATCAATTCGTCACCGTGCTTTTCTTCGGGTTGTCCTTTCTCGTCAAACGTGACGGAAATTCGTTCACCCCTTTTCCTTGCCATGTGGACACGTTTCATTATAGTTGCCTTTCGCTTGCCATCAACATTGGGCTCCGACGGGTTCATCCTTCGTGCTCGTCCCTTTTTGGAATGTTCCATTGTATTCGTTTACCTATAGTTATTGGCAAAAAAGTGAAAATCAATAACAATTATGTCATACCAATATAATCGATTCATTTTAAATTTAATTAAGAATCACACAATACATTAACTTTTCACCCAAACGCAAAGGTGCAGAAACTTATTTAGTTGGAAATTCGTCCATAAAAAGGCACTTTAACAACCTGAATTTTTTTAAAAAACCAACGGTCGCCCCCCATGGCCGCCCAGGCGGTAGGGTCCCCCACGGGCGCCAGGCGCCCCCCACCGAGGGGGCACCAGGCGCGCCCGAGGGGGCGCTAGGCGCCCCCCACGGGCGCCAGGCACCCCCACCGAGGGGGCACCAGGTGCGCCCCAGGGGGCGCTAGGCGCCCCCACGGGCTCGCCGGTGCCCCCACGGGTGCTAGGCGTCCGTCGTTTTCTCGACGGTCATAGGCCGTTTTGATGCATTATTTTTGTATTTTCATGCTAGAAGACTTCATGTAATCTTGCTATAGTTATGCTGTCAATATTGATCAAATTCTTTTCTCTTTTTCGAAAAGAAAAACTCATTATGGCATTCCGTCGAGCATGTTGTGTGCGAAAAATAAAACATGTTCATAAATGTGTGTAAAGTGTAAAAAGTAACGATCCACAATCATTTTTCTCTGCTACAAAGAGAAATATTAAAAACAAACACACTTATTTGCAACAAGAATTCTTTAACGAAGAAAGAACCAAATGTGGTTTAGTTTATATACGAAGTCACCTTACTTTTCTCTGAAAAAGACTAGTCAAGCACGTACAATGCAAGAAGGAGGCGGCGGCGGCAATGACGGCAATGGCGGATTGACCGGATTTTAAACGAGAAGTATCGGCGGGTTGGTGAAGTATGTGTGGGTACTTGGAAAAATTAGAGAGTGTTAAGAGAAAAATGGAGATGCGAGAGAAATTTTGAACAGAAATGAAGAGGAAAGTTGTATTTAAGTACTTGGTTTTCGTGCGGAATTCGAAAAATGAAAAGTGAAAATTTTTAAAAATTTGAGCATTACACGACGGGTAAGAAAAAACCGTCGACTAAAAGCCGTTCATTACATAGGCGCGCGCCCGCGCGGTGCGGGCACCGCATGAGACGCGCGGGCGCGCGCCTAGTTCGGCCTGATGAGAAGCAGGCGCACGCCCGCGCGGCGTGGGCTCCCGCATGAGACGCGCGGGCGCGCGCCTATCTCGGCCTTTTCCCGGGGAATACACGACGGTCCCGGAAGGGACCGTCGTGAAATCCACCAATAATACACGACGGTCCCGGGAGGGACCGTCGTGAAATCCACCAATAATACACGACGGTCCCGGGAGGGACCGTCGTGAAATCCACCAAGCGTGGATTTCACGACGGTCCCTCCGGGACCGTCGTGTATTCGCAGAGAATACACGACGGTCCCTTCCGGGACCGTCGTGAAATCCACCTAGCCAGTTGGATTTCACGACGGTCCCGGAAGGGACCGTCGTGTATTCTCACGCAGCAGGCCGAGATAGGCGCGCGCCCGCGCGTCTCATGCGGGCGCCCACGCCGTGTGGGCGCGCGCCTATCTCGGCCTGCTGCGTGAGAATACACGACGGTCCCTTCCGGGACCGTCGTGAAATCCACCTAGCCCGTTGGATTTCACGACGGTCCCTTCCATTCTCACGCAGCAGGCCGAGATAGGCGCGCGCCCGCGCGTCTCATGCGGGCGCCCACGCCGCGCGGGCGCGCGCCTATCTCGGCCGCCTGCGTGAGAATACACGACGGTCCCTTCCGGGACCGTCGTGAAATCCACCAAGCCCGGTGGATTTCACGACGGTGCCGGAAGGGACCGTCGTGTATTCTCACGCAGCAGGCCGAGATAGGCGCGCGCCCGCGCGTCTCATGCGGGCGCCCACGCCGCGCGGGCGCGTGCCTGCATGAGAATACACGACGGTCCCTTCCGGGACCGTCGTGTATTCTCCATACCTTTCATGCATACACCCAAAACCTGAAACTTCTTTATCTAATAACCCTGTTTTATTTACCAAATTTTCACATATGTACTACTGTTGTGGCTTGGATCGAAATTAATAGTCACGGTACATATATATATAAAGCAATGAACATAACAAAATAAATATATAATACTACTAGGAATATAATATAAAAGAGCCGTGAAACTAGAATTTGTCCACCCTCCCGATGCCTTCATGTTCCATAATTTGACCAATGCGGACAATTTCGTATATTTACTACACCCGTCATACAAGGGCATCTCGACATCATTCACCATTGCTTCAAATAACTCCGGACGATGCACAAACTGTTCTTCCAAATCATTAACCATATCAAACAAATTATCTCCTACCCCTTCCTCAATAATAGGTTCTTTCGCTTTATTCTTCGATGATGGATTAAAACACATTTCACCGTGTAAATACCATGTTTGGTAGGAACAAATAATCCCACGGGCAAGCAAGTGTCTTCTAATTTCATCAACTGAATGAGATCTATGATTTCCACAATCCACACAAGGACATCGAATCTTTTCATTCTTCATGTGAATTTCGGCAAATGATAAAAATTCTTCAACACCATCTCGATATTTTCTTGTCAATCTATTAGCCCACATCCATTTTCGATCCATTTCCAAGAACCCGTCCTAAATCGATATTAAATATATCATACAATTTATTCAATAATCAAGTTTTTGCATTTAAACCCACAATATATATATATATATATATATATATATGAAGCTATTGAAAAAATTCAACAAATAATTAATCATTCTTTCAAGAAGAAGAAAAAATATACCATTTTTGACATTTACTAAAAATCAATAAAAATCGAATAACTAAAAAGAAGAGTAAGTAATAATCACTATACTTACAAAAAACCGTCAAAGTGTGATTCGCAGGAGGAGATGTTGGTTCGTAGTAGAGGAGCCGTGGATTCGCAGGTTTCTGTGATATTTTTCGCGGCTGCGCGATAGTTCTGTGAGATAAAATGAGGGCTGCTGGAAAAACAGAATTAATAATACACATTGAAACTTTACACGACGGTTTCTTGGAACCGTCGTGTAAAGTGTGCCCGAATCACACTTTACACGACGGTATCTTGGAACCGTCGTGTAAGATTTCAATGTGTGCAACTTTACACGACGGTTTCTTAGAACCGTCGTGTAAAGCGCGACGCTTTACACGACGGTTCTAAGAAACCGTCGTGTAAAGTGTGTGCGAATCATACTTTACACGACGGTTTCTTGTAACCGTCGTGTAAAGTGGGATTCGCACACACTTTACACGACGGTTCCAAGAAACCGTCGTGTAAAGTGTATGCGAATCCCACTTTACACGACTGTTTCAAGAAACCGTCGTGTAAAGTCTACCTATACACGACTGTTCCAAGAAACCGTCGTGTAAAGTGGGATTCGCACACACTTTACACGACGGTTTCTTGGAACCGTCGTGTAAAGTCAAGTTTACACGACGGTTTCTTGGAACCGTCGTGTAAAGTCAAGTTTACACGACGGTTTCTTGGAACCGTCGTGTAAAGTCAAGTTTACACGACGGTTTCTTGGAACCGTCGTGTAATCTCTGTCGTGTAATCTACATTTTGTACTAGTGATTTGGATAACATTTGACAAAGATGGCCTTGCTTGTATCCTACTCTATCTACTAAATATATGGCAACATAATAGAACACTATATGCCCTCTTCCTTATAAATTAGTCTGCATAAAATAGATTTCTTGTCCCGAAAACCAAATTCTCCTCCTTGATAACAATTCCATTGACCCAACAACACAAACGGCACCAAAAAAATAATAATAATAATGAAGAAGATTTCTTTCAACATGGCTTCCTTGGTTGTTTTACAAGCCATCATTGCTTGTTAGTATCTCTCTCCATCTCTCTACTCATTCACACAAAAATATTAGCAGTTCTTTCCATTTGTTTCCATTCTTTTTTCTTGTTTTGTAATTATGAAAGCAATGTAGTTGTTACTGTCTGGATTCTTTTTCTATTATTAATAATATTTGTGGTGAGAATTTGAGAGAAGATTAGGTAGATAGTGAGTGTCAATCTAATTTAGATGTAGTTATAAATATTTTTAACATAAGTTATCCTCGATCCATTATCCGGAAAAAAAAAAAAAAAAGTAAAGCAAAAACAAAAAAAGAAAAAAAACCCCTTCTGAAAACTAAAATCTGTAGTGTGTAATGTACTTGGAAGAGTGTATTGTTATTGTTTGGAAGAAAACAATATTAAGAACAAATTAGTTTTTCATTAATTAATAAAAATTTATGTGCAAAAAGTATAAGGTTTAAGAAAAACATAAAATGTAATATTGGCTTATGTACATGTATGCAGGTGCAGAACTCTTATGGATTGGAGGAGTCGAAGCAAAGCAGCATTGCTTCACCGACGACGACTGTCATAGACCCATATTTTGTTCCCGACATAAAGCAGTTGTTTGTAAAGACGGTAGATGCGTATGCGTTCCCAAAGGTTCTACGCCGATCCCACCCGACCCGCCTACCTTCTCACCATCCGACCCGCCTACCTTATCACCATCTGCCTGAAATGGAAATGAAGTTGCTTTGTATCCTCATGCTATACCTCCAAATAATTACAGGCATTGTATTAGTCGTATTGTTATAATCTCTATTCATGTAATAATTAAATTCTGTTTATTTGAAACAGAAAGGAAAAATAGGAATATAATAAAATTACTTACATATTTCAGTAGTTGATCAAAATGCATGTTTTGTGTGTGTGTGTGCGTACATATATTTGTTTTTTGTTATTCTTTATTTGTTCGGGAGATTTTTAAATTTTATTGTCTAACCAAACATCAAATGTCAGATCCAAAATAGATACTAGTTTAAATATTAGAAATAAAATTGTGAAATTTTGCATAAATATTAATTAAACTCTTGAGGAGCTATTAAAATTTTCCCCCTTGGCTTGCACAATCTCTCAGCTTTATTGAAAACCCTAATCGTCCCTGTATTTTTTATTCTGAAAATGTTTAAGATACTCGCATTTTGAGCTACCTTTAAGCTTGCTGTGATTACTTTTATACTTTGGCCGTACAAAAATGGAAAAAAATAATAATAATAATAAACTTTTAGCGACAAGTTGTTTCTCACAGCAGTACTATTTTGTGACTAAATAAAAGATTTAGTCACAACTTTTGACTTGTAGTATTTTAGTGGCAGTAAAGTTTTCCTGCCATAACGTTTCTTTAAAATTTAGAACTACGTTTTTTAAGAAGACAGACTTTAGAGAAAGCTTTAAAATTTTAATTTAATTTTTCTATACGTGATATATTTCTCTCTCTCTCTCTATTATTTCTCACACTCTCACTTTCTCTCTGTCTTGTCTGTCTCTTTCCCTCAAGTGTGTGTTTCAAAAAAAAAAAAGTTCGAATGAATGGTCCATGTGCTGCTCAAGTGCACTAATGAACGGTGTAAATTTTGAAATTAATCTTTTTTTTTTTTTTTTAAATCCTAGTGGGCTTACGAATATCACGCCTTCTCACGATCCAATTAGTGCCATGGCCACCAACCATTCATCCTCTCTCATTTCCCATGACTGCAAATGCGATAATTAGCGGCAACAAAATGAAGCAATTGTGTAGTTTTTTCAGTCCTTTACCAAAAATTTTCAGTATATATGTAATTAGCTCTGTATTTAGCAATATATATATATAATTCAATTAAGTTCCACATAAATTAAATTACCAAAAGTATAACTAAAGATAAACACATGCAAGTTAATGAAATTCGATCACACCTATTCTCCGAGACCATGGCCAGTTATTGAACAATTCACTAAGTAACAACGATTACAAGCACAAATCGAACTATTGCCGCTCTGTAGAAACAACTTGATGGATTTGATCAGCAGCACCACTTGTCCTTAATGTCTACACAACTGAACTCCCTTCAATCTACAGATTGTCTTTTTCACAGGACTACAAATTCTTTTTCCGAATAATGTTGGAACACAAACGACTCAACCCAGATGCATAAATAACTCCAAAAGCCCCACATAGCATTCTGATTCCCAATATAGAGCAGTACGAAATTCTCTACCAAATCTTGGATAAACACGAATTCAAAATTTGAACGTTGCAACATCTTTCAGCAACATTGTTTGAATTCAAAATCTAAATTCCGTCTTTCAAGAAAACAAAATCTTGAATTCATTATTCTTCACAAAATCTTCACCAAATATGTCCTTATGAAAAACATGATTCTTGGTAAAAATTTGAATCCTAATTCAAATTGAATTAAAAATCCTACTTAAATTAGGATTCAATCTTTTCATTCAAATTTCATATTAATCAGTAATATCCATATCACGTTTCTATTTATCTTTTTCAGCTATCAGATAAGCTTGAATCTTTCGTATTTCAAATCTGCGCCACGTAATCCTGTGCAGATAACGTAACAACATGCCTTAAACACCATACTGACTTAAAACTTTTTTTTTTTTTTTTTCCGATTTCGTTGCTATAAATGCCAGCTAAAAAACCCCCCAACAAATTTGAATCCTTGTCGTTGATCATCAGTATTATCAACATCACATGCTAAAATATCGCGGTCGCGAGGTTGAAATTCCACTTCCTCAGCTCCATGGATTTGCCAACCTTGGACCATTTAGCCATGACTATAAATCAAATACGTGCACTATCAATAAAGATACCTTACTATAAAAAGCTTTCATAAATATGTAGCAACAAGAAATCATAAAACATGTCACTATAACTCCTAAGTTAATATTTCAAAAAGTCATTAGGGATGATTGTCCCTGCTACACCTACTAGTATATATATGTGTGTATATATACATATGCATGATCCGTTAATGAAGACACTCATCTAGCTGTTGATTTGTTCGAGTCCTGTTAGTTTGTTTGAGTTACCAGTTAGCTATATATCTGCATTAATCATTCTAAAGCCCAGGCCATGTCGTCTAACATTCTTAACTAACAAGGACAAGATAGCAACTCATTTCTCAACAATGCGGATAAGGAGTTTCAAGAATCTTAATCTTCCTCAGAATTGCCATGTTCAAACCATTCAATGATCAGAGAGAACAGAACCGAAGCAATCAAAACACATTGAAAAATATATATATATATATATATATTTATATATATGTATATATATTCTTTTGTGTTGTTGAAGCTTGAAATCACACGAGAAAGAAAAATAAAGAAATTTATTAATTTGGTGGTATTAAGTAGACACTTTTTTAAGCCTACGTTTAGTGTTCGAGTTTATTTTGAATTCAACTTGGTTGGTTTTTTGTCTATTTTGAAAAAAAATTAATAAAAATTATAATTAATTTTTAAAAAGTCAAACAATTTTAACTTAAAAATTCCATTTCATTTCAAACTCAATCCAAAAACCAAACATATGAATTTAAATAGACTATAGCATCACATTCAACCGTTCAAACATAACCAAATATCATATCAAGTCTAAGATAAAAACGAATAATAAATCATATCAAGTCCTTTTCCCTAAAAAAAATAAAAATAAAACAAAAACAAAAAGAGCGTGCCTCCAAAAAGTGAAAAAGGTAATCGCATACCTTGGCATTTGGCTAAGATAAACACTAGAATATGTTCCATTAGAAAATAAAATTAAAAAAACAAAATAAAGGAACAATGCTATAAGAGTGCATAAGAAAAAGTGAAAGTGTGTTGTGGGGTCATTTAAAAATTAAAACTTTCATACAATTAAACAAGCACTTGAGAAACAGAGTTTTATTATTATTTTTTTTATTTTTTATTTTTGGTAATACTTGAGAAACAGAGTCGAAGCAAATATAGTAATGCTCAAAACTCAAAATACTTATAATATTCATTGTTTATCTTGCGTGTCAACTTATCACGGCATAACATAAATTTATATATATACTTATATATTGTCAGAATATATTTTACACTCCATGGCTTGATTAATAATTCATATAACTTACAATCATACATGATACATACATATAAATATATATATTTATATATATAAGTCAATAGTACTGGCAGATCAGCCTGAAGCCTGCTATTCCGATTTCTTCACAACAAGAACAGGGCATTTGGCATTACTTAAGCAATAATCTGCTAAAGTACTCCCCAGCAGAGCCCTGTATGACCAGATTTAGATCAGATATTCAGATTAAGGAATCGGGTTTAATTCAATTGCGCAATCGGGTTTAAATTTTAAACTAACCTCTTGAGAATTCCATAGGAATTGTCACCAACAACAAGTAAATCAATGTTATGCTCTTGAACTGCATTGCAGATAACCACTTTGGGATCCCCAATTTCTGTAAATGTTTTAGCATTCACCTGAGATGATGATAAAAAAGGAATCTGTTACTTCAATGGAGTTTTGAAATATGTATAAAGTTGCCTAGAAGCGCCTAAACAGAAGAAATAGATAAAAAGGAAATGAACATGGATTAACGAAAGAAGCGATCTTTCAGAAAAAGGATTCCTATTCGATGAGTGCATTACAGCATGGCTCACACTAACCCGTCAATGGGATCCGATTCTTGACAGTAACAATGGGGGCAAAAAAAAAATTGTGTTGAGAAAATTTAGAGAACAAAAGTACTCATACCCCTCCACTGGCACAGATACTCTTGGCTTTGTCCAGAAGTCCCAAAGAAACCTTCCTGTTCCTTTCTTGAATCTGGTTTGTCAAAACTGCAGCTGCGGCACAGAGACAACACATGTATGGCTAGTTGTAAACAATTATTTCTTCTTTTTTTTTTCCTTCAAACAACCAGTAATCAAAAAGAAAAAGCGATTAAGATGGAATCTGATATTGGAAAGACTAAGCTTCAGCTATTTAAACAGCGTTGCGGCGGTAAAACAAAGAAAGAAAGAAAGAAATACTCATGGATAGCGATAGTAGTCAAAAGAAAATTGAATTATGGTCAATATATATATATATATATATATATAGATTGAAGAAAACGTAACTGTCTGATAGAGAGAAGTACAAGCGGGCAAAGCCTAATGACGGTGAAATGGGAAAAGTGGAGTTGACAAGAGGCTGTATTGCAAAGATGAAGAGAGGCGACTCGTTGAGCAATTCCTTGAGATTTTCAAGAACCCATATTAGCGCTTTGTAGCTGCAATCACTCTCGTCTATGACCACCATCACCTTCTTGCTCGACCCTTCTTTTTCGTTCTTCATTTCTCCACGGCACACAACACAAAAGAAATCAGGTCCTAACAACTCCCAACAACCAGAAACGTTCTAGTTATCGTATTGTTCGGTGAAGTTATTGTTCAATGGGTGTTGACGTGAGACTTCACCAACTCATGACAAAAATTGTGTATTTGTACATGCCCAAAACCTATATTTTGTGGTGAAGCACTGCAAATATGCTTTAAAAAATAAAAAATTCTTCTCTTTGGTGCACTTTGTGGGCCAGACCATGTTGGCATCTAAACTTCGGAAACGCAAAATTCAATAAAGTTGTTGAAAGTTGAAATCAAACTGGTGAGTTTTTGCAAAATTTGAGAGGGTTTGAAATGTCCTATTTTTTAGAATGAAAGAGAAGAGAGACGAATATAGGAACGGCAATAATTTGAAGCAACTAAGACTAGGCAATGTAAAAGTCAAGATGGTAGATAAGGCATGATGTTTGGCCATCTCTCTCTTAGACCTGGTTTTGATGAAACCGGTAACTGAAAACGGAAATTGGGTGTTGTCATTTTTATACTTTCCTTGGTTAGAAATGTTTTGTCCTATTCATTAACTTTGTAGACGGAGAGAGCAATGGAATAGCATAAGAAGGTCCAACAATTTAATTCGATGCAAAAACTACATCGGTGAGGACTAGGACAGGAGCAAGGAAATCTTTAGTGACTTCACTTGAATTTGACTCTAGTGATTTAGACCTTTTTTATTTTGTTATTTTCTTACTCTTTTTTAGGAATCCAAAGTGATGAACCAAGTCCCTCTTTTATCCGTTTTTCGTTCATTCCCTTGCGGCATCAAATTGTTGGGTATATTTTATGTGCTGTTATCTGTTGCTCATTTAAGGTGAGTTAATTTGGATAAGAAGGCAGAGACCAAGTCCATCTTGGATAGCACTTTGCTAATTTATGAGATACATATCTAGAAGTTAGGGATTTACAAGCTTGCAATAGCAAGGCCAAAGATTACTGCTTACCAAACATCCCCGTAAAGGTTTAGGATCTTGTTAAGGACGCATTAGGTACTACTCACTCTTGCAAAATCGGTTGGCAAGGGGACGGATTCCATGGGCTTATAAACTCACTTGTCATCTTGTAATCGACCATGTGGGACATTTGGTATCTAACAGATCTATCGAAGGATTGACGCAGCATAATACAATTGACTGTAGAAGTTACTCATATCAGGTACAATGGTATCATGATGCATATGCTCTGTAAATATGGTAGACAGAAAAATATTGAAGTAAATACAATTTCAAGGTGTAAGATGAGAAGAGTAGGAAATAAGGTACTGATAAAATGGGGAATCAAGCAAGACATTTTGGGTCAATTGAAGGAATTCGTCCCCTATCTGGATCTAAAAACCGATGCCAACAAAGTAAAAGTGAAGAAACCGACTAAATATCGATATACTTGTAGCATAGAAGGTAAATTAGCTTCTTGGATGTACATCTTTACAGTCTAGTAATTTTATTTAAACCACAGGAAACAGAATATGTACTGGTACAATTTGTTTTATTATGCGCACAAGTTCGGTAAAACTAAAGGTCGTCCTTGCACATCTTCTCAAACTCGGATTCGGTTTTTAGCATCAAGGATGGTTACAGACCGGCTAATTCGGTTTCTTCACAACCAGAACAGGGCACTTGGCATTATGAACACAGTAATTGCTGACACTTCCCAGAAAAGTCCTGTCCCAAAAAATTTGTATTAGATTGCTTGATCCACTGAATATTCTCTCTCATTATTAAAGAAACACAAAATCTCACTCGGCATACGATGAAAAGAATGACGAAGCATAGTAATGGCCTCTGTGCCCTCCTCCTTATGAGTTACTCACCCGCACCCCTTTACCACCTAGGCCAAGTCTAAGGCCAGAACACGACATATACTTCATTATATATAATCCTTTTTTTTTTTTTTTTTGTCTTTTGGATGTACATGCTTCCTGTTTTTCACACATTAGACGAGGCTTAGAAGTAATCTCATCCACTGAAATCCTTCAGTTGGCGGACGATGGAGAAACAAAACTTTCTTTTAACTGTTTGGATCGTTTCTTCCACCATCCAATGGCTGAAAAGTAGGAAGTATGTACATCATAATTCTCCCCAAGAAGTATAGTTGTGGCCAACATATCTTAGCTCATAAATTCCGAGGTTTCCAGTAACTTTCACATTTCATGCATCTTGAAGAATTTCCAAAACATTTTGGTTTTCTGGCAGGCCAAAAGCAGAGCAAATCTAACAAAGAACAGCGTGTCTTCTTTAGGTTTTTAATGCTTTATTAAAGTTTTAGACACAAGGTGAGTACTGGATTAGGGCGTATTTATTTTTAAGCCAAAGCGTTGAGTACTTCAAAAACCAAACTTTATTTGCCAAATGCTAAAACTTAAGGAGAGCATATATGAATGTAAAAAGAAAGAATTAACAAAACAGGACATACCTCTGTATCATTCCACGACTACGGTTGCCTAATACCAGCAATTCGATATTGTACTTTTCGACAGCTTCACATATTGCCTCTTTGGCATCCCCAACTTCTGTTATAGCCTCTGCTTCAACCTGTAGGAAGAGCAAACCGCAACTTATTTCTATGAATGAATTGTTACGATTCTTTTCCTCAATACACGATTTACTCAAACTAAATCTTCAACAAATTGGAAACACAATCTGTCAATAGACTATAACTTTTCATCACACAAGTACTTCTCATCCCAAGGAATCTGTAATTCGGTCGCCGCACATACACAAGTTTTCCGCCCTTTAAGATGATCTCCAATGTAAATGTCAACACCAATGATATTTTTGGCACAAAAAAGTATGAAAATAGCATATTTGATACCTTGTTCTCTTTCGTGCTCCAATGGATAGTGTAATATCTACATTTTTGTCATATATTTAAGTTTCGGAACTTGTCAAAGTAAAATTTTAAAATCAATTAAAAATGACTATCTTGTAATGATTAAACGAAAAAGTCATTAACCCAATAGTAACCAGATGCCAAAATTTAGCATATGGGGTAGTTTTGCAATCTAAAATGTTAAAATTTAGCAAGATTTCATTAAACATGTTGCAATTGTGAAGTCGTATATGCAGTGACGGGAAGATAAAGCAATATCCTTTTTAACAGAAAATCAAAGGCCATAGAGTTAGCGAAGGATATTTACCCCATGATTTGCGCAGATTTCCTTAGCTTTCTCCAACAGAGCCAGTGCCAACTTTTGCTGTCTTTCTTGAATAGATACTACTAATTCATGAGCTGCACATACAAGATTAGCAAATTTGCAAACCGCACAGTTGTTAGCAGCAGTTGTATCTTCTAGTAAACCAGACGATGTCACTTCTTTTTAAATGTGCCGTAACAATCATATTTTCGTATCAAATCAAATCAATCAAATAATCGTTTTCAACATAGTCTGAACCAGTTTTTTTTTTATTTTTTTTTTTTTCAAGATAGAATGTGAACGAGTTAATATTCCAGAAAACTTTATTTCTAGATAGATTTTGGACTAGTTAATATACCGGAAAACTTTTTTTTTTTTTCTATTAAAAAAAAAAGACATAATCCAATTTTAATCGGAGAATGAACCAGTTAAAATAAACCCAGTTCCACGTAAATCACTAGAAGTGCTAGCACATTAACCGAATAAGACCTTCTATACAATGATCATTACAGTTTCAAACATTCTTGGGGTGGTAACTCATAGGTGTATACCAAAAATTAAAAAAAAAAAAACAAAAACAAAAAACAGAGAGAGAGAGACTAATAACAAGCTGCGTAGGGGGAAAATCCAAAATTCCCCTCTAGTTTTTGCTATACAACGTTTAAAGTATTCCAAAATTGTCTCATATGTTTTCAAATCTAGCACTTAACTCCAACGCTCACCAACTTATCACATAAAAATGATACATATATATATATGTATGTTAAAAAAAAGTAAGAGAGAGGAGAGAGAGGGGGGTAGTGGAGGACATACGAGCAGCACCATAAGAGGAAACGTAAGCGAAACCCAGATCAGCGACGGACTGAACAGTGAAAAGGTAAAGCTGGGAAGTAATAATGGTGTCGAGGAGCTTGTCGAGTGCCCAGTTGAGTGCGTAGTAGCTATTCTCACTCTCATCGATCGCCACCATCACCTTCTTCTTGTTCTTCCCACCTCCATAATAATCTTCACCAATTAATTCCCCTCTCTCTCTCTCTCTCTCTCTCTCTAAAAGTTCTTTCTTTGATCAACTGTTCAGCTTGTTAAAACTCTCTCTCTCTCTCTCTCTCTCTTACGTCCGTTCGATCAATGGTGTCGTGTTTTCAGTGCCTCTCATTATAATTTATACATCCAGTTCAACAACTCTGCGGATATGTTCGGCAGGTCTTGATCAGGTGGGTCACGGACCACCATAACACCTGCCTAAAGATTTCCCCTGGTGTTTCCAGAGTGGGCTGGATAAGACACGTGGAAAAGTTGATTAATGAATCAGATCGGTACAAGAACCATATTACGGAGAGCACGCGCGTAAGCCTTTTAAAAAAAAAAAAAAAAAAAAAAAAAAAAAGAAAAAGTGTTAGTTGTTAGAACTGTCAGACCCGACAAGTGTAGGCGAAGAAACTGTAAAAGTAACATTTACATTTTGAATATGTAGTAAAAGATTGTCGGGGTAATCCGGATTACTGGATATAGAAGTGGGTGTCTTTCCACGTGGATGGATCTCATCACATGATTAACCTTAAAAATGGATTAATTACGTTGAATATGTGGTCCATGGATCAAGAGGTCTCTGTTTTGTTTACTTTGAAAATTAAGATTTCGTTTGTCATTTCATTTTAACTTCAATTAAATTATATTTTTTCATATTAATTTTTTTTTTTTAAATTAATAAAATTTATAATTAATTAAAAAAATAACTAATTTTTATTTTAAAATTTCATCTTCAACGATAAATCAAACGCAAACTAAGAACACAAAGAAAAATTACCCAAATTACTTTTCTAAAGTCAATGCTACTTTGAATATAGTCCCGATTATTTTTGGGAGAAATTTTAAAATTCTCTTATAATTTCTAGCATCATAACAACAAGCTTCTTGAATTTTTATTCACACGTGTTCTCCCCAACAGAAAAATTAAATTAAGTCGTGGTAAAGGTGTATTTTATCCTGATTATAAGCTCAGCAACTGGCAGGAAAAAAAGAAAAAAAAGCAAAAAAGCAAAAAAGAAAAGAACAAACATTAATAATTCCCTTTGAAACAAGGTTAAGCCCTGAAGTACATCCTGAAACAATTTCTTCAAAGTCCTATAAATACCTCCTAAAGCATTTTACCTTCCTTTTTGTGCTACAGATTTCATACTCTAATGATTGTATACGCTGTATTTTTCAAATTTTACCAAATGTTTTTAATGTTTCACAACGTGAATCCTTCTTTGCATGCAGGGAATTAGTTGGAAACGTTTTGAAAGTCAGAGACCAAAATAAGATTTGGATTTTCCCAATAGTTTGTGAACCAAAAATGGGATTAACCATAAACTATTTTCGAACGGAACCAAGCAAAAGAAATCAGATTTTCCATTTCTTATATTTGACTTCATTACAGGAATGAAATTTGTGAATGAGATTTTCTTTGTATCGTTGCTGTTTTCTAAAGTCATCAATGTCCCTCTTATCTTCTTTTCCTAGGGCTAGTAGAAAAGATACCTATTTTGAGCCAAGAAAAATTTCCGCCAAAGTTCATGTTAGCAGCAACTCAACTGGACTCCTCATGACGGAGAAATTGAACGAGTTTAGATCTCAACTCCGGCAGTAAACGAACAGGATGGTAGTTTTTATCAAGGCAAACTGCTGTGGCCTTTGCTTCCAAAATGGGCTGTGTACAAACAATATAAATAAATGTCTTGCAGGGTCAAAGGAGGGCGTTTGTTTAAATTATGCAAAAAGAAGATCGGGAGTAAAAAAAGAAAAGTGAAATCAAACCTCTTGATTTGGCAGCTTGAAGATTAAATGCTCAAAGAACAAGCGAGCAGACGAGGAGCCAGAGATCCTTACCTTCACAACAAACTGGTCTCCACTCTAGGCCATGCACCAGAAGATGGCGAAAATTAGTACTATAAAATTCTAAAATTTTATTCGTTCTCAGCATAGACAGCCAAATAAAATATACGAAAAGAAAAACTAGAAGACAATCATTGTTTTACTTTGGCAGAAGTTTGTACTTTTGGAAAACCAAGTAAATATACTTTTTTTTTTCTCTTGGTATAAAGTGTTGCAACTCGAAATGAAACAAAATACAGTTTGGTGCCAAAATATCTTCGGTATCATCTTCCAATGCAAAAATAACAACGTTGCTTTTTTTAAAAATGCTACAGGAATGTGGTTTGCGAATACAGACATACGTTCTTACAGAATCAAAATGCCAGCACAAATTAGCTTTGTACGCTAGGTTGGAAAAAGTTTTGTAATGGCATTAGCTTGCTTCCTTTAGAAATGCCAATGTGTTATACATATAAGAAATATGAAAAAAGAGCATGATATAAAAGATAGAAGAAAAATATTGAAAAGATACGTACTCTTAGAGGTGCAAGGAATTTGATTGACAATTCTGACAATGCTAATGAAGCACCGGTGCGAGCAACCACATCACAATTGACACCAAGACTTTCAAGAAGTTCATGACGACCTGATTAAGATAGTGAAGTATAAGTGTCAATGCATTTAAATAAAAGAAATACATAAAAATGTTAACAATCGTTCTCAATACTATTATATGTAAAACAGATCACTCCAAATACCATCTATAAAACTTTGGAAACATTACATTTCAAAACAGCCGACCATCCCTTCCTTTATGATCACGAGGCAATTGTAAACAGCCACATGACTTTTATTGAAAACAAGAGAGGAACAGAGGAAAAATTGGCAAAAAAAGAAGGAAATAAGACAAAATTAACAATTGGAGAATCAGTAGCAAAAAAAAAAAAAAAAGCTGCAGAACCGTTTATCGAGTACACAAGATCTAGTACAAGTGCTTATCAGGTTCAAACTTCTTGTCGCAAAAAAAAAATAAAAAGAACTAAAAACTAAAAAGAACAAGGATCCAAGTAACTTGAACATCGTATTTCAACAGTTTAACCGAGATGATTGGTTTGGCAGTTTTTACATAACATCTTGGTCCTTGGTCTCTATATTCTATCGGTACCCCCCAAAACCCAAGGCAAAGTTAGCACTAACTTTTTCCATAACATGAAAGCCCGAAGGCTGTTCCATACCCCTCTACATCTCTCCTTGCTATGAAAACATGTTACGAAAGATTAAAGCTATCTGTTTGTCTAGACTATAAAACCATTCAAAGCTAAGTGGTGAAATGAAACTTGTACATAAAAAACATACAGAGAACCTCAATCATGGATCACCAAAATCAATGGCAAAAAAACCGGGCCTATGAAGGAAACATTCAAAGGAATGAATCTGTCAAACATTAAGCACCCAAGACAAAATGTACTGAAGTACTTGATACTGCATGTCAACTTCTAGAGAGTTTAACAAAGGTTAATTGTTTAATCAAGAAACGGAAAACCATCAACACAACACAGAAATGAACAAATTTTAAGCATGTTCGTCTTCTAATTCAAAACCAGAATAAATCAACAAAATTGTCTCACCGTGTTGGCAATAACTTGCATAAACAGCATTGTTCACCACACCGAATTGATCGAGTTCATAATCGCGAACTTTAAGCTCGACTTCAAGAAACTCACTCATTCTGCAAGACCAATGAAGAGAACTATTCACTCCTAATATTAAATATCATTGACTACATTCCAGTGCATAACGAATGTGAAAGGAAATACTACAATAAACTGCATAAAAAAACAAGCAAAATCTAAATCATGTAGCAGACAGTTCAAGACACTGATTGAGATCCTAAGCTTTTTCATCATTTTTTAAACCAACTAACGAGGAAAGTGAACCGTTCTGTTCCAATTGGTTAATTTATTAATAAAGAAAAAAAAAACCATACTTTGTCAAATGAATATTAACAACAGAAAAACTTGGGGGAAAAAAAAACCTAAGACACCAAAATCGCATAAAATCCACAACCGGTGACTAAAATTGGACTACCTAGTCTTTCATAAACGTTAAAATTGAATTTGCCAGCAAAAGAAAATGTACCAAAAAAGATAAGAACTTTGATGGAATAAGATGAAGCCAGTTGAAGTAATAGATACCCTTTGCCACCTTTGAAGTCCAATGCCAATGCACTGCAACTCCTCGCATTTGGAACTGACCGGAGACCTGTCGGAATCACTGGCCGAGTTGCCGGAAAACTGAAAGCTGCTGCCGATGGACGGTGGAGATTCGGCCACGTGGGATGGATCCGTGAGCTGGGTATCGGCGCTCGTGTGGCGTGGGCAGCTGAGAATGCCTGAAACATCCTGATTTCCAAATGGGTTGTCGGAGTTTTCAGGATTTGATTCCGTTTTTTTTTTTTTTTTTTTTTTTTTTTTTTTTTTCTCGATTGGGAGTCTCCCCCTAAACTAAACCAAAGCTGTCTTCGTTATTAACAAAGTAAACTCTGTTTCTTTGTTCAGTCATGTCATGCAAATGGCATTTATTGGACTTCGCTTTGTGACTCGCAAATTAACAAAGAGGTGGTCTAAAACGTTATGTCGTCTCAATTTAAACGACATATTTTTGTAACAATTTATTTGCCACTATTCGCCATTCAAATTCATGTTTAAACCAAAACTTTTCTACCTAAATATATTTGGTAATAGACCGTTACCGCATAGAACGACGGATCGTTTCTCGTTTAGAAATTTGTTGGGTTTGGAAGTCAAAGGAAGGACAGGTTGCTGTCAAAAAATAATGATGTCGTTTACTTACATGGACGATATGTCGCCTGTGGTAGGAACTTCTTGTTTTATTATTTATTTATTTATTTATTTATTTTTAGAATAGGGAATTCATGTAATTTACCGACAAATAAAAATGAGTGTCGTGATAAATGAGCTGCTGATGGCTGTTGTGTGACAATTTTTTTTTTTTCATTGCATCACATAAATTACTTTTCGTTTTATTTTAAAGTTGGTTTGCCTCAAGTTTAAAACGACATGATGTTCATTCAATCAGACTGGACGTCTTTCAAGGTTTAAGTATTGTCGTCCTTTATTCTCAAAATATGCACATATATATTACATAGCATACATTGTCATCCTTTAAGCTGAAAAATAAAATCGTTTTTATTTTATTTTTATTTTTATTTATTTATTTTTTTTTGGTCTCTATCAAACGACAAATGGTTGTTGTGTATAATCTGAAAGTTCATCTTGGTTTCTGGAAAATTTACATGTCGGTTTTCAAGTTGTTTCGGTTAACTGTTAGTGTCTGAAATTAGAAGTTTATAAATAAAACGACATATCATATGTAAATCTTTATATCACTTAAATACAAATGATATACGATTCTCTAATCCAACACGTTGTCGTTTGTGGTAAGCAAATGACAATAGTATTTTGCATCAATGACATGCCGTCTAAATTTTGAATTCGTTTCCTTACGAGGGAAAACGATATGTCGTGTTTGTAAGCATCCCAACCAAGTGTTTGGGAATTGGTATTTTGAAACATTAGTCTAAAATTATTAGTCTAAAAATGAAATTCTTAGTTTTTAATATATATTAAAAAAACATATTTAGTTAATTAGTTGTTTTTTATACGAGTTATTTGAGATCAAGGAAATTCTTTGACACTAGCAAAAAACTGATTTCTTTTCTTTGACAGGGTTGATATTACAAGGTTTTAGATTTTGTTAGATTTTTATCAAATTCCATTAATTTAATACATTTTCTTAGTATAATATGATTTCTATGTGATTTGATATTAAAAAACACACAATATTAATTGAGATATCTATTATAGATGGACTATTTTATGAAGGTAAGAAACAATAAATAGTATTTTTAGTTGTAAAATTACTCGTTGTTTGTTTATTATAGAATATTCAAACTTTTTTTTTTCCTTTTAGACTATGTGAAACTCTAATGTTTTCAATTATTCGTACTATTTTTAATGCTCATAATACAGTGTAAGAGGCGGAGCTAGCCTCTTTGTAGTGGGGGCATATATTAAATTATAAAATTAAATAAAAAAAAAGTTTATATAAGAATAATCAATTTTTAGTGGGACAAAATAATAAAAATGTAATAATATTTTTATAGGACAAATAAAAAGAAAAATAAATAAAATTTACTCAGAGAGGAAGCTCTCACTCGGCTACAGGTGGCTGGCCCAGTATCGTCTTTGGATGACAGAGAACAAAAGATAATTGTTCCCACAATGGTTTGTAGGAATGGGAAATAAGGCTAACTAGTATTTCACAACTCAACTTGAGACTCTGAACTTGCCCATTGTAGTTATAGGAAATGTCCCACATTGTACCAACCACGTTAAAAAGGTCAACAATAAATCAAGCAAATCACAACTCAAATGTATCCAACACCATATTAGGTCATAACACCCAAAGTCTGGATAAATAATATAGCCTAGCACCCTTTAAAGTTAACGACAAGCAAACAAATTTATGGACCCATGGCTTCTTCTTTATGCACTCCTCTGGTTTTATAACCCGAAAGACATGCATGAACCATCTAAAAGCCAAATTATATATATATATATATATATATATATATATATATATATAAGTATCTAGAACGAAAGCAAAGGGAATTCTATAGTAGGATGCCCCAATCTACGGGGTCAATTGTTGGATAAAAATTAGACCGTATATATTGTATAGGACTAAATAACATAAATTAGATTTGATACATGAACTCATTATACTTATAATGTGATAGAATTTTATGAACATTTATATAGAGAAGTACTTATAATAAAATGGCCAATATCGGTGGAGTTTTCTGGAACGTAATTCTAAACATCAAAACATGTATATTAAAACAAAATAACATGTAAAATTAAATTTAAATCTCACGGTGAAGAATGAATACAACAAACCTACTCCAAACTCCCCCTTATAAAATCATTAATTTGCCTGCACTTGTTTTCATACCAAGGCCAAAAACTTTGTATCAATACCGACTACAATAGAATAATTTTTAGTTTCCAAAGAGTTTGAAACGAGCAAAAAAATTAAATCCGAATTTGATCCTCTTTTATCTACATGATCTTGGGCTCGAAGATATTTAGGATAAAAACATTTAGTATTGTAGATAAACATTCAAATGGTCAAAATATTGTTCCCCTAACAATTAGAATTTTGCTGAAAAGGTGTAAATGACAACTTTTTTACAACATTTTATACCATTTCAAATATTGAGAAATGAAAATATTGAAATGTTGGGAAATTGTCGAAATAAACGGATGGTTTGTAGTAAAACTTGCACCTAAACCCTTTGTCTCATAGGCCTAGCATTTTCAATTATCAAATATATATATATATATATATATATATATATTTCAGTATTCAACGGTGAGAACTGCCAACAATCTTGAAAAGTTTCAAGTTTAAAGAAATCAGTATAATCTAACACATATTTATTATAATATATATGTATATATATGTTTGTATGTGTAAGATATAGATATTAAGTTGTGTCCCTCGAAAGGGAAAAGGAACCCAAATGACAGATCATTCCAAGGATTATAATTAGGCTTTGAAATATATATATATATATATATATATATATATTTCAGAATTCAACACTGAGAACTGCCAACAATCTTGAAAAGTTTCAAGTTTAAAGAAATCAGTATAATCTAACACATATTTATTATAATATATAGATGTGTATATATATATATATATATATATTTGTATGTGTAAGATATATATATTAAGTTGTGTCCCTCGAAAGGGAAAAGAAACCCAGATGACAGAGCATTCCAAGGATTATAATTAGCGGCAGTCTTCTACAAGCTGTCCTCATCTTGCATGGGCCATGAAAACCCCCCCTTTATTTATTCGGATTCAAAGTACCTGCCTATAGACCTTACCAACACATTTCGACCATTCACTCACTTATTATGGAGTTTTGCATTTTATGTCTTGAAGCTCTAAAGTCCCATTAGCAAAATATATCCATTCCCAGCGTCTCTAAACCATATCCATATCATTCAGCTTTGGAAATATCATACAATTACAAAGTATGTCTCTTCAAGAGCGATAAGATCGATCGGGCATTAGTAGGGCTCTCGTCTCAGATATCCATTAGTTTAAATAATTAAAAAAAAAAAAATGGTAGTATATTAGCTAGCTAGATTCATTGGTTGTCACTATCATAAAATGATCCACAATATTACTTGATATTATTTGAGATGGTTTACATTTTAGGTATGTTTGTCTTCCACACAAAAAAAAAAAAAGAACATACATTTCTTGGCTAAAGCCAAAAGGCTACAATGCAAAAGGCCTTGTTAATATGCTATTGATCTTCATTTACAACTTCTTTTTCACATTAAAAAATAACAACAACAATAATAATAATAATAATAATAATTAGAAGCATGAAAAACAGAGGACTCTGCATGGAGAGAGAGTGTGTGTTGCCAAAGCATTGATCAGTGAAAGTTATGAGAAAATCCTCCGCCATACCCTTTTCTCCCTAAGTTCGGATCAACATGTTCTACGTTTATCGCCCGAGTTATAGTCACATTGCTGACCTATAATTTTAGGTTCAAAGATCAGAGAAAACATAAAGAGTGCCGATAAAATTTACTGGTTTTCTGAAGTCAAATATGTAATTACATGAACATCATGAGGCATATAGAAAAGACAAACCAGCGGCGTGTTGGTAGTATCGGTACTTGGCGAATTGAAATCGTAGTACATACTTGCGGCGGATAATTTCATGGACAGGAACTTGAATATAAGAAAGGAAATCTTTACCAAGCAATAAATAAATAAATAAATAAAATTAATCAGTAGTTCTAGTTTCTTGTAACTTAAGTAATATCATAAGAAGTGATAAATGAATTACCTCAATCTGATTCTGAAGTGATTGAACATAACTGATAACCACATCCAACATTACTGCCATTCCCATTGTCTGCTTAAAACAAAGTTGTTTATGATTAGTAGATATAGTTATTCAAAAACTATTCTTATTAAGAAGGCTTGGAGATCATTTTTTAGGTAACTCCTACCTTATAACATCCTGGGACTAAAGTTTGAAGGCATTTCAATCTCTCGTTAATTTTCTTTCTTCTTAACTGGATCGAAAAAATTAGCCTGTTAATCACGTGTTATGTCGCGTATTTCGCGACACTAACGGTTGCGAAATGTGTTTTAGGAAGAAGGGTGTTTTAACAAAAAGAAGAAAACAAGAAAGCAATACCCTTTCTGCCAAGCTGTGGTTGTCGGTTGCTTGGCCTCTCTTAGCTCTTACGTGAATAACTTCTTCTGTTTTGTTGGCATCTTCGACATGTTCTCGCTTTCTCTTCGTTCCTCCGGCGCGCTGCCAAGTATCAACATCAAAACAAGTTCAATTTTCATAAGATAAACTACCCCACATCTACAGAGAGATCAAACTAGAAACTAACAATTTATTTAACCCCCAAGAGACTAATTTTTTTTATAAAAAAAAAAAAAAAAATTTAAAGAAAGAAAAAGTTATGAACCTTTTCCATGCTCTTCTGAAGGAGAAAGTTACCGGTAGCCCGCGGCATGGATGGAGGATCAACTAGGACACTATTCGGATGATTGAAATTGGAAAGGCTTTGAATATTATGAGTGAAGTTCATGGGAAGATGAGTTTGTTGTTGTTGTTGTTGATGATAAGAGCAACCATCATAAGAGAAAGCCATGATATGATTTATAATTAGAATTTGAGTTGAGATTTTACACATGTATTTACAAAATTTAAGGTTGTCTATTATGAGGAAAATGGGGTTCCATATATATTGGAGTTCAAATCTAAGGAATTTAAGGCTTTTGTAATTAGTGAACTCAAGCATTTTATTAGAGACTAAATCTCCTCAGCTATATACACGTATTTTCTCTTTTCAGTTCCAATTATAAGTTGACTTAATAATTCGATAAATTAATTAGGATGTTCAATTATATATCCTCTTTTTAGTTATGTGGGACATCTAAAACACTTTTTTTTTAAATAATGATAATAAAGAGTGAGAGAGAAAAAAAAAAAAAAAAAAGATGTGCGGTGGAAAGTTCAAGAACCAATTATGGTTAGGACCGTCCCGAAGACATTAATTCTTGAAAACTATAAAATGACATCAATAATTGGGTTGATTGATCTTTCATTTCTAATCAAGCAAAAATTCGTCCTTATATTTTCTATGTTTGGATCATCAATTTTCAATTTTTTTTTGTCATGTAGTGGATTTTGTAACTTAAACTCATTGTTTAATTTAGCTGTTATGTAGCCTCAAGCATGTGATTAATCTTCGTCTCTATGGAGAATAATATTATCTCGCATTTTTTGTATTTTTTTTTAATATGTTATTGTAATTATAATAAGTTGACTTCAATATAATATTTTTCAATGATACTGTCATTAGCACTTATAATTTTAAATAATAATTTATTTCAAGATTTTAAATGGAATTTTATAATTATCGGACTTGTCCCGCCCTCAGACTTATGATATTTCCTAACATTTATACTTACTTTGACACCGTTTATACACTTAGAAGCCGAAATATTACACACCTGTTTGTTTGACATATTTGAACACAAGTTTAAACTTTTGCAAGAGAGAGAGAGAACTTATCTTATTCTTACAAGATGAACGGATTAAATGGACTTCTTTTCTTTTTTTTTTTTTTAAATATTATGCTGAGATTATGAGTACGACCAAGTATAGATACGCTATATTTTGTATACATATATAATTTTATTGGACCAAAAACTTGTTGATACACGTAAAAACAGTTATCCTAATAGAAAAGAAACCACAACTTTTGACAAATAATGCTTTTCACTTCTCCAAATCAAAACATGTCATGTCCTTATTTAAAACATATTACTAGATATACTGGTGCTTATTAATTCTTTTCCTTTTTATGTTGATGCCTTGTAATTTTATTTAAAGTACTACATAGAGTACTGTAAAGATTTGATTAAATCTAGCTTTGATTTTCATATCAACTATTTTCAATCCAATCCAGCTTAAAGAAAAACATGTTGGAAAAAAATCGTTGACTCAACTCTATAAATGTGGAAATGTTCACTTCCCCACGTACAAATGTCCGATATCTATTATACAATGCCAAACCAAACTGTTCGACGAAACAATGTCTTCTCTCTTAGCAATAGTAAGTTTGGGACAAACCATTTATGAGGCAAAATCTTCACTATAACTACCACGTGATTCTTCTCTACCAATGTCGTGCACGAGATTGTTTTCTTTTTCTTTCCTCTTCTTCTTCTTCTTTTTTTTTTTTTCCTTCCTTTCAGATCTTTCTATCATCGATATATGAGTAACAGATAGTTTTTTTATATAAATTTACCGATTTAAAAACAAAGTCATATTAATAATAAATTTTCAAGTCCTACCATAGAATTCTCCTCTATTTATTTATTTATTTTTTTTTCATTTTGGGCCTTACAAATAGGGTATTGCTTGGACTGTTTACATATATTCCAAAGTCTTTCTAACAGTTGGAACCCCCTGTCTAACATTAAAATTTTATCGTCATAAGACTCTATACTTAGTTTAGTGATACAATTGTATATTCGTTTTTAACATTGTTATCATAAGAAATCTCTGACTGTAAGTGCCGATTATTTGACTGCTTTTTAGTGCTGCAATAAGTTTCACTAAAAATATATATAAATATATATATATATATAAATAAGTTAACCATACATATATTGAACGTAATTCTATGGCAACGTAATTTATTGCTATAATTATGTAAACGAAAAGATGAAATAAAAATATGTCATCCTTATCCAAATTGTTTGACAATGTTGCATCGTTGATAATTGGCCAGAGACTACTAGCTAGGAATTTTTTATATATTTAAATTGCTAATGACATGTGCAGAAGACGTGTGAATTTTGTAGTGTAGCTATATGTATTCAATATAAAATATCCTCAGTTACGCTGAACTAAATGCAAAAAGACATAACAGCATGGTAGTAAGAATTTGTCAAGATATATGTTGGCTCTATGTGATTAGACGGTATGATTAAATAAGAGACATTATCAGCAAGCGAAAGGAGAAATATTATTTGACCCAACCAAAAAAAAAAAAAAAAGTAAAAAGTTTCCTTGGAGTACTACTTTGTTTAATTATCTACATATCTCGCTGCAATTTTTCAAAAGCTTTCAGTCTTATCACTGTAATGTTTCGAAAAAGACTCACGCCCCAAACTTCTTAAGCCAAGTCGTCCGTCAATCTATGTACGTCCCTTGAAAACATACATACATATACAAATATATATACAAATATATATATATATATGTATATATACTTCTAGAGGGGAGTTGGAGTTACTGTCAAATATCTATGGGCCTTCCACCTCTGGTAATTTGTTAACCAACTCATGTCATGTCGAGAGTTTAAGTGGCTGACAAGGTAAAAAAAAAAAATACGTTTAAGTGAACGGACAGAAAAAATAGACAGACGATTAATTTGTTTTCTCTAATTAATTATATCGTCGGAATGTTAGACTTTATATGCTGTTAGTTTCCATGTTCAATAATTTACCAGAGAATTTAAGAAACTCTTCTGTACAGATTCAGAATCAAATTACAAGAATTCAATATTTTCTCATCATTTTTTTTTTCCCTCTAAAAACCTAATATAATATATATATATATGCACACACACACACACCAGATTTGTTGTTCCTTCTTATATGTGTGTGTATATATATGTTAACAGATTATTATACATGCATATTTTATTTATTTATTTATTTATTATTATTATTATTATGAGCTAAAACTGTGCGTTTCTTTGAAAAACTATGAACTTTTCAAGTAAAAAATAAAAGAAAAAATTTCAGTGGGGCTACAGTCCCCTGCTGGGTACCATACCACCTCTCTCTGCAACTGTGTGTATATATCCAAAGTCAATCCCAACGCCTAATTCATAATACCACAAGCATATATATATATATAGATACACATACACATACATACACAAATATATTTACATGTTTAATATATTTTAGAAGTCGAAAAACCAAAATTCCCACATTATAAAGATGATATAGAAATATGATGATGCGTAGCATTGACGGATGTAGTCAGGGACAATATGGGTACATGCCCCCACTCAAGTTTTTGAATTTCAAATAAAGCCTTACATTTCTTTAAATATATAGTTTTAGTTTGCCCCACTCGAAAATATTTTTTAAATATGCCCTCACTTAATATTTAGATTAGTTTTATTTGTTAATACCATAATTAAGCTTAGATTCTTTTTTATGTTTTAGTACCATAATCAACATTTGATTTCTTCTTCTTTTTTTCCGCTCCTAATTTATTTATTTCTACTTCACTTATAATAATCGACATTCCGAAAAGTGTTTCGTATAAGTAATTGTTTGTTGATAAAAGTATTCATCTTAAAAGGGGAAAGTAATGATGGTGTGAAATAAATAAAAGTGAATTTTATGTTTGAGTTAAAAAAAAACAAACAATTTATAGCAAATCCTGGAGTAAAAACTACCATACTTTATTATGAATTTGAGAGAAAGTCCAAATAAACGTATAGTGCTTTGAAAATATAAGGATTACATCCAACAATTATATTGATCCAAATTAAATAAAAAATTATCAACTTTTTATCTATATAAAGTAATTGCTTTTTTTTAACATAAAAATTGTATATGTCCGTATTGAAAAAAATTTTTATATGGATCTGTCACTTGTAGTGTTACTTATGTTACAAGTATATACCGATTAAGTTGATTGGAAATGCAAAACAGAGTTTATGGTTAGAAAGATAGAATTAAGTAACAAAGTGGTATAGAAATAAGTGCTGTGTAGCATTACTTGTATGTAGGTAAGTGTATCCTACTAGTATACACCAATTAAGTTGATTGGAAATGCACGACAGAGTGTTTTTTTTTTTTTTTTTTTTTCTATAAATGAAATTTCAAACAGTTTCACATATACATATGCATATGTTTGTAACTAGTTATGTAGCTATTATCAATTCTCAGTAGATACTCCGGCTTACCATTGAAGGAATTCAAAAGATAGTTGTAAACCACTTTATATTAGTTCCCGGATCTAGAGGATTCCTTCATTCACACTCATATAGAGAATAATATGTATATATCCATATAATTTGATGCTCCAACCAAGACATACATTGAATTTGGTGTCCTAATTATACTGTGTGGAGAATGAGGGGAAAAAAACAGTAAATTTAATTTTTTTTTTAAGAGAAAATATAATGCAAAAAAAAAAAAAAAGTCCTAAAAAATGAGTTAAAATAAGAGAGAGAGAAGAAAAAGTTACGCACTGATATTTTTTTCCTATCATTTTTCCCGCTAATTTAAATAAATAGAGAAAAATGTCGTTGTTATCCCAACAAATTAGTCAATAGGCACGTAGGGATTAGCTGGCTAGTAGAATTCCCCACATCACAAGCACGCGTGCACTTATAGCGATCATAAGTTTTTGTCTAATGTTTTATGTCATCTTAGTGACAATTATTGCATTCAATATATATATTTATTTCCCATGAACTTGAATTTTTTTATTTTTTATTTTTTAAACGAAGGCCAATATTTAGCAATTTATATAATTAAATATATGTATATATATGGTCATTATTATTATTATTATTATGCCACAAGTCATCACATGACTAGTCCGCCTTTAACGTTCAAATATGGTTAACGTCTAAAAGCATATCTATCTTCCACCGATAAAACCATCTTGACTCAATTTAGAAACGACCTTTCTCTTTCGCCACCCCATGTTGATGAGACGGGACTCATCACACATCTACAAAGCTAGCTAGCTACCAGCATTTCACCTACAATAATTGACTCGTGTCTCCACATATAAAATAATATATCCTTAGCTACTACCTCTTATATTCATGTAGATTGATGATCACCTTCACATATAGGGATGACGACAAAATTGGATATGATTTTCTCGTAAATCCATTTTATGAGAAATCAAAATACTCATCTCCATTCTATTAATGAAAATCCATAATAAATCATGTCACGGATTTATATACTCATAGATATCCGTTAACTCGATTATTATCTTTTATATATGTAAATAAATAATAATATATTTATGTAGGATTTTATTAAATGAAAAGAAAAGAAAACTATTTTATCTAATCATGAAATATATATATTTATTTATTTATATATGAACTATTAGTTCGAACTCTTTTTTCCTGAATTACTCTCCACTTAAAATTAATTATAAAATTATGAAATATTAGACATGATTTATAGATCTAAAAACAAAAATATAATTAAAGGAACAGATAAATGGGTTATAGAATCGGGGATTCTTAAATCTACTTCTGTCCTATTTGATGGGTTTTCGACCCCGTTCTGTTTATAATCGTGAATTCGTTTAGAACATATTTTTTCCGTCATGTTTAAGACATGTCACTATAAATAATTTTAAGCCTCAGGCCCCACCAGCCCTTCTCATCTGAATTTAAATCTTTGAAAAAAAAAAATCAGTATCTATATTTTAGTCGGTTAAACTCTCCCAAGTACACTTCTCAACGACTTTTCGCCTTTGCAAATCCCAACTTTGAAATACTGCTTTTAATGGATCTATATATGCTGTATTGTTACAGTTGTAATTTGCTATCAATCTAAAGAAAACACAGCTATAAAGAGCTATGTTTGAATTGAAAAGTAGTTGGAAAATCTGTCATAATTCTTTAAAATTAAAGGTTGATCTAATTTTATTCCTCAAACTAAATAGTGGGTGAATATTATTTGAACTCAAACGTTCAAAATCTGTTAAGGATAAATGAGATTCACTTATAATTTCAGAGATTGAAAACGGGATTAATTCCCTAAGATTAAAACCAAAAGAATAATACCATATATAGGTATGTTTTTCTTTAAAAAACAAAAAAAAAATCATATTAAAGTTATATAAGAATTAAACAACACGTAAATCTCATAAAAAATGAAAAAGGAAAAAAGATTTTCAAAAAGATTCATTGATAATACAGGATATTCTTTTTGTAAACCTCAAAAATTTTAGTTGGTAAAAGTTGTTGCAACTTGTATCCGAAGTTACATATTATTGTAGGGAATTTTGAGAAAAATTTCTAGATTGTGATAGTTATCAATCTCTTCAACTAAATGTATTTAAGAACTTGTTTGGTCGAGTTTTACTTTTACTTTTAGTCATTAAAAGAAAAGAAGCAAAACTCATGATTTATTAGTGATTTTTGAGTAAGTGTTTGGAATCAAAAAACTCATAAGGTCAAAATAATTTTAAATTTTCTATAAAATATTAAAAATAAAGTAAAAGTAAAAAAGAATTATAAAGTGTAACTTAAACTTTCTTACAAGTTTAAGTTTGTAAAGACCAGTGCCTATTTTTGGTATGATATTATCAGTTTTGAGCCTCGTATCTTCACAGTTTTGCTCTTTGACTCATCTCAAAAAGTCTCCTACCATTACATTAAGAGGTGATCTATTTACTTGTAAATTATTATTTATATCCATTATCAAACGATGTGAAACTGTATAACTTATAAGAATTGATAACTGTCATAATAATATATACATATATATATTTTGGTAAGACGAAAACAATATATTTATATATACACCCATATATTTATATTTACGCTGCCTGGTGCCGTCACCATTGGTCTATCGAGCTCAAAAGTTGTCGTTTTGCTGAAATTTACAACGTGCTTCAGTGCCAATTAAATTATAGGTCGATATTGGTACGCCCCCAAAATTTCCACGTTTTAGTTGCAAAATTTAATTGAATAATATATTTTGTTCAGTCAATCACGTTTCTTGAGTAGAGAAAAAAGAAGATACCCGGCCCTGAAGACAAGAGAGAATTATTCCTTTGAAGAAACAAAACCTATAGAGACCCAGGTCCTGCCTTTCTTCCTCTCTTTATTTTTTTTATTTTTTTTATTTTTTTATTTTTACGAAGATACTTTTTCATCAAACCTATCCAGTTGTCAATATATTGAAAACTATTATTCACAAATTTAAAGAAGCTTCTTCTGTTGCATGAACGAGGGAATGAATGTGGCAAGAAAAGTACACTATGAATACGCATTTGGTTGGACATACAAGGCTTGAAAAGCTAGTCAAAGTCATATGATAGTAAACTAGGTAATGTGTAAATATGGGAGAATTAGGTGTTAAAGTATGAAAACAAATTCTACCAAGTCATGTTAAATTACTGGATTTTTTTTTTTTATCTCAAATAATTCTGAAAAAAAAAAAATTTGGTTTGTAATTGTGTCTCCTGATAAAATATAAATTCTTAATCATAATCTATTACAAATTGTCTAGATATAGGGAAATTTTTTGATCGAATTGTAACATGAGAGTAAAACTGAACGGCGGTCGATTTGGTTAATTTGGCACCGAAATCCATCACAAATCAACGATTCAATTTTCCTTGGAGGAGAAACCAAAACAAACCAAAATGAGTCAGTTTTAATTGCTATGACCGCCTGCAATAGTTGGTCGATTTCGGTTTTTAATTATTAGTTTTGTTAATTTTTTTGCCGATTGTTGTTGCTGCTTTTAATAGTTTAATTTACAGCCATTTTTTCATGCAAGAAAATAAATGAAAGTAGATCAGAAATTTCAATAAACCAAAAATAAATGCTCACAGTTGCAAAACACAATGCACATCCGAGAGAAAGGGAAAAGCAAAAAGTCATAGCCAGCAGACGAAATGTGCGACCGTGCCTCTATCGAGTTCTGAAAATGATGAGTATCGATTCATGAGAGAGATAATGGAGGCTAGCCACCACTGGGCGCTAGAGTAGAGAGAGAGAGAGAGAGAGAGAGGGAAAACCTTTTAAGAGTTGAAGTTGAAGAAGATGAGTACTGGTGCTTAGGGTTTTTTGCCCCATGGGTAGTAAAAGGAGAAAAACAAAAACTTAAAATTGGTTTCGGTTTTAACTTTTAACCAAGGTCCAAATGGGCAAACTGAAACCAACCATATGTTGGTCGTTTCGGTTTGGTTTCCAAATCGAATTTTTCAATTTTGTTCAATTGGCCGTTTTGTGGTGTTTTGTTCAGTCAAGATCTTCAGTTGATTCAGTTTTTCTATACAGCCTTATTGGAAAGGTAATTAGATTGGAAAGTAAAGGAATATCAATGTTTATAACGATTATTGATCTCTATCTAGCATTTACTTCTCTATTAGATGGTGTTATGATTATAATCTAGTTTCTTTTCTAGTGTTTACTAACACAAGAAATAATAATCTTATTAGTTTAATCACTAAAATATCTTTTTACCCAATTAAATAATTAATACACTAGAATGTCTTTTTATTCTATTAAATAAGATTGATATAGAATGAGAACTTATTGAGTGTATATAAATAAATTTGATATCTATTCACTTGAATGGATAATCAAAATCAAGAGGTGTATGAATTTATATTATTTTAACTTATTCACTATATTTTGTGGGGCCATTGAATTTTCATTACTGATTTTAAGAATAAACAAATAATTAGATAAAAAATAGAATCACTATGAATTTTCTCTTTTTCTTTTGAAAAATACTAGGGGCACCGACTTTAATACCAACTTTTGAATATCAATCTACATCGTATATAAATTTTTATTTTTTTATTAATAAGTGGTTAAAGTAGTATTACATCAATCGATTATATTTACCAATAAAAATATATCACATAAATTAGTACTAAAATAATTTAGATTGAAATTGATATTCCCAACATTACTTTTTTTTTTTTAATGTCATGTAAACACAGTCGTAATATATTTGATAAAAAGTTAACACAACTCTAGTAATGAATAAATGGCGTATCTTAGTCTTTGTTCATTTTAATGTGTTGAATGGAGAATCTATTTAAGAAACATGAGATGAGATAATCATGATCTTATGATTTCCTTCATTCTGGATTGATGTTGATAGAAAGTACTTTGACTAGTCTAATTCCAACTCTCTCTCTCTCTCTCTCTCTCTCTCTCTCTATATATATATATATATATAGATATGCTATTTATTCTACCCACGACGAAGGAATACTTGAGTAAAATAGCTATACTCTGCCTTTGGCTTGGCTTTATCACATATCCGCAGGCTAATTCATATCCACAATACTGTACTATACCACCAATATCCAATCCCAATCCCACCTCGGTAAAATTCCATTATTATTCCCTTATTGATTATTAGTATAAAAAGGCCAAGAGCAAGTGGAGAAACTCTAATTGGGTTTTCCAACTCTAGGTCTACTACTCCTCCTCCTCGTCTTAGTCTACAGTTTAGACTCCCCTGTTATTTTTCACCTCTTATTTTTAAATCTTTTGGCCTCTTTTCCAATCACTCAAAAACAACCTTGTACAGAGAAGTCCTCTTTAAAAGCTCTCTCTCTCCCTCTCTCTCTCTCTCTATATATATATATATATATCTCTTTCTCTCTCTGAAAAAACACAAAACAGCTATGCATAGCATTGCAAAGAGGGTTGGTCATCAAAACAATGAAGAGGAGACCGAGCTAAGAAGAGGGCCTTGGACTCTTGAAGAGGATACTCAGCTCATACATTACATTGCTCGTCATGGTGAAGGCCATTGGAATTTGTTGGCTAAACGTGCAGGTACATAACATATATATATGAACAAATATATATATATATATATATATATATGTGTAAGCCAACTTGCCAACTTAGGTTAATTTCAATTTTCAGGGCTAAAGAGAACCGGGAAGAGCTGCAGATTGAGATGGTTGAACTATTTGAAACCCGATATTAAGCGCGGTAACCTCACTCCGCAAGAACAACTTTTGATCCTTGAACTTCATTCCAAGTGGGGTAACAGGTTATTAACTAATCCCATCTTCATTTCATACATATAGCCAAAATTATAAGTAGTGGCTTTCTGGTAGTATAGTTTATTTATTATTACTATTATTTTTTTCTTAATTTCATTCTTTTGTTGTTGTTTTTTTATGGTTGGGTTGTTTTAGATGGTCGAAAATTGCGCAACATCTACCGGGAAGAACGGACAATGAGATCAAGAACTACTGGAGGACAAGGGTTCAAAAACAGGCACGCCAACTCAATATTGAGTCCAACAGCAAGAGATTTCTAGAGGCAGTCAGGTGTTTTTGGATGCCAAGGTTGTTACAAAAAATGGAACAAACTTCTTCTAGTTCTAGTGATATTTCCTCTCCTTCAAATTTGACCACAATTTTACCAAGTAGTGCCCAAAACTATGAAGTTCCCAAAATTAATTCTCTTCCAACAAATTCCACTGCAATGACAATCCCTGATATTCCGGACTCATTTTCTATCCAGCCAAACAAGCCATTTCCCAGTTCAAACCACTCCAACGGGTGTCTGAATTCCTTCACAAACCCGAATTTTCTCTCCTCGGATTCCATTTTCTCACTCTTGCCCCAAATTGAAGATCACCCGAAAGACGGCTTCGAAAAAAATACTGTCTACAACATGAATCAGATTATTAGTACTTCAGATCATCATGAGATCAGCTCCTCTGTCCATCATGTGGACAGCGCTAGCTATGGATCATTCCAAGGTCTAAATCTGGACTCCATTCTGGAGTTTGAAGCTTTTGACATTTCAGGGCTCGATTGCCACGTGGCAGAGAGCGATTGGGCGGCAGGTGACAATATGGCGGCAGACGCATTATGGAACATGGGAGAAGTGTGATGGTTTTAAAAGAAAAGTTTTAAAGCTGAATAACATAGATGAGCATATTGGGGGGGTGGTCTTTCTATTATGGGAGGAGGAACCCCACCAAACAGTGGTCCACATGTATAAGGCTATTTATAGGCTTCTTTTACACCTACATAAAAATTGTCATGCAAGCACATTTTGGCTATCCTTAGTGTAGAGATATGGTTTCTAATGATGAGTGAATGAATTTGTATTTGTGTTTGTATTTGAATTTGAATTTGAATTGGGGTTGGAAAATCACTGTATATATATATATATATATTTTGGAAAAATCAATGTATCCTTTTAAATTAATATATATGGTCGAATATTAGTTGCATAATATTTTATCAGTGCTGCAGTTTTTTTCTCTTTGAAATTATGTTCACACAATATTTCAAGTTTAAAACATTCAATTTAAATCAAATCCAAATTTGCTTTTCATGTTTTAAATTATAAAGCTTCGTTTGGATCACGTGTCTATTTGAGAAGGAAATTTTTCTTATTTTAAAAAGAGAAGTATTTTTATTTTGAGAATGAGATGGTGTTTGGATATGTAAAAAATTTTCTTTTTGAAAATAAAATATCATTTGATATAAAGTAAATTTAAACTTTTTTTTTTTTTTTTTTAAGTAAAAAAGTGTGTCAAACCGAAACAGTGAACTCACTTCAAGTACTACAATTATTGGCTGCTCGATAAATGAAATGAAAATGTGCAGTCAATTCAACGAAATGATGGAAGTGGAAATGACAGCTCAATTGGGAGAGAAAAAAAGGTGGAGTTACATCTTCGGTTGTGGATACGCATAGAATTTATGAGCATGTTTTATTTTTTCTTTTTATTTTTCTTTTTATTTTTTCGTAGCATTATGTGCATGTTTTTTGTGAAAGGAGCGATAGGATCCGGAATGAGAGGGGTCCAGCGCAAAATGCTGCTCTATTCTATCTACTACTATAGCCTTAGATATTTCTATGGACTGAAAATTATCACACGTGACTTCAATGAGAGAAATTCAAAGATTATACTTCTAAGAATTTATTTAATTGATTTTCATGTTAATGAGACAGTTTTGAATTGATTTTAGAATCCCTTAAAGTCCTTTACAGAAAAAACAATGCAAGTATAATGTTCAGTTAATGTGCATGCATACCAACATCCTTTAGGATTGTTCTAAGGCACTCATATTCATAGGGTTCATGAGAGATTCATATATCAGGTAAAGAGATATCTACCCGTAAAGTTATCTGGATATATTCTAAACTATAACCCTAAATCCTTTATCTTTATCAAAAAAAAAAAAAATTTACACCTTTTGCGTAAAGATCAACACACTTTTTAAGTTATATTTGAGAGGGAAAAATATTTAGTTATTAGACTCTTCTTTTACTTCTACTTTTAATTCAAGTAAAAGTAGTGCTTCTATTTAAAGTACAACAATCCCAAATCGAGCCACAATCGAAAAGCTATCGATATTTGTAATATGCATTAGTAATACCTTAGTACCTAAAAAAATTTTGTTTGAAAACTAAAAGCATACTTGGAGAATTGAAGCAAACCCAAAAGTAGCCTAAGATAAAAGGCATAGCTCTCAGGAATAAATTATAAAAGATTACTAATTGAAACAAGAGATCCGTGCATGTGAAATAATATATTTTTTAAATGATATAAGAATTTAAAAATTGGAAGAAAAAAAAAAGCACAAAATGATAGAATAAGGAAAAAAAATTAAAAAACAAAAAAACAAAATTCCTTTGCTAAACCTTTTTAAAAAATTCAAAACTCCAAAAAAAGAAAACCTTGGACAAAACTTTTTTTGACCATGATTAAAAATCAGAATAAAACTCCAAAAAAAAAAAGTTTAAAAAATTATTCTCCACTTTGTTATTGATCATGATGATGAATATAGCATAAAAAAGTAGGGCTACCAGCTTGTAGTGAACAGTTGTAAATATTAAATTATGTTAAGTTCATATAGGAGTACTCAAACAATTATAAATAGATTTGATAATAGGTGATGATAATTATTGTAAATTCTAGTAATCACCCTGCAGAATTACCTAGCTAAGATAATTTTCAGGTACTTGAAAAAAAAAAAAAAAAAAAAAAACACACACACACACACACACACATACATACACACACACACACACACACACAAACAAACAAACAAACAATGGAAACCAAATGCTTATGACATTGATGGCATATTATATCTGTCTGTTTAGCAGAAAACTAAGTATGCAAAATTCAAAGATTACTATAGTTTTTCTCTCTTAGACGAGTAGTTACAACTAATTAATTGGACGTACATATTGTAAGTTATGGCTAAATTAGCGGAAGTAGTTGTCGTGGAGTTCATTACAATGAACAGGAAAAATATTTGGCAGTACTCGTGAATTTTTTAAAAATAAATAATAAGGAAAATTTTGCACTTGGTGATATAGATGAATCCGGCAAGGAAAAAAAAATGTTTGGGGATCTAAGGATGTTTAATACTATGATTAATAAGAGATAAATCTCACTTGTGATAAATTTACGTTTTGAGATCCGTCTTTTATTAATATGTAGTGTTAAACACTATTAATTTCTTTCAAAATTGGATAATTGTTTATCCAAAAAAGTGATGGCATGTTTACTCTCAGGATTGGATAATGGTAGTCAATCACTTACTTATTTACTCTTTTTTCTTGGATTAAAAGTGGGATTGATAGGCCACGCCAATCCATGTATTAACAGTAAATTACTTTCTTACCCCTAATTTACTTTAAAAGTGTTTTATTATATAAATACCAAAAAATATGTTGACTATTTTATTTACTTAACATTATATAATCATCTTAATTATCCTTAACTTAATTAGGATAACAGAGTTATTTTTTCAATTAGAGTAAAATAATATGTACAAATTTTTTTCACATTTAATTTCTTAATTTACTTAGTTTTTAATTCAAGGTTTTGCACTTTAATTAATTTATTATTTCTGAAACAAAAATAATTTCACAATTTATATTTTCCAATCTTGTAATAATTAGTTAAAATTTGATATTAACATTATAATAGATTCAAGCTAATCATTTTTAAAATTTGAAAACTCAATTAAGAAGAGGTATAAAAGTAAATTTACAATATTTTATATCAATTTTGGGTTCATGTATTTTGGGATGACTTTGATTCATAATCATGTAACCCAAATAAATAACTTACTCATATTCTAAATCCTAACTCTAAATCATACATGTTTAGAATCTTAGTCAGTCTTATTTATATCTATTCTGATTACGTGAAAACAAATACACCATAAATCTTTGCTAGTTTGAAAATGTGAATGCTACATAACTGACAAGCCAATTGACCATGACTGAAAAGTTATTTTAAAAATAAAATTAAAAAAAAAAAAAAAAAGATTCCTGATTTTAAGTAGAGATATTGGTCTCTGGCTAAGCTCAATGGATGATGGAATCGAGAGAGAGAGAATAAAGAAGATCATGAGTGACGTATTATAAAATGAAAGAGGAATATATATATATATATGATCTCACAATATGTGAACTCATTAGAGTGTGACTTAAAATTCCCTATATTGCTCTCTTAACTTTTCTCTTCAAAGGATAAAGTTGGTGCACCATGGCATATCACTCCCACAATCAGCAACAAAAAAATAAAATAAAATAAAATAAACTACAAAGTAGCATTTCATAGAAGCTATAGCTAGGCTAGCTAACTAGGGACATGACTATCTTATTCCACTTCTATGAGCATATGAAAAGCCCTACTTCTCCAACTTGAAGTCATTCATAATCACGTGCCATTACAACCAAGAACAAGTCCTTTTGGGATAACGAACTCCAGATGAAGTTTTTCAAAAATTTTTTTGTTATTTTTCTAAAAATAAATAAATTTTTCTGTTCACATTTTCATATATTGGTTTTCTATTTTCAAATAAATTAAATTATAATAATCTATAACTTTCTCATTTTAAGTCGAAATGAAATGATTTTTTTTATTTGATATAACGATGAGAGAAAGTACAAACTAGGATCCGTATTTTTTTTCCGAACGTATTTCAAGTTTTTATATTTTTAATTCCAAACAATTCATTTTCAGCGAAACATAAATTTCAAAAACTTCAATTCCAATTATTACCCTAAATAACCCCTAACTAACTAAGCTTACCTCTAGCCCTAAAAAATAAAAATAAAAATAAAAATAAAAATAAAACTTGTGCTGTGGTACAGTTGGTAATATGCCACTTTATTATTAGTAGTACAAGTGAAATAGCTAGGGCCACTCTTTCGTCCAAGTTAATTATTCATCCAACTACTTGGATTCTCTTTGGTACAAAAAAATGAAAATTTCAAAAGAAACCTCTACTAAAATTTTCTTTTGAATTTAGCTATATCTGACCATTTTCTCTTTAGATTCTTTGGTTCACTCAAGTGAAAATGAGAGAAAATGCTCTCCTTTTTTATTTTTTTTCATTTTTTTGTACTTTATCTTTGTATATCTCTATCTTTTGATGTGAGCGAATCAAGGAATAATAGCAATATGACGAACTAGAATATTCTAGAGAAATCAAAATTATTATTAGAACATATGTTTTCAACCAATATTCCATTCAATTTAAACTTTTAGTTTTCTTCTTTTTTATTTTTTTTTCTTTTTCATGGCAGGTTCTTTACCACATAACCAGGTAGTCATTTAAAAATATTTGAAAAAGAGATTGAATACTGATGAGGTATTGAGTTGGAATCTCCTTATATCACAATTCCAGAAAAAAATAAATAAATAAATGAATAACTGAATCAAATCGTAGTTATTTCTTAATTATTGACTTTTTTTTTGGGTAAATATTTCTTAATTATTGATTGTTTAATGTTTGATATTGCGCTAGTCAGATCAGATCGTTATCCCTGGAAAAAAAAAGTCACACCTAAGCATGCATGACGCATCCAATCCATGTGTCCAAATGGTGCCAATAAGTAGTTATGTGAAACTCAAACCAAGAAATTTTAGAAAGTATATATTTACCTATATATACATATATATATACACACACACACCTGTGTGTGTGTGTGTCTGTGTGCATGAACTACAAATGATATTGAGAGAATATAGAGACTTATAAAGCGATATGCAAATCTCTCACTCAAATCAACCTTTCTCTTTCACGAGCAAACGTGAAGAGACTAAACTCTCAGTACTCGAGAGTGATGGCTTTATATTGTTTTACTTTTCGTAGTCGGCCAGAGTTCTTCTTTATTAATTTCTTCCTTTCGGGTCCATTTTTATTTTCCAGCACAGCTCTCCACAACTGCCAAAGCCCCTTCTATTATAAGTCAGTGGAAAAGCAAAAAGTTTTGTAAATAGGTATGGAAAAAAAAAATAAATATAAATAATAAATAATAAATTTTCGATGAGTACTATTGTTTTAAACTGTTTCATCATTTCACAATGATATTAAATTTAATAAAGTTAATGGTGCCTGATTAAAATTTGATGATTCGGAATTGTCTTCTACCACTAATCGGTTAGAATAATTCTTCATATTTTTTACAGTGAGTATACGTATTTCGGCACAACTTTTCCTCTATCCTCCACAACTTCGAAAACTCTATGTAAGGGAAAGTTTTAAACTGTTTGATAACGTAGGAATTATATCAAACTAAAAACAATAATAATTTAACGACTCAAAATTATATCGGATCTCGTAGTGGGCCAGAATTCTTTGCACTTTCTTACTTTGGTCCCAGCAGAGCTTTCCCCTCTCCACAACTTCAGAAACCCTTTTCAATATGTTGTGAAAATGTCAATAAATAGGAACTTGTAGGGGAATTATATGGCAGGACAAGAAGAAATAGACTTATATATAGGAAGTCGGTGATTATGAGTCATCAGATTCTTATCAAATTTCATCGACCGTCCATATTTTCTCTGATTATTTTTTCCCACAATCTTACGTCCAAAAAAAAAAAAAAAAAAGTAAGAGCTGCCCAAAGAAGTAAGCTCTTTATTTATTTATTATTATTATTTTTTTCCTTTTCGATAAGCAAAGAAGTTAAGGTCTTTTTCCCCTATCTTTTTGTACCAAAAATTGGCGAAATTAAAGGAATGGCATCTGAAGAGTAGGTCCAATGAAGTGAAAGGCACTACTTAAATCACGCTCGAAACTATCTTTTGTCGTTTGGAAAACCAGCCTCTGGCACACTTTGCTCCTCTCTTACTTTTTCTTTTTCTTTTTTTTTTCTTTTTTTTTTTTTTTTTTTTTGTAATGTGTACATATATCACTGTCATATATATATATATATATATATATATATATTAACATTTTGCTAAAATTTGACGTGAATAAACAGATGATGATACTATTGTATATGGGCAAGAGCCATGAGGGCTTTCGGGTTAGAATACAAAAGAAAATTAACGGTAATCATTTCATTATTCATTCTGCATCTTAATTAGATTTTATTTTGTTTTGTTTTATAGCAAGAAAATCTAAGGATAAGGACCACAACCAAAGAGGATTCTCTACTACTCTCTATTCTCACGAATCAATGTATGTGTGGATACACGTTGTAAGATTTTACAAACGTTAAAGAATATATAAAACTCTTTCTAACTATAAGTGTGCTATAATAATTATTATTATTTTTAACTGTATGGTGAAAGAATTCGAATTCGATATCTTCTAATTGAATCAGATATGTTAAAATTATTAATCTCTAAAAAGAGAGAGTTTATACTAATAATTCTCTAAATGCCAACTGCAGTCTCTCGTTATTCTATGGGCCTAGATCTCATAATAAAGAATAAAAGTGGTATGAGGAGTTTTAGTTGAACTGGGATTCTCGGAAAATATTCGGTCTCTCCCCATAGAATGCACCTAAGTAGGAAAAATCATCACAAAATTTTCCCCTTAATTTAAATAATACTAATTCAATTTTTTAAATAACACGAATTTAATTAGTAATTATCCGATACCAAGAATTTTGTAATAATACATATCCTAATATTATTATGAGTCAAATGTGGATAGATAATTTTGTGATATTAATTATTCGATAATTAATCTCCTTAGAAAAAATAAATCAATAAAATCCCTATAAATATTTTGGATTCCTAATTGCCTCACACCTATTTGATTACTAGAGAAATATTATGATAAGTTGCTTTGTCACCTTTTTTTTTTTTTTTTTTTCACTATCCTATTTCTCGTCCTACCACATGTCATCTGTTTTTTCCATAAAAATAAGGCCTAATTATAATCCATTTTTTCTCGTTATTTACAAACTGCCATTTTTTAATATTACAAGACTTATTAATCAAAATTTTGCATATATATACACTATTATATTTTATTTACTAATATAAACTTCCAAATTTCATTTAAAGTTTTTAGAATTATCTGAATACGATATTGGGAATTCGGATTTTTTTTTTTTTTGGCTAATCAATTAGGTAATTTTTGTTTTTATCTACTCGTATAGGAATATTTTTATTTAAAAGGGAAAAAGAAAAAAAAAAAAAAAGGACGGAGTAAGATAATTTAATTGCAGTTTTTTTTTTTTTTTGGAAAGTAACTTAAATAGTAGTGTTATCGGGAATGGTATGTCGAATATTATTGCAATTTCTTTTCTTCAAAAAGATATTATTGGAAATTTTGACTTATATTCAAATTAAATTTAAAAAAGGGGACCGCTTTTATAGAAATCTGAAGAAAATACAATTCCGTTCAGAGATATGTAAAACTCTGAGGAATAATAACAAGTAAGATAATGGATTATAATTAGACTTCATTTTTATGGAAAATAAATAAATAAATAAGTAAATAAATAACATGGCATGCATGTGACAATGGAAGAAGGGAGAGAGTGACAGAGAGCGATGGAGCTAATAACCCTAGCATTTCTCTTAAAGGATGACACGTGTCAACTGTTTAGTACTTTGTGCAATTATCTCCAATAACAATCAACTTATTTATCTTATTTTAGAACTGATATATTGACAATCAAAATAAACATTTTACTCTACAAAACATGATTACTTATTTTTAACAACTAAAACAAATTATTACTGCACGGTACTTTTTTTTTTTTAACATACTCTCTATAAACATTTTTTTTTTCCTAACCACTCACATATTGTAGCATAAATCCTAACCGATTAGTCAAATCATTTTATTTCTCCAATCACCAAAAAAAAAAAAAAACAATATAACATTAGTCAAATCGTAGTACATAAGTCCAAGGATATAATCTAATCACAATTTATTAACTATAATGTAAAAAAAAACAAATGACCATGGAGGCGGAGCTAGGGCAAGAGGGCAATGGCGCAAGTGTGGCAGCGTCAGGATTTGGGTTCACAAGGGCGGCGGTCGGCATCGGGTGTCGGCTTCGTGAGGATGAGAGCAACGGTGGTGGTCTTAATTTTTAATTTTAAAAATACAAGATGGTAGTTTTTCAGTAATTATCATCTTATGTTAACATTACATGACAGCTTTAGAAATGGTCATGAATCCGAGCATTCCATGATTGATTTCGTAAGTGGAGTGCACGTCAAGTTTTTGCACTAGGATTAGACAAAATTTTTTTTTTTTCAAACCACGTCATTTAATATCTGTGTAGTAGTGAGAGAGAAAACCTTAAAAGATATAGGGAGCAGAAATCCCAAGAAGCTAGAGCAAATCCAAGGAGACTTGTGACCCTGCTCGATGAGCTCACAATCTAGTCAGGAAATGGCGTCATGTTCCTCTCTTCTCCAATGATATACAATCTAATTCATCATTATTAAAGGAGGAAGGTAAAATCAGAGCTTCGAGAAAGAAAGGAAAAACAAAATTGAATTATTTCCCTAATTTTCTGTTAGAATATAAAAATTTTGGCTCACCTCCTATATTTTGAGAGAATTGATAAGATGATAGCAAAAATGAGATCCTGAATTTGAACTCTTATAATAATATTTAAATAATCATGTGTTGGGCTTGTTCAATTAATATTGGGATCTTTAGAAAAATGTCACATATTCATGTTTTGGATTGATTTTTGCTAAAAAAAATTATACATTTATAATAATAATAATTTGCAAACAATGTCATAATATGACATCACATGATATATATATATATATATTTTAAGATCAATTTCATCTTTAAATTATCATTTAGTATCCATGATTACACCGATAAATATTTACGATGATACCTATTAGTTAATGGTTATGGTTGGTTATCATTCGATATCAACCATAATAACAACTGGTAACCATCGTTGCCAACTAGATACCGGCTGGTTACCGATCAGAAACTACCTTCGTTGATGAGATATCAACTGATTACTAATTAATAACCATTTTATCGACATGATACCTATGGGTTACTGAATGTCGATACCATTCGATATCTGATACCGACAGAGTACCAGCTAGTTACCAATTAATAACTGCCAAATCCGTCGGATTAGTGAGAAAAAATCCCACTGTGTGATCTCCTCCCATCATGATCCCTCTCGCCTGATCACGGCCTCTTGTAGCTCCGATCACGATCTCAAAGTCAATTAACCATTGTAGCGTGGCGGACGTTTGGATACTGCGACAACGATGGCAACGGCTTCTTCCCGACGAGGTGGAGTCAATGGCTACTATGGAGATAAAACGAGAAAGGGGAGATCAGAAGCAAAAGGGAGGGCAACGGGAAGAGAGAGAAGGAGGGAGAGAATAAGAGAAGGGGATTAAAAAAAAAAGGATATTTTGGTCAATTTGATTTAATTTCGTATAGGATTATTTATGTCATTATGGAAATTTTTATTTCAATCTTTAAATTGATGTACACAAAATCTATGACATGCAGTATAATTATTCAACACACATGAGAAAGCACTAGAATATAAAAGTACAAATATTAGCCCAACTTTTGAAAACGTATTTGATAAACTATTTTTCATGATCTTTGATCATTTTTTAAGGCAGGTAGCTCGAGACGGCCCCAGCTCTGACTTCATTATGTGTTAATATAGGAACTACACACACAATTCTGAATTCTCCTGACAAACACCCAACAAAAACACACTATAAACATTTTTTTTTCTTTTTTAAGAGCTTAAGAAAAGAAATTAAGTTTTGCAAACAATTAGGGACTAGCTTTCATGCAGAGTAATATACCAATTAAACTTCAAAGTTCTTGCTTCTACTCAATTCCCTCTTTCAGAAAAGACCAATTTCCCACTCTCTTGTGATGTGTACACTTGGGCTCAAAGAGCAAATACCAGTCTTTTGGAGGGGTATTATCAACCAAAGGGTCACAGAATATATTGCTTGGAATTCAGCAGAGAAAAGGTGCACATGCACAATCCAACACGCTAACTTCTACATGTTGAGAACGTACAAACAAAAAGTCTCATATTGATTAGACAGAATTGAAAGTGGGCTTAAAAGGACTTAACCTACTTCTCCTAATAGGTCAACCTTTTAGGATGGAATTCCAAGAACCCTAATAAGTGGTATCAGAGTCAGGTTCCAAACGTAATCAGGTGTACGTGCAAGATGAACTCAGAAGAAAAATCATACGAAGAATGGTGGCCCTTGGAGAGATTGCGATGGATAGAAAATCTACAGTGTGAACTCTCAAAATGGAAACTCCATAGGTGAAGATCTTGATGTAGTTAGGATCTTCTTGGTTTGAGGAAGATGGATGGATGGATCATCGTTTGAGGGGAGGCTGCAATAATAGTGGATTTTCGTTCAAGGGAGAGATTATTGAGTATGTGCGGTGGGAGAATTTTTTTTATCGATATCAGTACTTTCACTTTCTACGTATCATCTAACTTAAATTGTATGTTTGAAATCAATCATCCTAATAATAAGGACATCTCATTGTAGAATCTCCTATGATATTTTCCTCGGCGGCTTAGCGTTGCAAAATACTTTTGGAATAATTTGTGTTTAGAATTTTTTTATTGAAATATCTATTTTTAGGACCACTAGCTGACCCGATGTGGCAGCAAACAAATGCTAATAGTTGGACTCTTACTAGTCCCCTTTCTTGCTTTATAAAATAATATGATCTATATTTCAATTAATTCATCACTTTGACCATAAGTTATTTGTTTTAGTCAATTAGGAAGAAAATAAATTAGTATTATTTACGTAAATGTCTAAATAGTAGTTCATGTTTTAAAAAATGTCTATTTTTTTTTCTTTATTTGATATTTTTTTATTAAAGATCCTGGCACCGCTTCTCTCTCCTTTCTCCTTTCATCGCTTTGCGTCTCTCTCCAAGATCAACCGGCATCGACCTCCGAGATCACGACTTGTTGGAGTTTGCCTGTCTGTGGCGGTTGGGGTTGGTGAGGGAGGTGCTGGGAAATTAGGGTTTCTTTTCAATTTGGGGATTTTGATTTTTTGTGGATTTTTTTTTTAATTCAATTTGGGGATTTTCATTTTTTGTGGGGGGGGGGGGGGGGTTTTAATTCAATTTGGGGATTTTCAAGTTTCTGAAGGTTGAGTTTTTTAAATAATTAAAACTATGTTTTCTATAATATAATTGTTTATGCAATTTTTTATGATTAATATGGTGAAATAATGAATTAATCTAGTAAATTAAAATAATCAATCTGTCATAATCTCATAAATAATCCATTAAAATATAAAAAGAATCGCGTGGAGTGTAAAAATTAATATGATGGAATATCAAAAATAATTATAGAATTTTAAATAGTATTATGGTTGATTACTAAAAGTATTATATTATAATACTCTTCGACGATCAAATACTCATATTGATTATCAAAAGTATTCTACCAGAATACTCTCTGGTGACTGGTGTTGTGACAGAAGACCGTCAGTAATTTGTGTTGACTCCGATTGTCGAAAGGTATTCCAATTAAATTTTGTTTAAATTTATTTTCTACTTTTAATTAGGAGGTCAAAAATCCTGAAGTAGCTATAAATATTGAGGCAATATTATTACACTTTTCTCTTTCAAGGGACACTTCTTCCAAGTCAAAATTTCCTCCGACTTGCGCGTCAAAAACTTAGACCCAACCTGGACCGAATCTTAATCCAGGCTGGATCCGACACCAGGCTAAAGAGACTGGTTCAATCCAAATTTACAGCACTATTCTAGCCTAATTAGAAGTCAGAACGTGGTTGAACACAGTGAAACTCTCCCACACGGTGAATATATATATGGTAACTGACAAAATGGTTGGACGTTTATGAAAATCAGTCAAAATTGATGTTGTAAGTAAACGTCCTGTACAAGAAAAAGAAAATGAGAGAACGTCCTAAGAATATGTAAAAACAAAAAAAAAAAAATTACAAAAAAGCTTGTTCGTCGCAATTGGATTCTTTTGCTGAAGCTGCAAATTGACACCCACAAAAACGTTCTCCAGTCAATTCAACAAATTCAACCAATCTCAAAAAGTAAAATGGGAGCGAGGACTGTTCAGATATGTCAATATTTTATAAATTATTTAACATTTTTTTTCAACTTCTTTTAAGATAAACACTCGATCCACAAAGTGTTGACTTAAAATAAATGGGATTGCATAGGAATTTCATTTCAAAATAAAAATAAAATAAAATAAATAAAATCATTTCAGAATAAAAAAGCAATCTAACCCTTCAATTTCAAAGAACAAGTTTATGATGGTTTTATAGTAATTGATATAATATTATGGTAATTTCACATTGCATCAAAAAGTATACGGTTTGAATTTGTTCAAATATACCATAACAATAACCCCCCCAAAAAAAACGTGGGCTTAAAAGAGCTTTGACATATTGACACGGTTAATATTGTCATATGTGACTTCAAAAGGGATAAGTACGAAATTTTCCTTCCATTTTTTTTTTTTTTTTGAACGTTTTTTTTTATATAATTAAATTCACTATTACAGTCATATATAATGGTTAGGTTCAAATCGTAAACTAAAAATATCAATTTTACGTTGAAATAATGGGAAGAAAGTGTTGGCATTCTAACAGCCAAACATGGCAATGCCCATGTGCCACAAGACCATCCCAAGTTTTACTTACTTTGTGGGGGTAAACCTAGTACCGAACACAAGAAAGGGGAAAAAGAAAAAGAAGTGGACCTTATTTTATTTGTGAAACCCAAGGTCACATCTTGGGTGTCTTACCCAAGTTCACCTTGTGGGAAAGTAGACATTCATTCTAGTTGCATCTCGTGGATTGGTAAAGGAAACCACAGAACAAGCAACTATCTTCGTTTCAAAGCAAAATTCCCTAGTTTCCCCCCGCCCTGCTAAAAAAGATTAATGATATCATCTGATCTCTCATTCACTTATCAGAAATCCAATAACCTATTAAACCTATCAATAGAAGGATGTTAAGTTATGAAACCTAATTAACATCCTGACACAAAAACGCTACACGGATCAACCTTAAGAGAATTTACGGATTTCTCGTTTGTAATTTTGATCCTAATTTTTCTTTATAGATAGGACGTCGTCATCAAAATTAATTCTTAGAGAGAGAGGTTATAAAAGAAACACGGAAAATGAGAATGTATGATTTTCTCTTACATTATTATAAATTACTGTAACAACTAAAAAATTATATAATCTCATATTGAGACATACCTTTATAAATTTCATGCATTCGTATATATTTATTTGAGACATACTTTTATAAATTAAATATCATGCATTCGTATTTATTTATTTTACTTTGCTATTTTGTTGTTCAGTACTAGGACATCTGGTTTCACTCCCACTACCACAAGCCTAACACTGCACGGTCTAATGAGCATAAAATAGGACTTGAAGTACTGAACTTGCTTGGAAGCAGCAGAAATGCTTAGGGGGATGTTTGAATTTGAAACAGACAGTGGGCCAAACCTTGTACCAAACAGGTTACGTTAATCCAGGGCAAATCCCAACCTTTTTTGAGCGTTCAAATTGTCAAAATATGTTCAATTCGCATCAAGGCAATTTCACCCAAAGCCAGATGATGAAAAATTAACAACAGAAGAACTGCACAGAGCTAAAACTTGTACATAAATTTCAGATTTATTATTTATAAATGCTAGGAATCTACTGTCAAAATTTCAACTAGGATTAGATCATAAGAGATTCAATATATAGGGATTATTAAGGTCCATGGATATTGCATATGAAAATCATAGAACAATCATAATCAGAAAACGAAATGGTTAAATCAAAATGAAAATAGTAAAAGATATCAACACCGAAATTTAGAGAAGTTCACTGGAATTGTGCTACGTTCTCTGAGTTTATGGTTTCACTATATATGAATTTTGAGTACAAAATGTTACAATTTCTAGGTATAAACTAGCTAAATAACAGTAGGCAAATAGCTCCAAAAAAGATCCTCAAATGTGAGGGGTCTTCCTCTATTTATAGGATAGTAATGGACGGTTTCCCACTACCCCGAGTAATTTGGAACGTGTGCAAGAACGTGAGCCACAATGTCATGATTGATTGTGGATCTAGCAGTTATGGAAACTGATCTCTTATCATTCGTTGTTCGTTGACTATGAATGATGAACGACGAACCGATCATTCAAGACGACCAATAACAGTTGAGCATCATTTATCGTTTGTTTTGTTGGGCCAAGTACCCACCTGATCCACACTTGGTAAATTAATGGGTCCCAAGAGAACTGAGTCCAAATAGTCGTGGACGATTATTCATCGTTCATCACTTTTCTAATGAGTGGTAATCGTTCATTGCTCCATCTGATTAGGTGCCTGAAAAATCAAAATTGAGTTGTTTATACAAATCTTAAAACACCCAATTTTTCCACTTACCAAAGACAATCTTGACAAAAAAGAAGCTCGAAAAGAAAACCAAAAAAAAAAAAAAAAATCAGCAGGAAAAGAAAGTTCAATGAATGCAAAAAGCTGTTCTAAGGTTCAAAAATTCAGTTCAAACACAACACAAAGTTAGTGGTCAACCGAAAAGTTGTGTCATTAGAATTCCAAAGCAATCTAAACAATCCAGACAAGAAACCAAAGCGATCGTGGGTTTGAATTACCACCTCGAAAGTTGCTTTAAAGAAGAAAAGTCCCAAAAATAGTCATTAATCTTGCAGTTATATATCTGTAGATACGTATATATATTGCTGAATAATCTTGCAGTTATATGAGTAGCTTTATTTGCACTCCAAGAAACAGAATCTGTAGAAGAGAAACTAGTCTGTACCATTATCAAAGCCCTTTTCTACTTTACATGAGCAGTTTATCTCAAAATCTGTCAAATGAATAGTGTGTGCTTGTCTTTCTTGATGCTCGTTAGATCAAAAAACCACACCCAATAAAAAAATATAAAAATCCATTCTGTAGTACTAGAACGAAAAAACTCTCTCTTCCATAACAATTCATTTTCCTTTACACAATTATTTAGAGAGAAAAAGAAAGAAAAATGAATATAATTAATAAACAAAAATTGGTGGATTGAAAAGCAACTGAACAAGACACAACAAGGGATGCGATATTTTGGATCAAATTCCCATGACATAATGATGCTTTATGGTAAGTTTGCGACTAATTAGCGCCGCAGAGTTACCAACAGTCAGAACTCTCGACAACATAATGCCTCGACACTTTCCCCCAGAGCTGCCTTTCACTCACATTGCTACCTCTGCCAAAAAAAAAAAAAAAAAAAAAAAAAAAAAGGTTGAACAGGATTTAGTCTTTAAACATTTTAGAGGACAAAAATGCAAAAGAAAATTAGTCACGACGAGATTAAAAGAGATATGAGTTGTTTAGTTCGTGGGAAAATCTGGGAAAATAATGAAAAACACGAACTTTAATTTCTCATCTTCGTTGCCATCTGGGGAGCCAAAAAGAAGCCAATTGACTTAGGATACAATTCAAGAACCAAATGATGATCCCAATATCTGTTATCTTTCAATTTCCCCAGATTTTCTCACGAAACAAGCAAGAAAAGTTTATGTGAACAGAACGAAGAAGAATTTTACCCTGCCGTTCTCAGGGACGTCAGGAACCTTGTACGTCTCTGTGGTTATCTCCCCCAACAACAGCCCCGGGAACAAAGTCTGCATGATTTTCAAAGGAAACAGTGATTAGAATTACAAGAAATTAGCGGGAAAAAAGGGGGAAGTTTCGCCGGAAAAGGTAACGAACCCGCCGGAAAACAGCCCGGAGTTCTGGACGAGAAAAACGAGTTCTTGATCGACTTACATCCAAATATCTCTGAACGATCCTGGGCCGCTTCTTGGGCCTGCGAGGTGGCCTGTGGCCCAACAGCGCCATGAAATCCTCCTCGATCTCCTTCCTCGCGAGCGGCACCGAGAACTTGACTCTCTCCTTCTTCTCCGGCGGAAGTCCTCTGACGAGCCTCGGCGACCTCGCACCGTTATTCCCCTCGGTCCTCAACGGCGACCAATTGACGTCCTTTCTGTCCTCAATTCTCAACCCCTTCGCTGGAGCCTTACACGCCGCTCTCCTCGTCCTCAGATTCCACGGCCTCGTCTCCACTCCAGCCGCCGCCGCCGCCGACGGAGCCGCAGCCGGAGGCAATTTCTCACCGTACGCCGCCGACGCCGCCACGCCATCATCTTCTTCGTCATCCTCAACAGCGGTATCGTCTTCCTCCTCCACCTCGTCGTCCCCCTCCGCCGCCGCCACCTCCTCCTCCTTCCGGAAAATCGCGTACTTCATCTTGTCCGCCGCCTTCTTGAGATCGCACATGAGCTTCTCCCTCACCGCCGCGATCTCTTCCTCGCCGTCGTCCTTCTCATCCTCCTTTCCCGGCTTCGAGAAAAACCTCTGCTGCCGCTTCCTCCTCTCCGATTCCGGCTCCCGCCGCCGATCGGCCGGCGAGCTCTCGAATCTCGAACAGACGGATCGCCGATCGTTACCCCTGCCGCCGTCGGAATTCACCTTCACGCAACGGAGGTACCTCTGGTTCCCCCACTTCAGGCACGGCAAATCGAAATTGTGGAGAGGCTTCGCAGCCGTTCTCTCCGGAGCCACCGCCATGGACGACTTCACGACCAATCGCTCTCTCTCAGCGAGACACACCATTTACCGTCGACTGACGACTCGGAGCAAAGAGAAGCCACACCACACCAGATTAGAGACTCTGTCTCTATCAAGCACAAGATTTGCGATTGTTTCGGGAAAAATCGAAGTAAAACTTTTAGAAGAGATTTGGTTTTAGCGTTTGTTTGGCTAAGTTTTCTCAGAAAATCGCCGGGAAAATGAACGGAAGTTGTATTATGAAATCCCGACGAAGAGAGAGAGAGAGAGAGAGAGAGAGAGAGAGAGAGAGAGGAAACAAGAGGGGGAGAGAGAGGGCGGTTTTAACGTTCGGCCCGTTTTATAGTATGGTTTGGGTTAGGCTTCCTGAGGAGTTGCTATAATGCGCAGTAGGTGATCAGTGCGCCGCGCTATGGGTTTTCCCGGGTGATACGTCGTTTTTGAGTGACGGTGGTCGCCCGCACCGTTGGATTGCGTGTTTGTTGTTTGATCTCTACTTCTGGCCGTTGATCGAAATCCTTTTAAAAGAATAAATTTACAGCATTTCTTTTTTTTTTTTTTTTGAAACTTATTTTTAAACAAGTAGACATTTTTTTTTAATTGTATTACATTTGTTTTTTTTTTTTTTTTTGAAGTTGTTATGATAATGTGGGGGGGGGGGGGGGGGGGGTGGGGGGACAATGAGATATGAAGGGGGAAAAAAAAACCCAATTAGCAAAATGCATATTTTAAATCGTAAATTCACGTAAGGAAAAATGTGATGATTTAACAAAAACGAACGAAATTATGATATTATAGGACTCTTTCGTAAATCACATAAGGAAATATAAATATAACAAAAACGAATAATTTGTAGAACTTTATCATAAATCGCATAAAATTCCCATGTTGTTAAACTCTATTGTAAATCACGTAAGGAAACATGGCAAAATTTAACAAAAACGAATGAAATTCCGTTATTGTAGAACTTTATTGTAAATCACGTAAGGAAATAAGGGAAAATTTAATAAAAATTAATGACAGTTCGATATTGTAAAACTCTGTCCTACTGATAATATATATATATATATATATATATATATTGTTTTTCCATGTTTTACTATACAAATTTTCCTTCAAAACAAATCAATTTATGCTGTGTTTTCTTTTCAGTGGAATGTGATTTCATGGGATAAAACGCCTACACTTTTTCTCGTACAATTTTTTTTACTAAAAAAAATAGAAACAAAATTAAAATATATATTTAATATTATATTAGTAAGACACATTCATTTTATATTATATCTAATATAAGACAATGTGCATTTAGATACCATGTCTTACAATCAATATAAATATATTTAAATAGTAGATTCACTAATTTTATTATTTATTTTTTTTTTCTATTTACTTTTATCAATCACATTGCATTATCTCTGTTACCAGTACATATTAGTATGAATATATATATAAATTACTCAAATATACATTATATTTAAATATAATGTATGAACATGATGTCTAAATATATGTTATATCTTATATACTCGAATATAATATAAAGTGAATGCATGATCCAAACGAACCATAAAAGAAAATACCAAAAAAAAAAAAAACCTCATGGAAGTGAAATTGGATTTAGTGGCATTCAAGAGTAGGTGTGTAATTAGCAAATGAAGTATAAATATTTGTTATAGACAATACAGAGAAGCTTTATAACCTCTAAGTAATGTTCATAAGTATTATGTACATGGATATAGATACGTAAACATGTGCTTTGTGCCTAAGTCTAGATTGTTCGTTTCTTTCTTCTTCTTCTTCTTCTTTTTTTTTTTTTTTGGGTTAAGTTTTTTTTTTTTTATAGTGATTATGTTTATTTTATACCTCTGTATTAATTTCTTTTTAAAAAAATGTAACTTTATTTGAACAATTGACTCTCAACATTTTCATTTAATTTACCCTACATCCAAAGATAACATGACAAAGAAAATTAACGTTCACCCAAAAAATAAAAATAAAAATAAAAAAGAAGGAAGATTGGTTGTGCCACCAAATAAAAAGATTAAAAATGCACAAAGATGGAGCAGTGTCTTGCAACATGAAAAGTCCCCATTCCAAGTTGGCTCCTCTCAACGATTTTAACAAGAAAAATGACAAACAACGGTGTGCTACAATTCTAGCATTTTGACTCATAACAAATATTCATATCAAATTTTGTGCTATTTAATTAAAAAATTTTGAACCAAAGATAGATAAATTAATTTAATATAATTAGCAAAAGATCAACTACAATAGATATATTACTTACGATCTCGAGTGTAGTATTAAGTCTCCCAATATCAATTTTAACATTTGACTAGGAATTCCACTCTAGTACAGTGTTGTTCTTGGTACTAAATCTTGCATATGCTATATATGTTTATTATTAAATTTGTCATCAAGTACTAGCATATACTAAATTTTTTTCATTTAATTACTACAATTTGATGTATTTACTTCTTCTTTTTTTTACCGTAAGATTTTTCTTTTATTCATTACAACAATGTTATTTCAACTTATTTTGAGTTAAAAGTTTCAAAGCTTAAAGTTCATGAAAAAAAAAAATAGTCACGATTTTTTAAATTATATTTACATATGGAAGCGTGAAATAAAACAAAATATCAAGCATTCCTATTAGACTAGCTCAGTGAGTATGGGAGGGGAAGAATTTAGATAGGAGATACCCAAATTAAAATTCTTAATGTGTTTTCATTTTTTTTTTTATAATAAATAAGTAACAGTCATAAATTTCATAATAAAGATAAAAGAAAAAAAAAATCAAGCGTTTCATTTCACAGTTATACATATATATATAAATATCAATTATAGCCTTGATCTTTAGTTTTCGCATTGAACATGGTTTTTATGTCATAAACTCTTATTTAATATTTGAGAATTTAAGTCCCAAAATATATAAATGGAATTATTTAACAATATGAAAATTTGACTTTCAATTAAACAAGACCATTTTGGTGTATTTTTGCATTGAGAATGGCATTGTGATTGGATCTCAAGCACACATTGGTCCCTCCAAGGACCTTGAGAGGCAATATCATGATGATGGTGTTCCCCCTATTATGATTTCCTTGTTGCTTCACACATGAAATCTTCCTGATCAAACTCACCTTGGTTTGACTAAAGTCTAAAATAGTCACAATATTTTAATGAGAAACTATAGTAAATAGTAGTTTTATAAAAATAATTGAAATAAATTTTAAATTTTAAATTACTTAAAGTGAATAGTAAATTCATTAACATATTAATAAGGAGTAAATAAATCATTTACCCGATAAATTTATTATTTATTGTTATATATTTGAAATATTTTTAAAACCCACTATTTACGTCAACGATTTATGTAAAAATGATATTTATAGTATTCAATTCATTCTCCCTCATTTCTTTGCTAGAAAAATAACCACAACATTTATGATTTTATCCAAATATATCTCCCATTATAAATTAACTGGAAGTCAGAGATTTATATTTGAGTGACAATAAGGTCGTCCCCGAGTATTTTACATATTGTACGCTCTTCTTGTATTTTGGGTTGGGGAAAAAAAAAAAAAAAAAACAAAGAAAGAAAGACAAAAAGAAATTCCTGTTGCTGGGAGAGAAATATATCAGGTCAGATCGAAGCACATTCTCGTACTTTTTTTTTTTTTCGTACGTAAATACAACACGTATATACCACCTCTTTATAAACTAACATATTACTACATTTTAAATCGAACATTAAATTTATGACTCATAAATCCTAAACTATCAGTTTATCGTTGGGCTAGCCACTTTACATCCACATGTATGTCTCTCCCCTGAATCGCTACATTGATGTAGACATGCACGTACTTTCAAACAAAAACTACTAAAAATATAACGAAAGAAAGTGAGAATTATGTAGGTAAGATATTTAAAAAAAAAAAAAAAAGTTTCTATAGGTAAAGTTCTGTTCTAAATTAAGCATAAAAATTTATATAAGATTTTCTCAAGTTTATATTTTTAAATTTTAATACAATTTGGATTAAAAATAATGTTTATTAAAATACATTATCGGAAAGGTTCATACAGTAGAAAACTCCAAAAACGAGGGGGGGCGGGGGGGGGGGGGGGGGGGGGTGGTTGAAAAAAGAATGATGAGCCATTAGAAACTGATCTGCCTCCTAAACTATTCATATATTTTTCTTTATTTATATTCAAAATTACTCATATGACCCGCTAAGTTGTTCTGATAATGGTTAATGAAATTATAAACAACAACAACTTATCACTCTAGGGATATTGATCAGTCAATTAACCAAGTGAGGCAATACCCATTCCTAACACTTCAAGGCAATTATTAGACAACTTTTAAGTTATGGTCTCAAAAAAGCTTGTTTGGAAAAGATCTATATTGCAAACAATCATATTCAATCAATGTTCTCTCTCTCTCTTTTTTTTTTTTTTTTTTTTTCTTTCTTTCTTGAACTTTAAAAAATATCAATATTCATCTATATATGGAAGAAAAACAGATATCATTGAAGTTCAATTACTCTTAGATTTCAAATCATAGACGGTTATTTACATTTTAAAAAAAAAATCATAGACGGATATTGGCGAATTATATATCAGCAAAATAAGCACTATCCACATAATTATTTTAGTTAATTAATTGACTTTTAATTAGTTCTTTATAACTTCAAGCAAATTAAGGATCTTCAAAATTGAAAATCATAATTTTCAACAAGTTGTTTGATCTTACTTCGTCTCCTTCAATTATTTTTAATTGAGTAATATAGTTAAAAGTTAAAACACCTTCATTCATTTATCACCTCTTACATGGGCGTTCATCGACAATATTTGTTGCCACTTGACATTTTGTAGTAATGAAAAATGCAGTTATTTTTATTTTTCATTTTTAATTATTATTGCTGTCGTTTTCCTTAAATAACTACTAGCTTTTGATTTCATTGTAATTAAAAACTTTGAAATTGAAGATTCATTGTTGAGTTTATAAGCGGCTTAGTCCCATTTTATTAAAAATGAAATCAAAATTACAAAAGAATAATATTTGGAAGAATAATTGGCTTAAATAGTCACTAGACTCTTTTAAAGGTGATTGTTTGATTTATATATATATATATATATATATAATTAGCCGAGATAACCCCGAACTCTTATTTTTTTGGTCATTTTAGTCATTTCCATCTAAAACCGTTAAGTTTTTAATGGAATTAGTCATATGCAATGCATGCGATATAATTTATAAGGGTGTTTTAGTAATTTAATAATAATTAATTTTACGAAATAAAATAAAAATAATAATTTTCTCTCTCCTCTCTCTCTCTCTTGCTCTCCATTTCTAAAAACCCTATCCACAAGGGAGGGGGTTATGACAGAGAAGAATGTGCTTTTTTTTTTGGGTTGGGGGAGGGGGGGGGGGTGGTTGAGGGGGGAGGGAGGGGGATGGAGAGATCCAAAACTCAGATCAAGCCAGGTGGTCCGAAACCCAGATTGTGGCAGCATGGGGGGGAAGGAGGGAGGGAGACGGTGGACTAAAACTCAGATCGTATTGGGGGGTATGATACTAAATCACTGCGGCCAGGGGGGCAGGGGGCGGCGAAATCGCTACGCCAGAGGGGACGGGGGGGGGGGGGGGTGGAGACAAAACCCAGATCGCATTGGGGTAAGGGGGAGTACGTGAGGGGGGGGGCGTGGAAGGAGGGAGAGAGTGAGGGAGGGAGACGGCCTCCGACTCCGACTCCAGTGTCAATGTTGGAGTCCGAACTAGGGGTTGTGGGTGGGTGGGAGGGAGGGAGGGGAAGGGGATAAAGAGGTCTCCTCTTTGTTTTTTTAGTATAAATAGGGTATTTTCATCTTTTTAGGGATATTTTCCTTCTAAAAATACAAAACATACTTAAGTGATCATTCCCTAAGTTTTTTAATAGAACCATATGGAAAGAACCAAACTGTCATCTTTTTAGAGAATTTAGGGTCAACATGACTAAAAAAAAAAGGGACCAATGTGTAATCTCTTAAAGAATTCAAGGAATATTAAGGTCAATTACTCTATTTAGAAATATTAATTCTAATATTAATTATTTAGTATCAACCTACACGATATTTAAGTTATATTTTTTTATTGATAAATTTTAAATAACTGCTGTATCAACTAAAACTAAAATATTGCTTTTACAATAAGAAATGACCTCAATCCACGATAGTGTTAAATTATTAAGATTATAATCAGTGTCTTTAATATTATCCTTGCACAAAGAGAATGAAAGAAAAAACTTGCAAAGACGTGATTGTTCCCTACCTTGATCTGAAATGAAATGGTCAAATTAAGTCTAATAAAACTTAATTAATTAGTCTGACAAATATTCATCAGTGCTTTTGTTTTTCTTTTCTTCTGGCAGATAATGATGAGATGCATCATTGTTTACTAATCGGATATGTGTTGAAATTATTAATTTCAGCAATGGACAATTCTGTAATTTTATTTTTTCTCTAAACAAGTAGATTAGTAGGTTAATTAATTCTACATTATTATTTGACGGCGAAAGTTGAACTTTTTAGTCGACAAAATGCCAAATTACAGTATATTAATCCTCAATTTAAGAGCATTATAAAATATTATTAGTGCAGGCAATACCTATATGGTTGGGCTGGTGACAGATTTTTCCCTCTCCTAATCATGAGAGTTAAGAAGTGATTGGAGAGCACATAATATCGACCACAATAAACATGATGTGCAAGTTGTACCGAACACGGCTAGTGTTTGGAATTTTTTTTATTTTTATTTTATTTTTTATATTTGCCAACCCCACAAAGAGAATTCATTATTAAAAAACAAAAACCCCCATTAACGTAAGCAAATCAGATTAAAATAATGGAATGTCAAATTTGATTAATAGTTTATTTATCTTTTTCATTATTTGTTTTATTTTGCTCAAATGATTAATAGTTTTATTTATTTGATTCCTATTCAAGTACGCAAGGAGATCTATTCCTTGGGCCAAAAGTTAAAGCACCTTAAAAGAATGCTATTAATTTCGAAAGCGGCACAAGAAAGAAGGAATGTGTAAAGATAAAGAAATACTCTCTGTCTCTTGTGCATGTCTCTACGCTTTGGTACACTTTCCTACAACGTATTTGTACATTGAGAACACCTAGGCCGAAACTAAGGATGATTATTTCTCCTATAGGGATGGACCCATTCCTAATTGTTAGTTTATCGATCCATACCAAAATCTTAAATTGTTGGAAGTGTGCACACAACAATTTTATATTTTAACGCTAATAGAGGATTTCTAATAGGAAGTTTGGAACTGAAATGGAAGTGAGGGATTGTTAACAGGGTTAGAGCGGTAATGGATGAAAGATTGGGTAGCTTGTTTGCAGGTGGTGATGGGGACATGAAATGAAAGCATTTTCCAGCTCCTTCCCACCGTGTTGTGATCTCTAATTGGAATATAATTTTGCTTAATTTAGTACCTTTTTTCAAAAGAAAATATTAGTTCCTTTAATGTCTGAACTATCAGAATGGGTGAAAATTTTCAACCTTTATTAAAACACGAGTTTATATGATTATGTTGAGAAATATATATTTAACCAATTGAAATTTAACCACCCTTGAGGTCATGTATCCTAGTTAAAATCAAGAGCATTTGCATTTTTTGAAAAAGAAGATAAACATCTTTGTTGGTAATTATTTCCGCTCAATGGCTATTTCTCATTTTATCTGAGTCTTTAAATAATCCGAGTTTGTGTAATTATTTATAAAGAATAATATCTAGAATTTTTGAACTCGTTCCCTCTTTTAAGTTTAATTTATTGTATGAATTAATCCATTCAAGTTTATTTCTATTTTTGTAAGGAATCTCCCTTTCTCTCTTTTCCCTCGCAAATTTTCTCATTATCATATGGATTACCTCCACCCTTTAAATGAATATATGACTTATTTACTTTTCAGGAATAGGTAATAGGAATTAACCCATGTTTACTTACTTATTTTAATCCTGAAATGAGAGTTATGTGGGGCTTATACTAATTTGGGATTGAATAAGAGGATTGGTAATCCCAAACCCCCCATCAGATTAGCACTTTCACTCCTGATATTAAAGTTAAATTGTTACTTTGCCCTCAACTTGAAACTTATTTGGTATGTTTATAATTTGAGACTTAATTTGTTTAAAAAATGATTATATCATATCCTATATTTGTTTTTAAATTTTTTAACGCTATAGCAAAATTAAAAAAAGTGAGCCTTAGTAAATCAACAATAAACAAAATTTTAATTTTAGAAATATATTTCAACATTTTATTTTTTTTAAGCAAATTTATATATAAAAAAAATTAAATATTTACTAGAACAAACTGTCTTTTTTATTTAAAAAATAATTTTCATAATATAATAACTATTAGTATATAAATTACGTATCTCAACGGTATGTTTTTTTAAAAATAAACATGTATTTCAAGAAAATAGTTCTATAATTATAGTAGAACAAAATAATTTATCTCAAATTTTTTACTTTTTTTTAATAAAAAAAATAATCATTTTAGTATTAAAATAATTAGTATATAATCTACTTTTTTTAATTAAAAATACAAAATTAACTGAAAGGATATATAAATAAATTTATAACAACTAATTCCGATTTCTGTTTTAAGTAAATATATGAATGTGATTGACAGTGATTCTGATTCCGATTCCTGGAACTCAAGTAAACAACATATTTTGACTTCGGATCCTGGCTCCGAATCTAACTCACTCCGAATCTTATCCAATCTGATTCATGTCCATTCCGATTACACATAAGTAAACATGTCAATAGTGTTGATATTCTTACTCTGACTATTTCTCTTTTTAATTTAGTCTTCTTCTTCAAACTATCAGAGATTTAGGACACTAAAAAAGAAATCTGGATTTTACTATTTACATACCTAAATGGAAAGACCCCATTGGCTTAAGTTGGAAAGAATTCAATACAATTTACCAAAATTTTAACGGGCAAAAAAGTGTTATTTTATCCACAAATTATTTTCAAGGAATATCTGGATAATTATTTTCAAAGAATATGTGGATATCCCTTTTCTGAATTTGATATCTTAGTCTTGATGTGAATTTAATCCGTTCAATTTTATTTCTAAGTTTTAAATATTTTCACTATTTACTTTCTTGCCTAAATTTGGTTAATATTATTTGCTTTTCCTACGAGTTTTTTATACATTCATTCAAATTTCAATCTATCATGTGCGTCGATCTATTCTGATAGATATAATTTATTTATTGGTATGGATTCTACACTCCAACGGCTATTTCTCCTTTAATTTTAGTCTTCCTCTCCAGACACTAAAGGCCCATTTGGTTGGGGGTAATGAAATGGAAAGGAATACAAATCTTTTGTTTGGTTGGTTTTAAGAAAAGGAATGACCATTCAAAATGAATGGCTTTTCCACCATTTGGGTGAATGATCATTCCTCCCACATGAGAGAGGAATGACAATTCCAATAAATTTTTATTTTTGTTTTCCATGTTTACCCTTTTTCCTTCTCATTTTCTATTTTCCTTTTAGCCACCACTGCACCTCCTCCACTTTCCTCAGCCCCACGACCACTCCTCTGATGAACGCCGACGGAATCACGGCCGTCACCCGTTCAACTCCGCCACCGATATAATCATCGCCGTCGCCCGAGGTCCATCTCCTCTGCCGCTCTCTTCACCATCGTCGCCGAGTCCGAATCTCGGCCATATCTGTTGATCCTCCGCCGTCTCCTCACCCAACTTGTCTCCTTCCACCGCCCATCCCGATTTCCCCCCGAAGTCCATCTCCTCCAACCCCACCACCATAATTTTCCATCCCATTCCTGAAATTCGTCAATTAAATGCCATCCTCGCCGACCCATAGCCTAGATCTGCCCAAAGCCTCCCACCTCTGCTCAATTTCCGGCTTATCCCAGACCATCCTCCTCTGCCCAGATTCGAGACCCAACAAATATGGACTCTAACATCTAACAAATCTTGTGCATTTTGAGCTCTAAAGGCGAGCAAAATGAACTCCGGTAACGACTGTGCGTCGAGCTTCGGCAACGGAGAATGTCTAAACTTGAAAGCCCATTTTTAATATATAACTAGTAGACTGTCAGTGATGAATTTGCGTGAGATTTTGGCTGCCATTTTTTGGGGTTTTTGAAGGTTGATGCACAAACAATTCTACAAGAGGAGAGAGAGAGAGAGTTTGATAAGGTTTTGATGAACCTGGTTTTTAGATGCTACGGCGGCTCAGGGATGCAGCTGGGTTTGGGAGCGACGACGATGAATATGAACCTCTTTTGGGTAACGAGAAACGACATCTTCTAGCAACATTTAGTGCCCGTTTGGGGCATGACTTTGGATTCATGATGGATAGTTCAAACTGAACTCATTCAGTTTGGTAGTTCAGTTTATCTTTGACTTATGATTGAACCGTTATACAGTGATCTGAGCTTGGTTCACTGTTGAGAGTAGACACCCATGTGATTTAATTCGCACACCTCATTCGCTGCGCTTGGCAGAGAAGAAGTTGGCCCCACTGTGGCGATGCAGGGCACGGAAGGAAGTTGGTCTGTGCACACCCCACGTCTTCTTCTTCAACGTAGATGAGTTGAGTTTTTACCATATCTCTCCCCACCTTCAAACATCTGTTCTCTCATTCTCAATAACCCAATTTCTTTCCTCAGCCCATCCAGTGAACAAATCCGCCCCTACCCATCGACGATGCCTTTCCCCCAACCGTCGGTAACTATCCCCTCCGGTGAGCCAGTCTATGGTGCCCGTTGCACAATCGGCTACCAATCCAAGTTGTGAGTTAAAATTTTTTGCTCTCTCTCTAGTTTCTCTCTCTAGTTGATCTTCCCTCCCCAGCACAATCGGTTTTGGTTTTGGTTTTGGTTTCTCTTCGGGAATATTAACATATAAAAAAAGAATGGGAAAAAGGCCAACAAACAACCAGATTGACAGCCAAAAATTTTTTTTCTAGTTCAACACAAACTGGTAGGTGGAGGAAGCCGGCTTCAATGGCTGTCGTGGACCTGCAAATATAGTCAATATTATATGCTTCGGAAAAATCAAACACCCAACAAAGCCCAATAAAAAAAATGGGAACCCACTTTCCTTTTCTTTTATTTTCGAATTTTTTTTTTATGTTGGTAAAGTTTGACTATTTAGAAACTTAAAAAAAATGTCGATGTGAATGCAGATTGTATCCCTGTAAGTGGAAATGTCGATGTGAATGCGGATTACGTGTTTGACGAAGGGATCAATGGTAATGGCCCCAGTACAGGACCGCAGCTACATGACTCGAGCAGGGATGCAATTAATCATGTAAGAGATATGATGGCTGATGAAATGTGAGACAGATATCAATCAACTCCGTGGTATAAAACCACGTGATAGGAAGCTTGGTTTTGTCATTGTTGGGCCACATTCCGATTGTAACGCACGGTTTTATCAATGTTTACTGACCAACTATATACTTTTTGTTCGTGTACCGTTTATGGCTATTTAATTACTTTTACAAAATATTTTGATGACGTAAATTGATTGGTGTTATTAAATCCGGCTACCATTAATGTTGATATTTTACGTTGACAGAACCTACAATAAAATATTAAATTAAAGTGAATTTGGGGTGAGTTGGAAACCCCCAGTTCGAATAGTTTTAACTTTTGAAGGTTGTAGTTATAAAATGTGCTCACTTTTCAAAAGAAGACACAAATTGAGGTTAAAAAGTACCGTTCAGTTGGAGTTAAGATAGGTTTCCCTTCTCAAAAACCAAAAAAATTATTTAACTCAATTTCTTAACATTCAAACAGGGCCCTTGTTTTTTTAAAATTTTTCAATTCAAACTTTTTCACCAAACAATCAACTCAAAGTAAATTTTTTATCTCAAACTTTTTACCAAACACTCACATTTTAAACTCAACTTAACTTAACTCAAACTAAATTTAAAAATCTTAACTCAAACTTACACACCAAACAGACTCTTAATATATATATATATATATATATTAAACATAAGGGCAGTTTTGTCAAAACAAAAATAACCATACTTCACTCCAAGCCTGTAAAATCCCCAACCAAACAATTGATTCAACTTGCTTTTCCATTCTATCCATTACCATTACCATTCCATTCCATTACTCCCAACCAAACGTGGCCTAAGAGATTGGGAATGCCAATACGGAAGACACTCGAACGCTTAAATTAGAATGAATTGAATATATGTTACCAAAATTTAAAAAAGCAAAAAAGCATACATTCGCTCTTTATTTTTTTTTAAAGGGGAAATTGCATTCAATTCAAAATAAAAATTATAAATATATGAGATTGGTCCCACATTATAGAGATAAAACCATCAACAAAAACCGGTATTATCGAAATATTCTAATGATGCAAAAAAGGAAAAAGGAAAAATGAATGTCTGAAACCCGAAAACAGGATAGTACCTCAACATATCATCATTGAACACATATAAAGCTTTTTTCAACAGTTTCTCTACAATCGATGGAAACTCTTGATCGATTGAGAGGCTACCAAGTATAGCACTGAGGCCACTAGTAAATCCGTCTATATTCATATCCAATGGAACTAAAACATCACACAAACTTAGATTTGATGTGTAACAAACTAATTCGGAAGGTGGGGAAACCACCACCATTATTAGAAATCATAACATAAAATAAAAATATCAAAGCATTTAACCTAAAAAACGAAGACAAAGACGCTATTATTAAAATTAAAATCCTATAATAACTCGGCCTTTGCACCCGTCAATTAGACCAAAACCAAACAAAGCCATTGAGAAGAAATTTGCCGCAGAAGGACCAAGCACCTAACGAGTTCTCGTCTTCTACATGTCATATACATGTCAAAATGACTTTGAAAAGCCACGCAAGAACCCAGATATTTCCTATGATAATGACATCTCCTCCATACAGGCCGGGAATTAGGAGGCTAGCCCATAGGCAGCATCGAACTCCGGCCCCAAACAAGGTGAGGCAAGATTGCAAAACCCTAGGACAGAGAGAAAACTTTAGAGAGAGAGAAAGACTTTTTTTATAAATGCCCTCCATACATTCGCTCATCTGTGTACTTATTATTTATAATGAATATATCTTGTTCTCATTTCCTTTTTTTTTTTTTTTCTCTCTCTCTTTTGAATTTGATATGTCTGCATAGGTCTGATTACTTCATTTGAGTTTCTTTCTAATTTTTTAAATAAATTTCCTATATTGTTTATCGCGTAATTATTTTAATTTTTTTTTCTAATTATTATATACATTTCACTCATCAAATAAGTTGACCTAAAACATATCATTTCATTTTAATTATATTTATTCTTCGGCTTTCTCCTTTTACTTTAGTCTTCTTTTCTAAACAATAAGGAATTTAGGATATTTATTATAAGGAAAATAGTCGCACTTAAGTAAGAAAGAATTCAATGTAGTTTACCAAAATTTTAATTAAAGAGCAAAGAGTGTAACTTTTTACATTCTTTTTAACATACAATACAATACTTCCTTTTTTTTTTTCCCAAAATAACTTTACATTCTTATTAGTTGTAGAGAATGTGTGGAGTTTTAGACTCATTTTCCTCTTTTGAATTTGATCTATCGATCATGATTTAAACTAATATTTTAAAGCATTTTCTTGTATTCTTTCTTGCACAAATTTTATTATCGTCATTTGGTTTTCCTTTGTGATTCCTTCTTTCACGCAAAACCAACTTGCACCTAATAGATATCATGTCATTTTGTTGGTGTTTATTCCTCTAGTCCAACGGCTATTTCCTATTGTTACTTTAATCTTTTCTCCAAACAATCAGGGATTTAGATTATTTATAAGGAAGACACCCGAACTCTTAAATTAACAAAATTTACAGATTACTTATTGTTGGGGAAACACCCATATATCCAATGCTTAGCATAATAATAAATTCAAACAGAAATAAAGAGAAGACAAGGAATTTGTGTAATTTGACGAAATTGCATATATCTACGGGAGAGTGAGAATAAATTTACTAACACTTTTATGATTATACACCCATCAAACACTCTTAATATCTCTCTACTCAAAATCCCTTACACCCTTTGCCTATCTCTCTTCTCACTTTCTCTCAAGAAGAGGCAACACTTTCTATATTTTTCTGACCACACACACACATAACTCTAAACACAATAGACCTATTGATAGGCTCTCAATGGGACATAAAAATATAACTTTTCCAAACTCACAAAATAGTAACTTACCCAAAAACTAATTTGAGTCACGTACCTAACAATCTCCATGTTGACTTAAATTTTCTCACTTCACACTCACATTTAACAAGAATAAACATATGTCGAGTTCTAATTCTCATCGAGTTTGACATGAGAACTTGACTTCTTCCTCCATGCTTTGTCTTCACTGCTACAAGTCTTCATCATCTTCCTTTCGGTCGTCACAAATGTCTTAGTGCACTCTTTCACTCTTGCAGCTTCTTTCGTAATGGAAGAAGAACTCTCTTGATATGGCTCCACCTGTAACTGTCTTCCCTATCAACTTATACAAGTTCTATCAGCTTATATAAGTTCTTCACAAACAATATCACACTAGGATATTCTTCTCTAAACAATTAGGGATTTATATTACTTATAACGATGACACTCGTCCTCTCTAGTTAGAAAGAATTTAATGTAGGTTACCAACATTTCAAAGAACGAAAAATCATACCTTTGTCCGTTTGTTTACTTATATCTATAAAAAAATATCTAGGCATCGTGGTTGCAGGTTTATGCTAGTAGGACCAAATGGTGAAAATTTTGAATCTCCACATCCAAATTAAAAAAAAAAAAAAAAAAAAGAGAGAGAGAGAGAGAGAATATCTTGGGTCTTGTCTCATTTCTCTCTTTTGAATTTGATTTGTTAGTCTGGTACTCATAATTAACTTTTATGATTGGTTTTTGCTTTGTGATTTTTATATTATTTTAACTGATACATGTAATTTAATTTTCCTTATGTTGATTCTTACTCAACAGCTATTTCTCCTTTGCTTTCTTCTCCAAACAGTAATTGATAGGATAAGAATAAGGAAAACACTCGAACACTAGAAAGAATTCAATAAATTTTAAAGAGCAAATGCCAATTATTTATTGAGAACATTTAGAGTCTTGGATTCATTTCACTCTTTTAAATTTGATCCCTCAGTCTTTATTTGAATTAATCCGTTCAAGTTTATTATTATTATTATTATATTGTTTTTTTAAAGAATTTTGACTAAAAATATTAAAATTATAGACTTTTAAAGATACGAGAAAGATAAATGTTACATTTAAGTAGCTAAATGGAGGAGGAGCTTTGGAAACCAACTTCAGTAACAGAGGTTGGAGACGGATATCCAAACCATCAATTATATAAAAATTTCTAATTCTATTATTGCCTATGTCCCCTCTTATTATAGGCCTTTTTTCCCTCTTTGAGGGGTAGAGTGCAAAATGTTTACTCCCATTTTTCATTTTCTCTTTTCATGGATTAAATCGCGGATTCGTGGTGGTGTTTTATGTGTTTTTTTTTTTTTTTTTTTGGGTCAATTTCCTCTCTACTCAAGAACGTGTCTTTCGTTCTTTCTTTACTTCGGTTATAAAGAAACTTTAAACGCATTGAAGACATTTAGAAACACAACTATATTATACAGTCGGACATAAGTAAGTGCAACTCCTCCTTATAACTAAAAGGTACTTTAGAAACATGTGAATCTTGTTGTTGCTATTTGAGTCCTTGATAAGTATTCCTGAGCCAATTATTATTAATTTCTTTTTCTTCCTTTTCCTACGAGAAGAAAGTTGCATTAGTTCACTTTTTCATTACGTGGGGTTTTATTTTTGAAGGACAAGAAGATGAAATTAGACCCCAAAATTTTTTTTTTTTTTAGAAAGTGCCAATTGGATAACTTAAATTTGAGATTAAGTTTACATATGAATGCAGTACATGATGTGCTACACTTATGATTGTAAACTTAGTTAACGATACATATCTACATTAATTTTAATATTGATCTGATAAATAAAAGTAAATTAAAATTAAAAAAAAAAAAAAAAAACTTGTATCAAGTTTGGGAATAATCAAACACGAACAGCTAACTGACACTTTATCATGGTGTAATATACATTACCTTTCCACCTGAAACTCAATCTCAAAATCTAAATACACTTCATGTTTTGCATATTGATTTTTATTATGTTGTGTGGTCCTACCCGAACTTGGCTGAAACATCAAGATACATGACACCACCCCAAGGCTCAATATATTGTGTGTAATATACACTCAATATATTGTAATATCTCAGATAGAAATATAGATTGTACCTTCGCTCATATCATATCTTTCAATTTATATAGATGAAGGGAGTGTTTATGAAACCGTTAAGGTAGGTAATGTGATTTCGATTAAAATGTATGTATATAATAAACATCTTTTTTTTTTTTTAGGTGCCTACTCTTTTTTTTTTTCCTTCCTTTTTGAGGATTCGAGTGTTTACTTAATGGATGGTATAATGACAAACAATCCAATTCCCTTTTTTAATTTTTACGAAATTTAAGAGTCGTTCTCTTTTAAATGTAATTACTAAAATTTTAGGCAAATAAAATGTAATCATTAGCTCATAACACAAAAAACTTTAAGGGTATCTGAGTAAATTTTCCATCCATTTATTTTAATATGAAATCAAAGATCAAGTAGAGTGTGGGGATTAACATTCCCAATTTTCTCGTACTCTGAAGTCTACTAAATTCTCATTATTAATTTTGTAAGTAAATATATGATTAATAAGAAAGAAAAACACTCGAACGCACTTTTTTTAATGTGAAATAAACATGTGGGTACGGTTTTAAACCTCGGATTTTTTTCAGGTTCATCAACATTGCTTTCTTATTTTTCCAATGTTGATATAATTTAATGAGATGTAAGTGTAACACACATAAAAACGCATAATAACTAAAGAAAATAAAGGGATATGTGAGTAAATGACCCTTTTTTCTAAAGGAGTTTTTTAATAATTGACCAAAGTTATGTAAAATAAGGAAAAACTATCATTTTTGAAAAAAACCGTTTGACCGATTAATCATAGTCAATCATTTTGGAAAAAAATTATTGTTTTTAAAAACGTGATGGACTGATTAATTATGATTAATCATTAATTAAATAATATTAATATGTATTTTTTACTAATATTTTTTATTTTAAAAAAAATAATTTATTAGAATGAATATTTGAAAACTGCCTCATTGCTAAAATAAGTCTTCAAAAGTCATCATTTTTTTTTAACACTTCAGTTAATTCGTCAATCAAGCACTGAATTACCTACCCTTTTTAACTTCAAAAGGGTAAAACCAAAAAGGTGTGGCTTTTTGAAAAAAGCAAATCTAGAAAAGGTTCAAACTTGAAAACAAAGAGGGAAAGGAAAGCAAATCCCCCCAAAGGCTGCCTTGCAACGGCTAGCTTCTCATAATTCCTTTTTATAATAAGTCCAAAGCGCGACCGACCACACCACACCAACTTTTTGCAGCTTGGCTCTCCACCATTATTCAGATCCTTAACCCTTTTTTCGAACCCTTAAAAACCTCTCCTTCTCAATATGTTTTCACCAAACTTTACTCCTCCAAGTGTTCGACAAAATGCCGAGGAAGAGACTGCCCATCTTTCACAAGGTCTCTAAGATCCTCAAAGTGTCTATTTTTCTTGCCAAGATGAGAAAAGTACCCGTAATTCCTAGACTAGTTCTGTTTAGGAAGTCACACAAGCGACTTAGGAAGTTCAAGCTTCTTCAAAACAAGCATTACAATTACGGGTTCATCGCCGAATACGAGTTCTCTCCCTCGAAAACTCGGCCTCTTATTCGTTGTGACCAGAGTAAGGAGATCAAGTTCAGCCGTGGAAGCCTTCGGAAAGTGTATTCCATGCTCTTCCTCTGCAGACGTTTACGAGCAGAAGGAGGAGATAATGTTGGAGATGGTTTGAATTCTCTGCAACTTGATGCTCTACCAGCCGTTGATCATGAAGAGGGTGTTGAATCCGGGGCTTTGTTTAGGCCACTGGATTGGGGTGATGAAGAAGAAGACGAGGAAGATTCGATCGATTTGCGCGCCGAGAGATTCATCGAGAGGTTCTATGAAGAGATGAGAATTGAGAGACAAGCGTCTCTGTGAAAATTGTGATCTTGCAAATTTGTTTTATTGTTTGATTAGTTCTTTTGTTTTTCCATTTTTCTTTTCCTGGTTTTGTTCTGTAATTCTATTCTCCACAAGATTTTTGTGTTTGTGGAGATGGGTTTTTTCTCTCTCTCTTTTTCTTTTATTATTATTATTATTATTTAAGTTTTTTCCCCTGCCATTGAAGTTTGTTTTGTGTGAAGGATGAAAGGTTTTGCACTCTTGAAGCATAAGGAAAAGTTTGTTTGAGAATAAAATTTTTAGATTTTTATAAGAATATAGTATATTTACCAAAGTTAAAATAAATAAATAGCTATTTACAAAACATATTTGGCTTCAATATGTATATATATATTTTGTAATTGTTACATATTTATTTTAACAATAATATCAAACCTAATTTCATTTAAAGGTACAAAATTTGAATCATTTTATCTCTAAGTTTAAAAAGAAAAATATATTTACTTTGTATAATAGAAAAAGCATTTATTGGTAAATATGTTTTTTATTTTAACAGTTTAGCAAAGATTACTTTTATATATATTTAAATTTCTGTAAATATATTATTTATTATAAAGACTTCATTTTCCTTTTGAAAAGTGTCTTTCATTTCTGTCGAAAATTTTCCTAGGAAGGGGAAAAGAAAAGTTTGTTTTATGGCATTTTTCCTCAGTCAAACGATCTCAAGAAACTTTCGATGATCATCAGCATTTCTTGGTCCAATGGACGTATCCATGGAAATGGTCAAAGTAAGGAAACAATTAACAAGAGTTGGGATGTAATATAAAAATAATATATTTTCTGTTTCCATTCTCTTTCCTCTTTTTTTTTTTTTTTTTGGGCTGCAGATTGAAGAAAAACGAAATCTTTGGACATTGCACTATTCAAGTCTGAATGGTCTTTGCACCAAAACTAGGCTGGTCCCCTCCACTAACAAAGTTGGGTGGTTAGAAATTCAAAATAAGCGACACTTAAAACTCCACGTGTCAAAATGGCTCAAGACTTTACGCATATCTCTTATTGGATCTGCCGTCAACTTTATCTAATTTTCCGTATGATGAATGAGTTAACTTTATCTAATTTTCCGTTTGATGAATGAGTTGAGTTTGAGATGAGATGAAATTTTAAAGTTTGAGTTGAGTTGACTTTTTAAAAAATAGTTATAAACTTTATTGACTTTTTAGTAAAAAACAAAAATTGAGATGAAAAAGTAAATTTAATTTGAGTGAAGTTGATTTATCAAACAATGACTTAATATGCTTCGGTTGAGTATTGGGGTTAGACATAGATATGATATTTTTACTATGAGATAACCCTATATCCTTCGATAAGATGGATATGGGGTTACTAATTGTGGGGAGAGGTGAGCATGAATGTTAATATTAATATATAATTGGTATTGAGGTTCTTAAACTTATTATATCCTTCGATAAGATGGATATGGGGTTACTAATTGTGGGGAGAGGTGAGCATGAATGTTAATATTAATATATAATTGGTATTGAGGTTCTTAAACTTATTATGTTTTGGTAACTTATTTTTTAAAATTTATTTTTAACAATTTATTTACTGAACTTAATTCCTAATATAAATTCAAGGGTAAGTTATCAAAAAATGATAAATTTAAAAGGCGATAGTGCTAAAATTATTCTGTATTAATGTTTTAGTTTTAAGATTTTAATTTGTTATTTAGTTTTTAGATTGAACTTTAAGAGTTTGGAATTTTATTGTTGAAGCTTTGGTATGATTTTAAAACTTTTATTAGTTATCTTCAGAGTTTATATATATATATATATATTTTTTTTTTTTTGAGACATTGGTTTGTTTTCATGAGATACTGATCACTATATCACTGATTTTTGTATTTAATTTGACGGAATTTATTTTGTGTTTTGACAATCTAAAAGAATTATTTATAAGTTATAGATCGAGATTCTCCGATTCCAATATATAATTAGAAGTAAATAAAATATTAAGCAAGTGGGATGGTGAGCAAGCAGACGGGCATGGTTAGGAAAGTACATCCATCTACGTCCTGCTCGAATATAAATCATCATTAAATAATTACACATAGTTATCAATATATATAAAATACAAATATTTTAAAATTTAACCTCGTAGCCGCGATAGGAGTTCTTAAACTTGCCCTAAAATGAAGAAGTTTCCGTGGCAATTTCATGATGTTCTCTTCTTTCGGTCCACCAAAGAGTATGTACCTTCCTAAACCGTGAGATATTCTTGAGATCCTAGGTTTGAAAACTAAATATAAGTAGAAGAAATCTAGGTTATCTTGCATGTGTGTTAAAAAGAAAAGAAAAGAAAAGAAAAGAAAGAAAAGAAAAGAAAAAAACCGTTTTCTTGGTGTGTAACGGGGTTGGTGAATCTCTAACAAAATAGAACAATTTTGACAAAATTGGCAACTTGACCAAATATTAAGCATCAACCAATAAGAGAAGGAAGTCATCAGCTTTTATGTTTTCTTAAATCAACGATTAAAGTGTTTCCCGAGATGGACGCAGAAGATCATGTCACCAATTGTTCTACGTCTGTCCAACACAAGTCATTGAAGAATTTCATATAATACATACATACATACATATATATATATATATATATATATATATATATATGGAACTTCTTGTTTCTTTCTTTTTTTTTTTTCGTCTCTATTCTCTGCCCCTTTTAAATTTTACATACAATGATTAAACCAATTAGTAGTGTAAAAAAAAAAAAAAGAAAAAAGAAAAGTCTTGTCTTCAATCCTTCCTAATGGATTGGTCCTACACATAGAAAGAAAAGTTAAAAAAAAAAAAAAAGTGTAACATTGATTCGAGATAAAAATATTTTTAATTATTCTTAGTTCTGTCATTTAATTTTTAGGATTGTCGTTATTTTGTTTTATAAATTTTGAATTAGTCTAATTTAAATTCTATTGTTAGAATAATATAATTTTATAGCTGAAAAGAAAGAAGAAGAAGAAAAAAAAAATCTTATCGAAGACAAGGATTTTCTAAAGAAGAATCCTCTTTCATTAGGAAAGATGGTTAGTTTGAGAAGAAAACGAAAGTACATATACATACCTATATATGTATATAAGAGACGAGGGGTCACGGTTAGGCTATTCAAAATCTACAACTAATAAAAGAGAGAACAAGTATTTAATAATGATTTTCTTCCACAATCATATTTTTATTTACAAAATTAGTATTAAAAATTTAGTGGGTCTCACGTAATAAAAAAAAATTATTAAGAAAAGAAAATGTCAGTCCCTAGATTCTATCCTCTTATGTTTTCAAAATTCGGGACGTTGATATTGGAAGTGAGCATGAATTATGGCCAAGTAAGTTTGGGATCTCGAACTATAATTTATTATTTATTTTTTAATGCAAAAAAAATTTATCATAAATTCATCAAGGAAAATGCTTTCTTCTGGAAGCTTAGAATAACAGTATATCGTCATTGCTCATAAGCACTGTTTTTTTTTTTTCTTTCTTTTTTTTTTTCCTCCTCCTAAAACATAAGTAATGGGAAAATTTTGTGCTTTGGTTTTGGTTGGAGCCTCCACTTCATGTGGACATGAGGATGGGCCGCAAGCCCCAAATTCTAGTTGGGCCATGACTATAAATAGCTATTACTTTCACCGTGAATTAATACTTAAATATTAAAATTAAAATTGATGTTTTTAATATTATTAGAATAAAAACAAATAACATAAAATTTTTTTTGGTGATGGCAGATGGCATATTCACATTAAATTAATATTCTTGACAATTTTCTTTTGAGAAAATTAGGTAAAAAGTCATGGTTTGAGCACCTCCTTATAATTATGTTCACTCTAACATTAAAGTTAATATGTAAGAATAACATAAATTTGACGCCTCTTTATATTCATGACTACCGTAATATTAAATTTGATAATTTGATAATTTTATTATATTAAAATTATCAACTTTAATATTGAGTGGACAAACTTAAAAGGAAGTATTCAAAATACGACACTCCATCTAATTTTCTCAATTTCTCATTAGCTAAATGGAAAATTTGCAAGGTAAATAACATTTAAGAAACTCAATTTTTGCCCCATTTTTAGAAATTCTATTTTAGCCCCTAAATTAAGGAATTTTTATAAGTTATTCCTCTCTAATAAAATTTATTTATTGATTTATTATAATTTTATCCCTTATAAATATCAATTATATTACTTTATAAATTCATAATATTTGGAATTATAAACCTTATAAATATATTAAACACAATACAAGTTTAGTTTATTAAAAAAAATACAGATGAAAATGAGTTTATGATTATATTCAAATTTTTTGTTTAATTTATGTCTTTTGAAAAAATTTTTTGAATCCACCGCTGAAGCAAACAAAGCAATTTTTTTTTAGGGAACAAACAAAATATTGTAGTAAAACTCAGAGATAATTAGAGGATGTTCCCATGGATGACAACTAGGTGGAACAAGGGTGTGGATTGTTTTCCCATCCTCATTCCCAACTTTTAAAACCATCAACATCCACATCCTCGTCTTCATCCCCACCTAAAAAGGGGTCGGGATTCCCCTTCGAAAGAGTTTTTTCCATAATCATCTCATTTCCCACAATATTGTATAATTTTTTTGTTTTAAATTATATAATTTAAAAATGAAAAGAATAAATAATACATACTAATTAGTATTAACCAAATGAGACCACTAACTAAAAGTTAACTTTTTATTTCCTTTTTTTTTTAAGTGAAAAAGATGTATTTGTTGTAATTATTTAAAAATAAAAAACCAAAATGTTCTAATTAAATTTAAAAAGTTAACATACACGCACATATAATACAAATACATGATATATGTGTATCTGGGTGGAGACAGGACGGGGGATACTTCTCCATCCCTGACCCGCTCTGGGAAAAGTTTTCGTCCTCATTTCCATTTCCATCCTTAAATATTATCCTCATTTCCCATTTAATTTAGATCGAAACCCTTCCTATTTATGCTTTAGAATTAATTAGGCGATGTTCCTCATATTTATAATTTTAGAATTTTGATACATTCTTTCATTCATGATTTTTTGTTGTTTTGTTGAAGATCTATTTTCTCCATCTAAATCTACTATTTAATATTCACCCAAGAAAAATTATTGACCCTATCAAAACAATATCCATAAACAAAAATTATTAATTAAAAAAAAAAAAGAACCTAGAAAAATAAAAAAAACACGTCAGCCCTAGAACAAACAACACAGAAAACAGAATCCAGAAAGGCTTCGGTAGCTAAAGTTAAAAACAAACTCCTCCCACTTCTCATGTATGTCACCCACTTCCGTTCCTCGTTCGATTTGATTTCGTAATTTGATTCCGCGTCTAATTAACGGCAAATCGTTTCCCTTTTTCCTCTCTCTATTTAAGGAATTAGGGTTAGGGATTTGCTTTCCCCCAATTTCGAGATTAGGAGAAAGAGAGAGAAACAGAGGAGAGAGGGAGCTGTCATTTGTCCGAATATGGCGAAGGACGAGCTCAGGATTTACAATTCGCTGACTCAACAGAAGGAGATCTTCAAACCCAACGTCCCTGGCAAGGTCGGAATGTACGTCTGTGGAGTCACCGCCTACGATCTCAGCCACATTGGCCATGCCCGAGCTGCCGTTAATTTCGATGTCCTCTACAGGTCTCTTCTTCTTCTTCTTCTCAAAATTTTGAATTTTTTTACATTATGGTTTGATTTTTTGCATGATATATATATATATATATATATATATATTAACGATGTTTCTGGTAAAATCGCATTCGATATAGTTTGAGTCGACTAATTGAAAACTTAGGTAAACTTTTAACTATGGAGATAAGTGACCTTGTAAAGATTACGTTTATTTATTTATTTATTTTCTGTAAGATTATTAGAGACCGTGAAGTAGGCGTTGACAAATATGTGTGGGATGTGAAATTGATTTTGCTTGATCTGAGATTGTGCAGATATTTGCAGCACTTGGGTTATGAAGTCACGTATGTTCGGAATTTCACAGATGTTGATGACAAGGTGCGAATTCGAACTGTATTGTACTTCTGCTGATTTGGTTTTATCATTGTCCTGGCTTGCGATTTTGGTTGAATTTGGTTGCCTAGTTCTGTTTTATTATATTTGTCAAGGTATCATTATACTAGGTTCCTATCTACAATGGGTTGCTACGAAAGATTTTATTACATCCTTGGATGGGTGAGAAAATATATATATATATATATATATATATATAGTTTTTGGCATAGATTGTTGTTATGAAAGACTAGTGAGGTTTTAGTTTTTGTTCTTCTTTTAAGGAAATTTGTTTAATAAGTATATTTTCGTTTTAAACTTGTGTTTGTAACTACGAAACATTATTTGGTCTTACCCAAGTTAAGCCATTTATCAGATGTTTATCACTAGTTCTTTTTAACTAATCACAAACTCTCATGCACTCACATAAATTATTCCTAGTGTTTGGTGCATGATCATATATGCATTCAGCAATATGCGAGCATAGAAAACATTTTATAGGGTGTCGATTATTTTGTTTTGGTTGGCTAAGGTGTCTAAAATAGCATTTGTATATAATTAATGAGTTTGATTGTTTATTCCCATGGATAAACTGTGGTCAAATATTCCAAATTTAAGTATGTTAAAAAGAGTGAGCCTGGAGAATTCGTGAAACATGGAAGAAGAAAAAATTTTTTTTGATCCTGACAGTGAGGCTGGGCTTACTAGTCTTAGTATGGTTGGTGATGTGTTGATAGGGCTTGGTTAGGATTCAGTATATCACGTGTGCTACATTGCTAAATTTTGAAATATAGTATCTAAACGAAGGATCGATGGATGAAGGGGAGAAAAAGGAATAGAGGAGAATTGTCAACTTGGGTCTGGGTCTGGGTCTGGATATTGCTTTGTATTTGCTTGCTTGTTGAGAAGTATCTTAGGAACAACAATGGTTAGAGTAGCTGCACATTTGTGTACTTTTGTGCTTATATGTGACTGATATTAGAAAGAAAAAGGGTTGGGGACATTAAATACCTGTTATCAATATATCGAGAGAGTACTGTCTAAATTATTTCTTCCTTTGCTTTGAACTTTACTTCCACTTGATTGCGGGAGTATTGCTGCTTGACTTGATTTTTAACGCTGCATTATCAAATTCTGATGTTGCGATGCGATACTCAGCATTGGGATCTTTGCAGATAATTCGGCGGGCAAATGAGATTGGAGAAGATCCAATAAGTTTAAGTAATCGTTATTGCCAAGAATACCTTCATGACATGGATGCTCTTCAGTGCCTCCTTCCTACCCATCAGCCACGTGTGTCTGATCATATGGAACAAATAAAAGACATGATAACTCAGGTGCCTTTCTCTAACTCTCCCTCTAATTCTTGAACTGAAGAAAAAGAAATCTATAAATTGGGGCATGTTTACCAAACTGTAGTGGAATGTAATATAAGAGGTTATGCGTTTGGAAAGTAAAGCAAAGGAACAAGAATGGGAATCATTGATTCATTTTGAGTATTTACTGTTTACTTGTCTTTTAGAATGTGGAATGGAAAGAAATCTGGTATCATTTCTAGTGTTTAACGCATAATATAATAACCATTGGCTTATTAAGGTCGTATAAGTAAATTTGGTACTTGTTCCGATTAACCGGGAATCAATACCAGAGGGGAGGTAGGATTGATATTTCCTTTCCTCATTCCTTATGTCATGTGGGCCCCACTACATTACCATTCTTGATTTTGCAAGCAAACACATGAATATGTGGAAAAAGGGAAACACTGCTCTCTTTTCCTTTCCCACTCATGTGACATAAACATGCCCTTAATGTATGGGCAGGTGTATTGCTTCTTTTGTGTGGTGTTTTTTTGGGGGGGGGGGGGGGGGGGGAGGATTAGAAGTCACGTATTCTGTGAATAAATGTTCAGAAAAACAAAAAAGAAAGGTAATTTTTTGATATCAGCAAGTGCATGGCTTTGGAATTCCCATTTTGGGAAATTTTGAGATGTAAGAATGGTTTTAAACATAGCTTGCTGAAGGTGTAAAATTTCCGTAGCTCATTGATAAAATTAATGCACTGAGTTTTCTGTTCTTGGTTGTTGTTTATTATATACTAAAATGTTGTTGCACCTGGCTACACATGGAGTTAATGCTTCTCTGGACAATGAATCAATTATCTCTGTAAATAAATAAATCAATGCAAACATCTTTTTTTTTTTCTTTAAATAAAATGTGTGCGTTTTATTTTCAGCTATGATAGATGTTTGCTCCTTTCTTAAGCTTGATATATATTTTTAAAATTAATTTATGGAGTCTTTTTTGTATTTTTTAGATCATCAACAATGGCTTTGCATACCCAGTCGATGGAGATGTGTTCTTTGCTGTTGATAAATTTCCAAACTATGGTCAATTATCTGGACAAAGGTTGGAAAATAATAGAGCTGGTGAACGAGTAGCTGTTGATTCAAGAAAGCGTAATCCAGCTGACTTTGCATTGTGGAAGGTATGAAATTCTGCTCCAAGTTTTATTATATCTTATATCTGGTTTGTTTTTAATAACTTCCAGAATTTTTTTTTTTACATTTTTTGTAGGCTGCAAAGCCTGGTGAGCCTAGTTGGGAGAGCCCCTGGGGTCCCGGAAGACCTGGGTGGCATATTGAATGCAGTGCTATGAGTGCCCAATATTTAACATTCAAGTTTGATATTCATGGTGGTGGAATTGATTTGATCTTTCCTCATCATGAAAATGAGATTGCTCAAAGCTGTGCCGCATGCCAAGAGAGCTCTGTGAGTTACTGGATGCATAATGGACATGTAACTAATAACAATGAGAAAATGTCAAAGTCCTTGGGCAATTTTTTTACCATTCGCCAGGTAAATATTCTGTCCTTTGTTTTTAATTTTTTTTATTTACTGTTTTTAGGAGCTTTAACATAGTTTCAATCAATATCAGCCTTTAATCTATTTCTTTTTCTTGTAGATAATCGAAAGGTATCATCCACTGGCTTTGAGACATTTCTTGTTAAATGCACATTACCGGTCACCTCTCAATTACACAGTCTTTCAGCTCGATAGTGCCTCTGATGCGGTTTACTACATATATCAGGTTTGAAAGCTTATCTAGGACTTGATGAGTTACTAACTTGTAAATAAAAGTAGTGTTACATCTCTAATGCGGATGAGCTTTATTTTAGTGGATGTTGGATCAAACCTTTGGCCATTCTAGATATCCAATTTTCTGTATAGTTCAATGTTAGTCAAATTTAGTATACTGATTTAATGTTTTTTGGTTTTGTTCATTTATTTATTTTTTCTTTTCTTTTCTTTCTGAAAATTCTGTAGTCCGATGGCTATTGGCAACTAAATATGGATTTTCTTATTGTGCTCGATTGTTTCTTTAGTCGTTGTTTTGAGCATTTCTAAACAACGCAACTCAAATTGGGAGTTGGGTTGTTTAACATTTTTCTCTTATTTTAGATGTCAATAGAAGTCGGGGCTGACACATGAATATTTTGCATTGTTAGAACTATTATTCTTCAAGTAGTTGCAAGTCTGATCAGCGTCTGTGTTATTGCGTCGGAGAATTATGCATGATACTTTCATAAATGACACTCTCACATGGTAGGAAAGACATTTGCATTGAATTACGGGAGTAACAACCTCCCTTGATGTAGTAACTTGGGTTCAATAGCCCGTGCACCATGTTGGGAGCTACCAGGAAAACGTAGAGCTTCTAGTTTCGTAGTGGTTGGTGTACTGGGCTTATAGCCAATAACTGGGTAAGCATGTACCCACCTGGCACAGTGCTCAAAATTTTTTTGATGCCAATAACTTGGTAGTTGGTTGTACGAATCCAGTTTTGCTTTATTTTTTGTGTGGTGATGCCTCAAATAGAGTGGGAATATATTTGTCCTCTCTTTGACATCTCGATCTTTTGATTGTCAGACATTGCAAGACTGTGAAGATGCATTAGCCGCCTTTCAAGAAGAGATCCCAAAGGAGGGATTGGAGCAGAATGGTAAAACAATTCAGATCAATCCTGCTGATGCCCAAGAATGCATCAATAAGTTACGTAGTGAATTCGAGACTAAAATGTCTGATGACTTGAGCACCGCACATATATTGACTGGTGCATTTCAAGATGCCTTGAAGTTGATAAACAGTTCCATCAACGCAGTCAAGGTAAAAGTTTTGAAACAACTTTAATAATTATTCACCCTATCTCTCTCTTTCTTTCTGTGAAATAATTGAAACTTGTGATATTTGGCAGAAGAAGCAACCGAAGAAACAGAAGCAGCAGAAGCAGAAGCAGCAGGATCAACAGAACCAAGAAGAGCAAGAGAAGCAACAAAAACTATTGATGATTCAATCCCTTGTAGAAGTGACACAGGAAATTAAACAAGTTCTTAGTATTCTGGGTCTACTATCCTCAAGTACACACTCGGAGGTGAGATATAGATTCTGGATTGTTTTTATCAGTTTAAAGTGGAATTATTATAGGATTAAATTTGACGAAATTTTCCCTTTACAGGTGTTACAGCAGTTGAAAGAGAGAGCTTTGAAGAGAGCAGGTTTGGTTGAAGATGATGTGACACAATTGATTGAAGCAAGAACAATAGCAAGGAAAAACAAAGATTTTTTGAAGAGTGATCAAATCAGAGCCGATTTGACCGCAAAGGGCATTGCGCTCATGGATCTGGGGAAGGAAACAATCTGGAGACCTTGTGTTCCAGTCGAACAACAACCAGAGTTGGCGGTTTTACAAGACCAACGGGCACCGCCGCTATGATCACAATTGCGAAGAGTCTTGGTTCCTTCCTCAACCCATTATATTGTGACTAGTAATACTTATTTATCAATCCAGAAGATTAAGAAAAAATTGCTTATACCGGCGTCTCATCCCCAAAATAGCGAGCAAGTCATGTGGGGTCTTATTTTTTGATATGCATTTGAGTAATTGAGTTTACTATATTTATATGTTTTAAAAGTCTTTTGGTTTGAGAAGCTGTCTTTTGGGGATTTGTACCCCTTTGTCATTAGAAATGTTGTTGAAAGGAGCATAGACCAGAGTTATTCATAACTAACTCTCGTTTTTTTTTGTTTTTTGTTTTTTGTTTTTGGTTTTTTTTTTTTTTCAATTAAAAACTCTTTTTAACTAATTGAAATAACATGTTCTCGTTATAAGTACACAACTTAAATGAGATGGTGATGGTCCTTTTTATAAGTGGTATAATAATTGTCTATGTGAAGGATTAGTCATTTGTCTTTGCAAGAAATTATAGATTCGAAGCTTGTTTGTTGAGTTTGCATCTTCTTTCTCTTGGGTTTTAATCGAAATGCCAAATCTAAAAATCTGGCTGTTTTGTTTGTTTTAACTTATTTTGATCTAAACTTTGAGTTTTTATTTTGGGGACCAGAATCACTGATCTATGTTGTCAACTTTTTCAGTTTCTGGTTCAACCAATGTAAAATTTCTAGCTTAGCCGACATGCAAGGAATTACTAGCTAGATTTCACGGAAAATTCTGATGTGGTTATATGATTTGGTTTCAGTTATTTATTTTTTTGTCACCGATGTACCCAAAAAAAAAAAAAAAAAAAAAAAAAAAGATAAGAGATAAAAAGATGAAAAATACAATTCGCACAATTTTGTGGGCTACTAATAACAAATTTGCTTTTTTGACAAAGCCTGTGGGCTGCGATATGTACAAGACCTTCAGCAGAGTTGCTTGTATTTGGTGCCAACAGGCTGTGCTATTCTCTGAAGATCTTGTTAATATCTATCGAAGTCAATTTTATATATTTATATATATGTTATATATATCTGTGTGTGTGTGTGTGTGTGTTAACAAAAGAAGGGATTTTTTGTGATAGGCTATCCTCTATTTGTAATGCCAATTTTTATTTATTTATTTTTATATAATCAAATTACATTAATATCATAATATTATCAAATAATATGTAAATCTGATACAATACAATAGGATTTAGCAGTTTAGAAAGTGTTTTTTTCTACCCTAAAAAACTAGATGAAAGTAATTCCAAACCTTTACAAAGTTAGCCCCAAAAATACCAAGAAATCTTAATAGCAGTGTGTTCTAACTTTACTCACAACTCGAATGGGCTATTTCACAGAATCGTCTCCAAACAAAATAGGTGATTTCTGGAACGTCTCTCAAAAACCACATCGTTGGATTGTTGGCCCAACTATGAAGCTGTAATTATATAAGTAGAGAGGATGAAACAATCCAAGCAACCATTAAAATGGGGCAAATAAAAGCATTATTTTTATCTATGTTCCCTAAACTTTAGGGTCATTCTCACTTTGTTCCCTAAACTTTACAAACTCTTGCTTTACCTCTTAAACTTTGAATTAGTCCCAATTTAGCCACTTTCATTAAATTTCTATTAAAAACAAATGGAGAAAAAATGAGTTAAATTTTGTTATATATATATATAGATCCTAACAGAACATGTTTAATAAGACTAATTTTCCTATTTTTATATATGTTTTAAATCAAAATTCTAATAAAAGGGATTAAATAAGACAAATTTAAAATTTATAGAGTAAAATGGGAATGATTCTAAAATTTAAAAGTATAGATGAGAATAATCAAAATATAAATGTCTTATTTGAAATGTTAGTTTTTACAATTTTTCTATAGTAAACCCACCATGACGGTCAAAACAAGGCCGATTATACATTATTTGGGCTTCTATTTGGGCTTCTCTGGTCATATGTTTAATAAATGAAAAAAATTAGTTATTGAGAGAATTTTCTCTAAAAAAAAAAAGTGAATTGATTTTTGTCACAAGTTTAAAAGTATTGTAAAAGAATACCATAGAGATGATTTCATAATTAAATACAAAGTCGTTTTCTATTTTTTTCTCTCTCCCCCCTCCCCACTTGCGAAACCACTACCCATCTCCTCTATCTCTCTCTCTCTCTCTCCTACAGCTATCGCCTCCTTGCTGGAAAGAAGCTGCCGCCGCGACGATCGGAGCTGCTGCCTTGCCACGGATTGGAGCTGTCGCGATCTGAGATCGTGGTCCCAATGTCGCGATATGCTATAAACCCCACATTATCTTAAAGTCGCCGGTACTTTTTCTTCTACAAATAAAATGATTACAAGCGGTTTGAACATATAAAAATAAAAGGTATGAGAGAACATAAAAATTGAAGTGATTCAACAGTAATATATCTACATCTGCGGAATAAGATCAGAGGAAAGAAATTCTACTTATAATAAGACGTACTATAAGTTACCTTCATTTATAAATTTAAATCAATGAGGTAAGTACATATGTGTATCGAAAGCTATCGACTATATTAATATCAAAAGATTTCTCAAATAAAAAATAAATTCAAATTACTACTAAAGATAGCTATATAGAAAATTCACGTAATGTGATCAGTTAGATTTTATTATATCAAGCCATTTATTATTGTCCAATAGAGTGGATTGACCACTTCTAGTGGTAATGATGAGATGATGATCAAAGAGGTCTTACTTATAATATTTACTTCTATCATATCAGAAGTTTGAGAAATATTACAAGCTAAAAATTTTTTACCCTAAAAATTTTATAGTTTTTCCCCACTGAATTTTTTTATTTTATTTTTTACCCTTAAAATTTTATGGTTTTTCAATATTTATCCCTATTAAAAATAAAAAATTCTAACTTATAGTCCCCACAAAATTAATTCAACTCCAAAAGTTTTATGATTTTTCAACTTTTTCGCGTTAAAAATTAAAAATTTTTAATAGTCTCCACTAAAATTAATTTAACATTTAATTTTAAAATTTTATATTATTTATTTTTATTTATTTATTTATTTATTTTTTTTTGTTGTAGCCCCCATTGAAACATATGTCTAGCTCCACCATTACTTGGGCTTGACAGTTGTTGCAAGTCCAGAGCTGGAATTTATAGCCGTTCCATCGGTTCTCGATTGATATTATTAATGTATGAGACTATTAGGTTCATTAAGTAAGAGAATGTGAGGACACTATTGATTTTTTTTCTCCCATAAAAAAACAAGTGGATCGACGGACTAAAATGAGACAATTAATTTGGAAACTTTTTTTTTTTTTTTTTTAAATATGATACACGCATATTAAAACTAGGTCGTTCGACTTTTCCACGTACAAGTGCATTGGATGCCAATATATGTATATATATAGATATATGATGAGATTTTTGATAAAGTCACGACCACTTGTAATGCATATATTTGCAACGTCCCTATTAAACCATCAATTAGAGAGTCGACAGAGACAGTTTCAGTTTGTCTCCTCCGTCAAAGTCATGCCCACCTACCAACCAGCCCCACTCTATGGAACACTTACTTCACACGGACAACAAAAGCCTCATATAAAGAAAAGCAGAATAAGGCCATTCTTATCTGTTTAGGAGATTTACGAATTATATAAATATCTATCTCATCGGTTTGATTCTGCTTTAAATTCTGTTAATTTTATAATTTTTCATTTTATCATTTTAATCATATTGAATATTTGTAAACATGTAGTAATATCGATATAATATGCTTATTGTACATAAAAAGCTTTAATTTGTTACTATATTTTTCAACGTTAAAATCATATTAAGTATTGAATATATAAGTTAAATAAGTTTCGATCATATGAGAATCAAGTAGGTTATATATATCAAAATATGATTGTCACATTATTTTTAGCTGCACAAAGAATTACTCCTCCATTTCTTAACATGAAGCAAAGAGTGAAGATTCTTGTCTTTGAAAATGAAGCTAAATTCCCTGGAGATTTTCATTGAAAGCGGGGATAATCTGATCATGTGAACTTGACGGATGATATTCCATGTGACGTTATACAGTGCAATATTGTATATATATATATATATATATAATGATATGTGTGTGTATATATTTGCATTGAATAAATACATAGTACAATAAGGTTAGGTGAATTCTCTTTAGTCATGAGTTGCATTGCATGTTATGGACTTTTATGTATCCTACAGAAGCCACACCAATTATTTCTAGTGGTTCTCAGTGGGGCTTAAGTACTTTTTGGGTCCCACGCACGTTGCTGGGTTAGAAAAAATGGAAACTGATACTCAAGCACAGCTAGCTCAGTCTGTACAAGACTAGTTGCCTACATTATAATTTTCATGGTTAATTCTAGACCAACGTTATTCTTTCTTTCTTCGTTTGTATTTCTTTTTAAATAAATAGTAGGACAGAAATTAATAATTGTATCAAGATATCTTGATTGGAAGTAAACATAACACCTTCAATATTATTTACCTATCTCACACGACATTACTCTTCTTCTTTTTTTTTTTTTTTTTTTTTTTATATTGCGAAGACAAGAATTAATTAATAGGTACAAAGACATTCTAACAAAGTCGGTATTATTTTAATATCCTCATAATTTACCCGTCTCACATGATATTATTCTTGCTTTCTTTCCTTTTGTTTTTGTTTTTTTTCAATAAATGATAACGATAAGACTTAATAAGTGAATCAAGAAATCTTGATTACGTCGACATCTTTTTAGCACCCTTATTTTTTTTCTTTTGACTAAAAACATCCTCATCATTATTCATTCCACATTGTATTTTTCTTCCTTTCTTGGGGTTTTTTTTTTACTTGATAAAATCCTTTCTTGGGTTTTTTGTTTTCTTGCTTTGTGTGGACTATTAGAGCCCACCTTTTTATGCTACAGAGTTTTCCCTTGTGAGTAGTCCATAGTAGTGCTTCCCTAATTTCTCAAATTAGGGGGGTGACCGACCTTGGGTATCATCCAATTCATTCATGAGAAAGGACAAAGAAAGTAAAACAGAAAGCGATGTAGGAAAAAATCTAGGTACTTTTTGCCGACATGAAAATGGAAACTGATCAACTCATATATGAGTCAAACATTTCACCAGCGGAACGCAATGGTAACACTGATCCAGTGCTATTGTAAATTGTAATAGTAGTTTTGCTTTTGTTTTGTTTTTGTTTTTTTGTTTTTTTTTCAGGCTTTTTCTTGCCTTTTGATTAGACTTGGTCTTCGTTTCAAAAAATCATCCAAATGATAACATTTAGATTGAAATATGTGAATGAACATATTTGAATAAAAATATTTAAATTATCAATCTGAATTAATATTTTGATGTTAATATTTGAAAAAATACATTGAAATTAAAATATTTAAATTTATATTTAGACAGTTATTAAAAAATATCATATGAAAGGTCAGAAAACTTGAACCAGTGTTTGGACAAATAACTACTCAGAACTAAATCACAAAATATAGAGTCAAAATACTCCATTTTAAATTAGAATGACTAAATACTTGTTGTAACGATCCATTCAAATGAAATATTTCAAGTGTAGGCAAATGATTGACCCAAATACAAACTTGGTATCTTTTATTTTATGTTCATGATATTTGAGCTGTGAGAAGTTTTGGTGCTAAACTACCGGGTTGTTAGCAAATAAATATCAACTAAATTAAGATGTTTAAAATTTTACAAACAAAACACAAACAAAAGGATCCTAAAATTAGTTTGTGACATCATTCATAACTATTTACTTTAATCGGGTGCACACAAAGACGACCAAAGTAGTCATGTCAAAACTTGTCATTAAAAAAAAAAAAATGGTCCTTTCGTCATGTGATTGGGAATTTGGGATCAGAAATTTCAAAAAGAAAAGATGATCAACTAGAGATATATGCATAATAAACATGCACGCTTATCTCTGCATAAAATTTGTGATATCTCATGACTGCCAGCTAGCTAGGTGGAGGTGTTTACGGACACTTTGAAAGCCAGAAATTCATGCTTTTTAAATTTGGGCGCACTCAATTATTATTATTTTTTTGTTCCTTTCTCGTAGTAATTAGCCATTGTTGGCCCGAGAATCATGTCTAGAAGTCGTTCAGAAGCAAAGTGTGCAAAACCCGGGTCCATATGTGGGTTTTTTTCTTACTTCTACACACATCCACTGCTACTTGATACTTAATTTACATATATCCAACTCCGTCTAGCTCCACTCCAATTAGATTAACAGGTGGAACATGATGAGTTTGGATAAGAAGTTTCTGATTTGAAATCTGAACATATATATATATATATAAAATAAGTGAGAGTCATAGGTCTCACAATCATTTAAAAAAAAAAAAATTTAATTTATAAAATTTAGTTTGGTCCAGGCGCCAAAAGTGAAGATCTTCTCTAGAATCTTCTTTTTATGTAGATGATCATATAAGTTTGGTCATGAAAAAGGCTACTAAAAGAGGAGGCTAAGGCTTTCATGGTAAAATTGTAATCTTCATCATTAGATCTTGTCAAGAGTTCCATCTGAGGATCGACTATACCTATATACATTCATACAGGTATACATATGCATAGGTATATATAAATTTTTTTGGTTCTGTCAAAGTTTTTTTTCTCTTTTTCTTTTTTGATATGGATATATGTGAATGCGTTACAGTCAAACGTTTTTTTTTTTTTTTTTTTTTTCGTTTTTGTTTTTGTTTTTTTTGGCTGAGTCTTTTCATGTCAAAGGCATAACTTTTTTAGCATTCATGTATCATGCCAAATTAGTTACATCTCTAATCAGCTGATCATGATCTCTAGCTATGTGCTTCGTGACTCAATAACAAAAGTTCATATGTCCCCATTGATAGTGACGTACGACTAAACGAAATACTTTTATAATAGTATTTTTAGTTTTGGCTTTCATTTTATCTGTCGGAGAGTCAAAGGATCTGATAGCATCCCATGTTATTGAGTTGAATCCATAGACCAAGGAAAGAAAATGTAGTGAAGTAAGACTTGGCTTTTGTGGTACGTTGAGAATTGGGATATTATTCCAATGTTTATAAATAAGGTAATTTTTCGATTTTCATATACGGTATGTTATATTATAGTGATATTGTATAGTTTTTTGAATGGAAACGGGCCAGCAAACTACAACAATTTTCGGTCGAATTCCATTGTATAGGCCTTCAAAAGGACTTGCAAGTAATTAGAACACGTTATTGTAATGAAAATCAGACTTTGTTGAACAAAATTGAGCTTTATCTTGCCTTTTGAAAAAAAAAAAAAAATTCAAATCAATGAATCCGATTTCTGTGACATTCTTTTAATTTTATTGCTTGTCCTAATATATGCTTATGCTACATTTAAAAAAAAAAAAAGAGAGAGTATTGGTTAATTTATATACGATATTGAAGGTGTGAAACACAAGGATTTCCATTGTCAGTACATGTTTCCAATCTTGAATTTATTAAAGAGTTTTCGTTTCCCGATCTTAAATTATCATATGGGGGTGTTCTTATAAGACATGATAATATATATATATATATATATATATATATTGTCAGATTATAATAGAAGATAAAAAAACGGTGCATATTTACTAGTGGATTAATGATTGTTTTATACCTTTTCTATAAATATATATATATATAATTGTTTTTATACCGTTATCACATAATTTCTCCTTTTCTAATAAGTATACATTTTTTTGAAATAAAAAAATTGAAGACATGTAATTCACAGTGTGCAAGTGTAACTCACGTGAAAACAGGCAAATTATATTTACAAACAGTAATAGTGCAAAATGATAAAGGAAGAAGTGACAGTTCTGATGTAATATTTTATTAGGTACTATAATAAGAGAAATATTCATTTATGTGCTGTACATGATAGCGAAAGGATCTTTCATAGCCAATAATACTTTACAATTTTTTCTAGAAATTAACCTAATCGGTTCCTAATCAATCAATCTCGACTAAAAGGGATTTGGTAACTACTGATGTTGTATATAGCTAGCATCTCACATGCTACAAAATAATAATAATTAAAACCGAGCAAAAAAGTAATATAATAAAAAATTAAATAATTACTTGGCCAATAGAGTCATTTAATGAGGTTTGCTTATGACACAATGTTATTTACAGTTGATTTCCGTCGAGAATTATGTGTTTTCTTTTGCTTATGTTTATCTTTTATTTATTTATTTTTAAAAGACGATGTTTAAGTGGGGTGGGACTCCAAAAGGATTAGTGTACTTGAAAGTAACTGTAAGGAAAAACAATATTTTTCATCATACTTAAGTGCAACTAAAGATACAATAATTACCTTGGCTGTATTTGGGGGTAAATATTCTACGTAGATGACCAAATAAGGAATGCACCTAAAGTAGGGTAAAGTTGTATCTAAAGGGCTCTTAGTCGAAATAGTTCTTGAACTTTTTATTGAGTACATGATGTTGCTTCTAATATGTTAATTTTGGCATTTTTACCCCCCAACTCTTATATTATTCACAACATAAGTAAAATCAATAATGACTATTTGATTTTATTCATAATAGATCATGTGCATTGCATGTTATTTGAGTTTGTACGTTAAATTCTCCAAAATACCTTGCCATTGTTTAGCAATAAATAAATAAATAAATAAATAAATATATATATATATATATATCAAGAATGCAACATATTAACATTATGTTGTGTCGTACACAATGGTGGGCATAGCCATAAACTCATCCCTTTCCTTTGACTCCTAGGGTTTTTTCCTGCTAGAAGAGAGTGCGAAATTAAGGGTGTGTTTAGCAACTAATTAGAAGATAAAATCTGATCAAATCATGTCATGGTGGTCGGAGGAACTTACAAGGTTAAGAGGGTTGGTTATGGTGGACATAGCCATGGTAGTGGAGAAGGTTTTCCTTTCCTTTTTTTTAAGTACCCTAGAACACATGATCAAATCTGTTTAAAGTTTTAATGTCTGCTAACTTCGAGTTATGTATATTTGCTCAAATTAAATGATCAGGACTAACTTGTCATCTACTAAATAGAGTTAAGGAACTATTTGTACTGAAAAACCTTTTTTTTTTTTAAATAATATTTGGCCACTCCAAATGCAATTTCTCGAGTCCTGAGTGCAAGTTTACAAAAGTTTTTTTTTTTTTTTTTGTTTTTTTGTTTTTTTGTAAATAATGAACTGAGAAAAAAGATAACTATTAAAACGTCCGAAATACACATATAATAATTACATATGTACGAATAACAAATCAAGACTACTTGGGTAACGCAAAATAGGGCTTTAAAAGCAAAACGATTGTTAGAATTGCATAAGAGTGGAGGGAACAAGAGTTCATTCGTATTCCTTGGAGTTATTTAATGGTGTTGAGCAAACTACATATTATCTGAGCCACATATATATCTTTGGTTAATATACAATATTCAAGAAGGTTGACACTTCTGAATGCTTTCTTACAAAAGAATAAAATAAATAAATAAATAAATAAAATTAAAATTAAAATACTATAAATTAATACAAGTAGATTAATCATTCCTAATTTTCATAGGATTGCAGATCCACGCGATAAAGAAATTCATGCACGTCAAATAAACGTCAAAGTGTTGGTTTCATTGGCAATTTTTAATCACACATAATATCCACAGTATAATGTTAGGCCACAAAATGCAAGACTTTAATTTCTTATAATTTATACCAGCTTAGTAATCAAGGGAACAAGGAGTGCTCTACATATGTCACACTTATAAGTACATAAAACGTGATAAACAAAAAAATAAAGTCTAGAAAGCCCTCTAGCTCAATCAAAGTTTTACTCCTTCACTGATGACCTTAAGCACTTCCTGCTATTTATTTAATTTAAACTCCAATCAGAGAAAATACCAGCTAGATTTAATATATTCCATGTGGTTTCAAGGTCCAACCAATAACTTACCTTCAACCAATATTAATGCTGTATATATTTTATTCAAGTAATTAATTAGGATAGCAAGACAAGTAGACAACTTTTGCTGTGGGGCAACTGCCTGATCTCCCACCAATCAAATCTATTAAGTGTGGAGAAAGAAGGAAAAGATCATTTAAATATAATGCAAGATTAATTATTGAATTGTTGAAACATCAACTAATATATATGTGTTCATATATATATATATATATATATATATATATATAACCTATTCACTTTGAAGCCGACGCAAGGACTACACTCCTATTGGTGATTGTGAAAGTAAAAAAATGTCTTATTTAATCAAGTCTATTTTCCTGTCATACATATATTGTGTACATGTGTATGTATATAAATAAACATACATGTGTGTGTGTGTATGTATATAATTGTAAAGAAGTAATGGAAAGGAATGCAAGTGATTGTTTAACTTTTAATTGTTCCAAGTCCATCAAGTTGTAACCAATTGGCGGGGATGTAGCGATCAGGGCGCAAAAAAAAAAAAAAAAAAAAGACTTCCACATTGAGGACAGAGTATATATACACTATAGGTTGGTCCCGGATTTACTTTTTTGGAAGAGCATTTGGGAAAACTATATAAAATATATGTGACAAATTAGATCTGTTGTTGGTCATATTTGAACGCGTGCATTATATATAACTACAACAAAGTTTTAATTGGATAATGGTGACTAAGAAAAACTACTCTCAATTTAATTGGCAGTGATTGATATACATATATATATTTATATATTTGTTATATATACAAGAAATATACATGAAGCCCTTTAGTGGAGAGTGACTAGAGAGAGGGAGGGAAAAAGTGGAAGTCTATATCATAATTTTGATGGCGTGGATTAAGCTTATAAAAAAGCATGGGGCCCAAATTCACCTCTCTAAATATTGCTTGAGGCAAGGTTGTGGGAATGAGTACTTTTCATTTTTCATTGTTTTGTCTCACCAACCACTAAAGAGCTTTGTGTTTGTTTGTACTCTTAAAACGTCAAAGAAAAAAAGAAAAAAAAATAAAGAAGGAAAAGCCTTTTCAAGTGCACAAGTTTTCAAAAATTGTGATTATGCCTTGCACACCCCTTTTTTTTTTTTTTTTTTCCCTCCCCTCGAATCAAAACCCAAATCATCAAAGAATTTAAAGCCAAAAGGAGGAAAACAAAAGCAATATTATAAAGGAATAACCTGCCATCCAATCAAATTAACTCCCTATATATATAATATGCATATATATATATATAAATATATATCTAGGTATATATCCCCTAGATATATATTTGTAATCTTCTTTTTGTGTTCCCATGTAATATCTTACTTCATTTCCCACCTGAAAACATATCAGGTCAATGATGTATGAGCACACCCACTAACTAGAAATTGCAACAACCAAACCTTCCTTTTTGGGATGGCCATTGATTTATAAATCATATATATATATATATATATATATATATAAAATTGGAACCCTAAAACACCGACCTAATTGTTTTATTTTAGTAATTTTTTTTAACAAATATAAAAGTCTCAACAATTAGCATCGGAAAAAATTAAGTACCAATTGGGAGTTGCCATCTGTATCTACTAGGCCATTTTGAGACTATTTCTTGGGAAAATATACATTAATGCATAATTAGGTTCTTGCTTAATTGGCATGCCTTTATAATGTACAAACACACACACACACACACACACACACACACACACACATATAAATATATATATATCTCCCCATTATGTATGCCTGCACGTAAACCTAGTGTAACCCACAAGACTCTCCCCAATTGCCCAACTGAAAGAAAACCCACATATATTAATCTTGATTGAATTCAAGCGATTGGTTTTCAATTTTCTAAGCAATCTCTCTCTCTCTCTTTATATATATATATATATATATATATATATATATATAAGCTACTTTCTAAGTTTTGGACAGCAACCAAACCTATAAGACCTAAAGATGAGTACTTCTCTCTTAATTATAGGAGACAATGAAAGACTAAGGTGTTTGACTTAAACACTAGAGGGGATTTTTCTGTCAGATCATAATCCAATCAAAACCTGTTTGGTTTCAATTTTTGTGGGGAGAGATTACTGGTCCCACATTCCAATTACCTCTCCTAGTCAAGATTTTTGAGGTGAAAAGAAGGCACCAACAAACTTGTTATATGTCCAAAGGAGGGGTTTATTTAGTTGGAATTCTTCAAGATTTGAAACTCTCTTATGATATTTCACCTACTAACTTACATATATATATATATATATAATATATATGTATGTATTTGTGGAATATTACCCATTACCATCCTTGCCATTCTAAAGTAAAACATTGGGGAAATTTTCAAGAATGCTTAAAGAGAGAGAATTAGCCATTTTATGTGAAAGTAGCTGATCAACCAAATGTTATGCCTACTGTTTCCTCATCACCTGACAATGTTCACATGTTGGCCAATAAGTTTTTTACTTTCTTTCTTTCTTTCTTTCTTTTTTTTTTTTTTTTTTTTTTTTTGTGAAAAAATAAACATATACATAAGTTATACATGTTATATATTAGTAGGCTTTTCTATTGAAGATATTTTAAATTAGTAGCTTCAATCAGTTTATTTCTTTTTTTAAAAAATAATGTTTAGTTTGTAAGCCTCGATTTGATTATATTTTGTGCTGCTCTTCATACTTCTCTCTCTCGCTCTCTCTCTCTTCTTTTTACATTTTACTTTTCTTATTTTAATAAATTAAGCGGGAAGAAGCGGTATAAGATATATATAGAGATGAGCTGTTATTCGGTGCGTTATTATCCAGCACTTGTTATTTTTTTGTGGGATATTATAAAATGAACCAGATAATTCTAATATGATTTGTTTTGATGATAATTATCATTTACATCAGTACCTAAATAATATCAATTTCGAGAAAAACAAATTAAGTAATATCATGTTAATTAGAAGTCTTTAAATAGAAAATTATACTACTGGATGTATCCGTCTATCGGACATAAGACCTTTTACGTGTGTGTATATATATATATATATATATATATTATTAATTTAGCTATTTCATAATTGATCACTTTAGGTGTCGGCTAATTGGAACCGTATACAAAATTGTCCTTTTCCTAAGGTTGAACGACATCTGCGTACGTTTGCACCAAACAACTGCAACTGACAACGCATGCTCTCGTGTCTGAGATTAAAACAAGAAATAAACAAAATGGATAGAAATTTATATATGTATATATATATACAAAAACTAAATTGAATTAAAAAAAAAATAAAAAAGTGCAAGTAAAATCCATGAATCGCCTCTTTGAAAATATTCCATTCAGAGGTGTGAATTGTCGTATTTGGTGACAAGTCAAGTTAATTAGTACTAATACTTTGCGTCTTCCACTTCCACTAGGTGAAACTGCTAAAACTAATATGTTATGTTCCTACTGACCAAGAAACAACGTTCAAGACCTCTATTAATGTATGTATATGACATATGTATATATATATATATATATATGTGTGTGTGTGTGTGTGCATTGTTCATTTTTACAGCAAGAATAATAAAATATATCTTAGCATAATTAGCTAGGTTACTGCCGAGCTTAATTTAATCCGTTTTAAATTTTATCATCCATCTATCTTCATGTTAAATGATAGTAACGATAACTTCATTATATTAAGTACTTGAGTTCTCTCACAAAATATGTGGGACTAATAGGTGAATCTCAAATATTTTATGAGAAAACCACGTTCAACTTGATAGATTTGTACAAAAGTACTCTAAACAATACGAGTCTGTAATTGCTGATACTCGTATTGTAATTGCTGATAGATTAAGTGAGATTTAATAAAGACTCAGGGTCCGTTTGATATTTCATTATCTGGAATTCAAAATCTCATCTCTAAATCAAATATTTTCTTTTTTCTATTTTCAAAAAATTCAAATTTTAAAAGTCCATAACTTTCTCATTTTAAATCAAAATGAGATGATATTTATGTCAAAATGTTGGTAATAACAAGACGAATAAGACAATATCCATTTTGCACATTTTTTTTCTGAACATATCACAAAATTTTTTTAAAAAGTTTTTCCTCCAAACACGCATTTCCAACCCAACCTTCAAACCATTATCTCCAAACGCTCCCCTAAATGGGCCCACATAAAGTTCCTTCAAGAGCTCCAGGTTCGTACCCTAATTGAACATAAATATTTTACAAAATACAATATAAGTGTAATTAGTAAACACATACTTATTAGACCTGTTTCTCCTTTTTGGCATTCATTAGCAAATAAATTTGAGATCTGCATGACCCCACTGTATCCCATATATATGCATAAAATATGTCCGTCAATTGAGGTACATCATGCAATATTTATGCAAGGCTTTCTTTTCTTTTTCCAGGACATTATAAATGGATCAATCTTTACATACACACACATACATATAGAGAGAGAGACAGAGACACACTATCACAAAGCTAAACATAATTCACAAAGATAATGATGGAATGTTGCAACTACATATAGCAAAATTATTCCCCCTTTTTTTCAAGTCCATATAATATTGGCTATAGAAATTAATTTCATGAAGAGCAACATGACTTTAAAATCCTTTATAAATTTAAGTAGAGACCTGACAAAAGAAAATAAAATTATTATTTGGGAAAGAATATGAATTCTTAAATGATAGTGTTTTGTCGAGTTCGATATGTACATATAATATATGTCAAACAAATGAAATTTTTGTCAAAAACTTTCCATGTTTTCAGTATATAAACGCCTTATTCCACATTTCTGAATAATTTCCATTAGTACTCTTCCACGAATGAATAAGGAATTTAGTGTCTGAAATATATAAGTTTCCTAATATTATATTACAATATATTCTTCACTTTCTCACGGACATGACAAAGCAAAGAAATTTGAAGTACAGTACTACAGATAAAGGAAGAGCGCACTAAAATTATCATGATTATTCTAGGGTTAGGTTTTAAAATTTCTTATAGGCATATATTTTGGCGACTCTATTCAATTTCTTGGATTCAAAATTTTTATGTATTCATTATTGAAACTTCTAATTTTGAATAAGAAAATTGTAAGTTTCACCTTAAACTGAATATTTTAGTAAATTTCAACTTTCAAGAGTTTTTAAAAAAAAAAAAAATATATATATATATATATAAACATTTGCAACTAATTAGTTTAACTTATAGAGATGAAAACAATAGTGAAAAACAATGTGATGTGATGTGCAATGAATAAATATGTGTATATATTTTTAAAATTGGAGATGAGGATTAAAACTCAACATTTTATAGTATAGTCAGATGTAAAACCGTCGTTAGATTTTACTGCAATCACGTGTGCAATTAATAATTTGCACTGAGTGAAATTGCTATCTTAAAAAAAATAATAAATTAATTTGGAAATGTACAAAGATCCGACTAGCAAAATAAACATAAGGCAATTCCCAGCCGAATTTAACTGAGCCAAAGTTCATCAACCAGCCAGCCTATTAATAAACCAAGTGTTAAAACTAACCATTACTCCAAGCCAAGCCAACCCAAGTCGCGAAGCTTAGCCCATCTTTGAGCCGAGTCCATAAAACTCTTCTTTTCTTTTTGTTTGTTTTTTTAACTTGGAAGTGGGAAACCTCAAAATAAGCCACTTTTAACTTACACTTGTGCCCAAAGAGAGCCCCACGTAAGAAACCTTTCTTCAAGCCGAGCCAGTTCTAAGGAGAAGCCGGCGCGAGGCTGAGATGCAAGTCCAAGCCCAGAGCTTCATCGAAAGTGGGCCCACCGTCCCCTTTGGAGAACCTACTCAACGACGGCCCATCAACTGCCGTGGAATGGGCCCGGCCCTGTTGCACCTGCGAGCCCATCGTCAATGCCGAATGATGATGGTGGAGACCATAATCCCCTACGCCGCCACCGTACGAAAAGCTCCCTGCACCCGCACCGGCACCACCGGACCTCCCTCCACCACCGCCGACGCCGCCGCCGCCGCCGCCGCCGATTCCAGGCGTAACCTGCGGGAAGACGCAGCCGTGCGACACGTGGAAGGGCGGCGCGGCTCTGGGAACGTAGACCCAGGAGGGAGCCGCCGGAGTCGCCGCCGGAACCACGACGGAGCCCGGCGGAGCGAGGAGGTGAGGCGGCGGAGCGAAGGCGGAGATGATCGGATTCCGAGTGTACGAAACGGCGGCGTTTCGGCTGGCCTGGAGCTGGGCCCGCTTCAGCTGCTGCCTCTCCTTCTTGTGGGCATTCTGGTGGCCGCCGAGGGCTTGGGAGTTGGCGAATTCCCGGCAGCAGTACTGGCACTCGTACTTCCGGTCCCCGGCGCCGCCGAAGCCGCCGGAGTCCGGTGACCCCGACGGCGTCGTTTTGGCGGAGTCGACGACCGAGGACTGGTCGTCGTCTTCTTGGACGCTGAAGCCAAAGAGTTTTAAGCGCGTGGCGGGTGTTGTAGTAGTAGTAGTACTAGGATTGTTCGTGCTTGTGTTGCTGTTATTACAAGGTTTGGTCGTTTGATAATTATCTAGCTCCGCCATATTTTAGAGAGAGAGAGAGAGGAGAGAGAAAGTGAGAAGAGAGAGAGAGGAGAGAGAGAGAGTGAGAAGAGAGAAATGGTGGGTGTGTTTTTGTTGTTGCTAATGTAAGGAAGTTTGTTGCATGTGTTGGGGGTATTTATACAGGTTTAGTTAAATAAAAGGTTTTTGTTTTTGTTTTTGTTTGTATAGGTATATACAGTTCTGTAGAGAGAGAGAGAGAGAGAGAGAGAGATGGTTGCGGACATCCCAAGGAGGAAGAAAGTGAGTGTCGTAAAAATAAGGGAACAAACAATACCCAAGAAGAAACACTCCGTTGTGGGGGCCCAAGGGGGGGAACTTAAGCTTATTTTTCAGTTTGAAACGGAGTTTTAATATTGATTTCGGTTGATTTTTAAAAATTAATAATATTTTTTTAATTTAATTTTACATTAAAAAAAATAAAAACTGAAATTAAAATTTTAAATTTAAACCTTTAAACCAAACGCACCCAATAGATAATACATAATTCCATTTTCTTAAGACATTAACATGAAATTACAAAAGTGTCCTTTTCGTTTTGAACAACAATTATATAATATGATGTAAGGTCTTTTTTTTTTGGCTCAAATGTTGTTTTGGAAAGTGGGGGATACAGAGAATGCGATGCATGTGATGGGAGCATGGTACGGTGTTCTTTATGACTATAGTTAACTTTGCATGATTGAGTTCTTCGGCCATCCAACGTTTGAATCGGTGCGATCTCTATTTATTAATATTTGTGTGCATGGTTCTTATATATATATATATATATATATATGTGTGTGTGTGTGTGTGTGTGTATAGCATATGCATATATAGTTTAATATCATATCTCATAGACTTTTATAGTTTCTTAAGTTCAATGAACATGATGAAATGGGTTCTCCGACCAATCAGATTGTGAATTGATCATCTAACAAAGTACTGGTTTCCTTTTGGCATTTTACGACTCGTCTTATTAGTTTCCTTCATCTATCTTCTTCCAATAAATTAATGTCATGTTATACAAAAATCATTTCACTTTGAAAAAAACTCCATGTTGAATTGTAATGTGGCTACCATATCAAGCCAATGCCACTCACTTTTATCACCAAATTAAACTCAACTTTGTCTAAAAGTGAAAAAAAGAAAACTCAACAGAATTCTGATCGATCTGGTATGAAAGAAAGAAAAAGGAAAAAGGAAAAAGGAAAATAAAAAATAAAAATAAACTCATCGATTAAATATTCTGAATTATTATATATTTTAATCTTTTTGACGATTTAAAATTATGTTTTATTGAATCAATAAGGTTGTGAGTTATTTAAAAGCCTATTGTGGTGCCATTGTGGTTTTATCCTCTTTTATATCTTGAAAGTTGACCAGAGACGACATATAATTGGGAAAGAAAAAAGTTAAAAGAATTTGACAGTCTGGCAGCTTAATCAGTGGAATAATTAACTCATCTCCCATTTGTCACAAACAAAGATATATATTCTTTCCATATGGAATTGCACAACATGAGGATATACATACATATATATGTACATATATATATATATATATATATATATATAGGAAGGAAATGATTTAGATTAGGGGGAAAAAAATATCTGGGACTTGTATAACTGGGCCACTTGCTTTGCTTCGTTTGTAAACTTGAGTGCTAGTTTGAGAGAAGACCAACAAGAAGCTAATAGTGAAAAGTTAGTTTTTTTTTTTTTTTTTTTTTTCTGAGAATAAAAAGTTAGTTTGATGAACCAAAAAGATATTTTGTCCATTAAGAGAATCGACCATGGCTCATTAGTAGTACTTCCAAACTCACTTGATGAAGAGACATCCTAACCACTGCATGCATGACAAATACTCCAAGTCTTGAAATATGCATAGAACTCAATTTTCTTTTCGTAAAAATAAATTTTCGGTAAATTACATATTCTTTCATGAACATATATGCAAATATAATAGAGAATCCTACAATAGTTTATTGAAAAGGAAAAAAAAGAAAAACTATATCAATGGAAGTTTGTACTTTACGGATTTTTTCATGTTGATCTACGTAGATCAAGATATAATATTTAAAAACATGTAATATGATAACATTAGAAATTGGAATATTCATCGTCACGTGACTATATAAGATTAAATATTTGAGAAATCAATAATAATGTTAACATTGTTCAACATTTTTTACGTTCTTCACTACCATGACAAAAATGCTACATAGATATATATATATATATATTATATATATATATAGGACAAAGATTCCATTAAATTATAGACGTTACAGAGCTTAGTACTGGAGTTCAATAGTAAAAAACTCAGAGATAGAACGCAACGTGTCTCTAGCTATTTATCGACTCAAAGTAGTTAGGGGGGGGGGGGAAGTACTAAACTAAACTCTTTTTCTCTCTCTAGAACTTTTAATTTTCCGTTATTACCCTTTCTCTCTCTTTATCTATCTTCACTGTAGTCTTGGCCTAATGTCAGGAGCCGACACGGCCACCACCCACTACCGCAACTCCATCTCTCTATCTCTCTCTCATCACTTTCTCTCTCTAAAAAGTCAAAACTCTCTCATGCATGCAAAAACAGTTTGATAGATTCCTGGATCCTACACATACAGATACAAAAATCTGATTCAACACGGTCAGTCCCACTAATCACTTCTCCTTGGCCCACGTGTCGCCATCGTATTAATCATTCATATCTAGCTAGTAGATACGCATGTTTTCCATTCCAACCGCTTAATCTCTCCTCTCTCTCTCTCTCTAAGTCACAGTCACACATATATGATATATATATATATATGTATAATATGATATGATGTATAGGAAATTAAGAATCCATTAGTAATAGCAATGATGGTAATATTGTGAATAAAGTCAACATGAAGTTGAGGGTTCATGAAGCTTTGTAATTAATAAGGACAAACTTGTTGGCTTAGCTTGTCCGAAAGGGCATCTCTCTCTCTATATATATGTGTATATGAATCAAATGACTTGAATATATATATATATATATCTGTATATTTATATGTTCAGGTGTGTGTTTACAATTTTTATATACGCAGTTCGGGTGGGGCCCACCATTACGTGTTGATGATGAATAATTGCTTAGGATGTTTGCGTGATTGACGTTGAAATCTACATTAATCAAACAACTAATTAATATATATATATAGTTTTCTTTTTCTTTGAGAGAGATCTCTCCGAATCTTACTAACTACAAAGAGAGAAAAGAGGGGGAAAAGAGAGCTTGGCTTTTGTAATCTCCACTTAAAAAGAGCATACACACACACACATACACACACACATATATATACAATTATATATATGGAGTGTTAGACAATTTCAAAAGCTTATGCACAAAGTCTTCATCACAACTCCAAATACTGACCCACCTTGTCTCCTCTTTCTCATGTGTGTTTCTATTCAAACCCCTTCTCTCATCTTAATTAGTCAAAATTTCCAATATAAAGAGAAAAATATATATTCTCATTTTCTGGATCTTTCACCTTTGGAGTACTCTACTGAAAGCTCCTATTCTTTTTCGACCGTTAGATTCGTCAAATATTAATCATGATTACCACGTTAATAAAAAAAACAGGTGGCGGATTCTCTAATCCATTTTATATTAAGCTTAGATATTGAAATGGGCAATTTTATCCCCTAATTAACAAGTCAAGCTTGTTGATCACGGCTGCGATAGCTTGATTGGTTTTTCGTTTTCCGCTTTTCGTTCTCCTATTTAGGGGTAATCAATATTTTACTAATTATCAATTTGAAGAAGCAGGTAGAAGATAAACGGCTGTGATGATAAGTATAGGATATTGGGGGTCCCTATACATATATATATGCACGAATATTTATATATAGCTAGCTAATTTAAATTCCCAAACATGAATGATTGGGGACCGCATATGGTTAATAATATTTGCACATAGATTTAGGACTTGGATTAGGATCTTTTGCATTAATTATGCTTATAGAAATGTTTTTATTGAGGCGCTAAACCTAACCTTTGCCTCTTTTTTTTTTTTTTTTTTTTTTTTGGTGGTTTGCTTTATTATGTGGATCCAATGTTTTTGCTCTCTTTTAGGTTTAATTCTTCTCACTCCTTTAGAGGGGTTAGAAAAAACAAAGGATTATGGACCACTTTCACCCCCCCACTATGGGGCTCAAGGAGTTGATCGATCCCACTAAAATGAGAAAAGAAAAAAAAGAAAAAAAAATGTGTACTAATATATATATATATAAATATATATTGAAGTGACCTTCTAAATGTAAACGTGTAGTCTTAAAGGTTGAAGGGTTCACACAGTTGTTGGGACCAGTGGTGGCCAACTTACACTTTGTTCTATTTCTTGACTTCACCTTATTATTGAATTGTCTTCCATCCAATGACTTTTAATTACTTAGTTTTCCTTTTTTATTCCTTCTTTTGATTAACATAAGGAAAGAGAGAGTGTACTCAACAATATTGACAAATATTGATCAACTCAACTTCACTTTCGAGTTTTCATCATAGCTATATGTATATATTTAGACACACACGAACACACACGCTATTGAGCTAGCTTATTCATGAAAGGATGCCATGGAACAAGAACAACAATTGGACGTTTTTAGAAAACTTTTAGATTAATTTATCATGTACTACTTGGTCTTGTTTCTAGAAAAAGCTCAATTGAATTTACACCCTAGAAAGAAAAAAAAAGTTGTTATAGGTAGAAATATGGCTAATGCTCTTTTAAAAACTGCAAGCTCTTTTGACGGATTATCTAAACACTTTCAGAACTACCTTTTGAATCCATAAGTCAAAAACAGCTTCGAAGAGGTTTCGAAAAACAGGTCCTTTGTCCTTTTGTGAATTGAAATACAAGTAAACTAAAAGACAAATATATTATTAGAGGGATATTGGCCGAGGAGCATTATGTAATGCTCATAAATCTGGGTGCCATATGCGGTGCACAATATTAGGGTTATCTATCTCTCCACTGATGAAGGGGGACTAAACATGTGAAGTTGCATCTGATTGGTCCCTCACTATTTGAACAAACTCTTGCTTTTGGTGTTTTATGGGACCCCACAAGGAGCTATCAAGCCAACTCTTTTTCTTGAAGAAAAATTGAAGGATTAGTAGCTGTAGTAGTAGGGTGGTGAGAGAGCAATTGGTCCAATCAAAGCTCCCAATCGGGGTTGATGATTTACAAACAACTGTCTACTTAACAATGGGTTTCTTCTTGTTGTAATGGTTTCCACCATCCAATATTTAAAAAAATAAAAAAAGAACTTTTTGGATGCATTAATCATGCTTTTCTTTCTTTTTGTTGTTGATTGAAATGATGCCGATATTATCGTTTTAAGATCGCCCAAATCCCAAATATGGCCCACCAAGTTGTGTTTATAAAGGAAATTTAACCAAGGAAAACAATAAATAAATGTATCATAAAAAAAATTATATATATATTATATATAATCTTAGACATGATCCTATCACATATTAGAACTCCATTAGCTTTCTAATCATCTTTGTTTCTTTTTGCAACCATTACTTTTGGAAGGATCCAAAAAGGATAAAAAGATAAACCCCCACAATGACTTAGTTTTCAATTTGGAAATCCCTTTTTTTGGATATGTTCAAAGCATATTTTATTATTATTATTATTTTTTAAATTAAGCCAAATCCCAAACAATGTGGGTGTGACTCAATTAACCTCTCCATGTATTCCAAGTGACACTACCTACTTCTTTTAATATGGAAAAGGTGTAGGTTGGGTGGAGTTAGCTTTAAGTCATGTGAAGTGACTTTCTCTAATTACTCGTTTTAAATAATGATACATTATTTACCATGATTATAATTAATCTAATTTAACTTTGGAGCTATGCCTAGATTATATATAGTCTAGAATATCCACATATATAAAATAACCATGAATTTTCCTATGAATTCTATCAAAGCTTTTGTTGTGTTTTAAAATACCTAATTACAAGTCCCGTGAAATGAAGTTTCAAGTTGGGGGACTTTGGTCAATCAATGAGACAAACTATTTACACACACCCACACACACACACACACACACACACATATATATATATATATATATATATTTGCTATTAAAGTGAGGAACACTTAGACGGCTACACCACCTTCCCCACAAATATTTCATCTAACTTAAAGACGCATATAGCTGGGAGACACCTGCACATGACATGACAAACAAAAAATTTTATTGAAAATTTGTCTAAATATTGGATTCTAGAGAATCAGTTCTCTTTAGTGACAACAAGTTCATTCCCACATGGGTTTTAACTAGCCTATCCAAATTAAACATCTCACCATTTCTTTTTCCTTTCTAATCCTCACAATTAATTTTTGTAGTCTTCTTTTTTTTTTTTTTTTTAAATCTTGTCTTGTAGTCTTTGGTTTTCTTCAACTTAATCTATCTATCTAGGTAGGTTCTTGCATGACCGAAAGGAAGCAATAAAAAATAAAACTTTTTTTTTTCTTCAATTCTGCCCACAAACCAAGCTGCCACATGTTACAACAACGTGACAAAAAGAGAAAAATTTAGAAACCCACTGTGGCTGAACATGGGAATCTACTTGGTGAAAATATAATATATAGAGATTTTCATATTCAAAATGTGCATGTGGGAATTGGTCTTACCTTACAGAAGAGGGGGTTTCAAGCATTTTCTTAACCTCCTAATATGTCCTTATTTTAAGCAAAGAAACCCTTAGATAAACAATATTACCTTGAATTCTGGAGGTATTTGTCCCTTGGATAGATCCAAGTGAGTGGATCTGTCCAAACCAAACTATAAAACTATGTTAAGTCTACTACGTTAAACATAGGTCAAGACAAAGTTGTTTGATTAAAGAAATTTAGTTCAAAGAGAATTATATATATATATATATATATGCATATGTATATGTATCTATATGCATTAAGTCATATCTCCCCTCACTATTCAATGGTGATGTGAGGTATACTTGCTGTTTAATTTGGTCAATCCAATCCTAGGCAACATAGCTTAATTAAATGATTAATTTTTTTTTAAAGCTCATATGATCATTTTTCTTCTTTTATACTCATTTTTGTACCATTTGGAGAAGTCTCAACCACTAGGTCCAATTAGATAAGTTGGACTTGAAACCACTTTCTTAACTTGTAATTATTAAAGGAAAGAGGCACAATACTAATTAATTTTAATTTATTATTCAGTATCGTTGTCATTTTCTTTAGGGCAATTAGAAACAACTTAAACAATGTCTTCCACAGGTGTTTTAACCAATCTATTGGGTGATTGATTTCTTGTAATCCAGAAGATTCAAATTCTTCTGTCGACCCAGTTTGCCACATGCATACTCCACTGTAAAAATAGCCAATTATGGGCCCTATTAGCTTAATGTTGGAATTAATCAAATCGTGTCTGGTTAAGTCTCCCATTCAAAGTGCATGTAATTTGGATATTGCTCTCATCATTTTTTTTTTTTTGGGGGTCAATCTCCTCCTTGCAATTGCACCTGCCTCTTTTGGCCTCTTTTATGAGTGGGACCCCTATCCTCGTACATGATCCAAACCAGCTTCAGTATCATCAATTAAGATCTGAATATATATATAATATCTATATACACATATATAAATATATATACTTTGCAAGAAAGAAAAGGGGATGGTGTCCTCACGCCCCCTTTCCATGATCATTGGGTGAGTCTATTAGTCGTACCGATGGGATGATGAGGAACCTAACCTTAGATCTTCATAATTAGTAGACTATATATTTCAAGAGTAGACAGCACATGATCTTTCTCGCCAAATATTAGACTCTACATGTGTCACGACTCAAACCTGTAACATGATAAAAGCAAGGGATTTAAGTAGACCTTTCTTACCACCAAGCCAGTAGTTAATATAATTTCTAATGTAGATGTCATCAAGAACATATTTACAAGGATCCCCTAATTAATGTATAATGCATTCAAACAAAATATATTCATAGTATTTCTTATAGAGATACAATTATAAAATTGATTTATACTTGTGTTATTTTGTAATATTAGCATTTTTAGTGCAAGCGATAGCTGATAAGTAAATTAGTTGGATTTTATAATTTTTGGCAGTTAGAAATTTGAACTTATTTGTAATCGCCTAATATAGATAGTTACTTTTCTAATTTAGGAGATTTGATTAGATTAAAATCTTATTTGAATTTGGATGTATATTGTATCATGATACTAATTGTATTCTCTTAATTTATAAACTTATTTATAGTTATCTTTACAAGTGAGTTTTATCTTTTTTCCTAGAGCATAAATGTAAGCACATAAACATTAATATACATTCGTGCTCACTTCTTTTTTGTTTTGTTTTTTTTTTTTTCTTAATTTATCTATGATATCAGAGTTATTTTACTCAAATGAGTAAATTATCCTCCATATACTTAATTTCTCTCTCTCTTTTTTTTTTTTTTTAAAGATATATACCTAACTTCTCATTTTCTCTATCATGTATTAATATTGTTTCAAAGTGTGTTATACTCAAACGAGTCCCTAATCGTCAACACGCTCATTCACACTTTCTTGATTGTTGTCGTCGTTTTGTCTTTGTGCCTTCTTTTATGATTGTCCTCCCCTCACTGTTATGTCGTCGCCTTACGGTTGGCGTCCCTGCTTTGCACCCTTGCGCCTTGACAATTGTCGTCCCTTCTTTGCCTTGCATCCTTCAACATTGAAGTCCCTTCCCCTGCACCTCTAAGCCTCGATGATTTTCATCACTTCCCTTGCACCCCTACGGGCTACGCCCTTAACGATTTCTCTCCTTCTCCCTTTGTCTTTATTTTCATTAAAACAAAAACAAAAAAAAAAAACAACAACAACAAACAAAAAAAACAACAAAAAAAAAAAAACCAAAATCTTTAGATTATCCATACAAGCTTTCTATTATTATTTTTAGATCATATAGACTCCTTCTATTAGAGTTCCAATGAAGCATGATAAGGAAAGTTGAATTTTATAATTATTAATAGTTAGAAATTTGAATTTATATGTAATCATCTAACATAGTTATTTTTAGATTTTAGAAGATTTGATTATATTAGAATCTTATTTAAATTTAGATGTATTCTGTTGAGATACTAATTATATTCTCATGATTTGTATATACATGGGGGCCATTCATGATACTACTCACTAGTGAATCTATAACAACTCATGCCTCCTTTTAGTATGATATTATTCATTTTAGGCATCGTGCCCGCATGGTTTTGCTCTTTGGCTCATCCCAAAAGGGGTCATATAATTAGGAGGTGATATATTTACTAATGAACTATCATGATGCCTACACGATTTTGCTCTTTAGCTCACCCCAAAAGGCCTCTTATCATTAGGAGATGGTCTATTTACTTATGAACTATCACATATATCAATTCCCAAGTGATGTGAGACTGCATAGCTTACTATTTTCTAGGAATTGATGACTATGACATTCAGTCCTTTTAGGCTTACGTTCTCGTGCACACTTACGATTGATATATCTTATAATAACTTATGCCTCTCTTTGGTATGATATTGTTTGCTCTGGGCCTCGTACCCATACAGTTTTGCTTTTGGACTCACCCCAAAAGGCCTTGTATCATTAGGAGGTGATTTATTTACTTATAAATCATCACATATATTCATTCTCAAGCGATGTTGGACTACACAGCTTATCCTTTCTTTATAGAGACTGATGATTGTCACAGAATCTTCTTTTCACTCCCAATCGGTGGACATACATATCTTTCTGTTCTCTTTACAACCCTTTTATTTTGTTTGCTTATTTAAATTCTTTAATCCTACTCTTTAGCAATATAATTTAGGTGGTTGAATATCTAGTCAGATCGTCATATTAAATTCTTAATTAAAGCGAGGACAGAAATTGATTTATATATAAATCTGGGCACACAAGGTCCCATTTGGTGTACATGCAGTAAATTTTTGTTGTGGCCGGACTTTGCAAATTAAGGAAATCCCGAAACTTCTGCCATTCATTTGATAAATCTTTTTCCTTGCTTTGACCTAGACTTAGTTTAATTAATGAAGATTTTGTTTACACCATAAATTAAATTCTTTTGAGTTAGTGTCCTTGTCTGTACTTGGTGAAAAATATAGTATTTTTTTTTTGGGGGGGGAGAAAAGAGATCATGTATAAACATGACACTTAATCTTTTCTTCTTTTGGTCAATAAAAAATTAAATGGCCATTTTCAGTTTTTCTCCTCTCTGGCCCGTTATATTTGTGGGTCACTACAGAAATGAGGAGTGAGACTCCACCAATGGGTCAAAATGGCCTCTTCTAGTAGTTGGTACATTTTCCGGCCAATTTTTATTTAGAACATTACCATATTTATTTAAAAAAATAAACCAAAAAGAATTTTTAATCTTTTGGAGATTTCTTCTATCATGTATATCTATAGATATATCTTACTTAAATCGCATCAAAAGAAAGAAGAATGTAGAATTGACGGAAAAAAATAATTGATAAAAAACTCGACAGTAATTGATTGATTTAATTTCTTTAGTATATCCTACTAAAAAATTATTAAAAGTAATATGTTCAATCTGACAACCCTAAAGAATAATTTTCTTTTGCGCTACGTTACAGTGCATTTCAAAGAGCGACATCTTACCATTCTGAAGTGTTAATGTTGAGATTATCTTCTATATTACCTCCTACGAATAATTTCACCAACTCATTAACATAGAATTTTACCAACACCTAGCTAGCATCACTCAAGCTTGTGTGCTGCTGTGAAACACAATCCAACAGAAAAGGCTGTACTTTTTCAAACAGTCTTAGTCGTACACTCGTACTACATGCATGCATACATATATATATATGTGTGTGTGTGTATGGTTTTTCTATGTTTGATGTAATATAATACTTAATGAACCTGAAAGATTTGTATATGATTAACACAAAATTAACTATATAGATATTTTAAGTTTATTATCAGACAAGAACCGATTTATTTTAGGATAATTTATTCGTTTAGTCCCTAAATTATATATATTATGTCACTTAAATCCCTGAATTTTTTATTTTGGTAAATTATTACATAAACTTTTGATTTTTCACAATTTTAGTCCCTAACAGAGAAATTGATGAAATATTTTTTAAAATTTAATTTATATAATCATTTTTCAACTCCAAGTTAACATAAAACTTTACAAAAATAATTATACCAAGTATAAAAATTTCCTCCTTATTCTTATTAGAACCTTTAAAAACTAAAACCTTTTAATCTTAATGTAATAATTTATGCGATAGGGATATAATTATTTATGTTAAAATTTAGAAATCACCTATAAATTTTAGTGTGAATAATCAAAACTGTCAAAAAAAAAAAAACAAAAATTCATGGATTAATTTAACAAAATCAAACATTCAAATACTAAAATAATAAAATATTCATAATTTAGAGACTAAATACACAAATTATTTTTTTAAATAATCGTTGTTACATCTTACTCAACAGAGAAATTTAATTGATAGAATCGTTAAAAAATAAAAAATAAAAAATAAAAAACAAAAACCATACACATACCAAAATAGATGGTAAGAGACATAAATACAAATACACTATACAAAGCGTCAAGTGTAAATGAGTTGAGAAAAATATAAAGGAATGGACAGAAAACATCCACTTGTGCAAGTACTTTACGAGGTCATTATTGGACCATCCAATCAGTAGTTATCTTTTACCTGTGGTCTTAGGTTCTAGTTCTTACCATGGAAATATAGACATGGACGCGTGGCCCAAAAAATATATATATATACACAAAAGGGTTTTGAAGGGAATGTTAATGACCTCAGCTAGTAAAGAAAACTTTTCTATGATTCAGTATATGACGTCCGCAGCAAAAGGGCTTGGTGTAGAACCACTTAACTCGAATAAATTGACAATAGAACCATCTTTCAAAGGCAACACACACACACACATATATGAATCAGAAGCTCTTGGCGCAAAAAAAAAAAAACAAAAAAACAAAAAACAAAAAACAAAAAACAGAAATGTAATTGGAATTTATTCAATGTAATACTCACGTGAAAGGTATAACACCGAAAATTTTAATTTTTAATTATTCTAAATCATAATTATACTGAATTAAGCAAACAAGTGGAATTGTGATTAAAAGGTGATTTTCTCTCTTTCCTTTTTTCTCTTAAAATTCTCAAAAATTAATTCTTTGTGTAGGACTTCCGCCGCCGCTGTCGCTATGACTGGCCAAGATGATTGGCAGTTCGATGATCTCGGTGGGGATGGAGTCAGATGGTCCTAATTAAGAGTTTCTCGACCAAATCTAATTCGACGAGCTTCCGGCGAGGATCCTACGATGTCTTGGTGATCCGATAATTAGTGCGGCAATCTCTTAGCTCCAATTGAGCCGATTGATTTCTTCTAAGTCGTGGTGTGTAGCGGAGTAGTTATTCCATGTTGGACAAGAATTTAGCGGGCGATGGTATTTAATATTCATACTTTGTTTTTGTGTTTTAGTTTTAATTTTGTTATAAAGGAGGTAGTTCTTCCACCACCGGTTTGTTTTTGTGTGTGCGTTCCACTTAAATTATTTTCAAGCGGTATATGTCTATGGGTTTCGTTAGTATTAGGGCTTTACGGAGTTTGTTATAGTCTCTGTACTGTTAGTGACTGTTTCTCAATCGATCAGAATATTCTATCGATTGTATATTAAAAAAAAAAAGAACTTTATACGTGTTCGATTATAGGATTGTCGAGGAATTCGAAGAATTTTCCTATCACCGAGTCTTGACTTATGTCTTTTTCATAAAACTTCATCAGATTTTACCGATAGAATTGATCTTAATCGAGGATTATGTCTCTTGTCTCACAAGGTTGTTTCATCTCTGGTATTGATATTTATACCCAATTTTAATTTAAATGATAATTTCCCTTTTAAAAAAATTATAATTATACTTATCGTTTCTATATGTTACATTGAAATAATCCTTTGAAGACTGGTGTGCAAGGGAAAAAAATTATAATTATACTTATCGTTTCTACATGTTACATTGAAATAATCCTTTGAAGACTGTGTGTGTGTGTGTTAACTTGGCCTATCTAAGCACTCCAAATTGAAATAAATAGTGATTCTCTTTTCCTTTATATATATATATATATATATATATATCTCACGTTAAAAATGATTAAAGCCTAATTGTGCATTCGAAATTGAAATAAATAGTTTCTCTTTTCATATATGCATATAGGTCGCGTTAAAAATGATTATATCGATTGATTTAAAATAAATAAATAAATTCGGTGACAGCTTATAGTTTATCAAAACTTTTAAACAATTCTAGCAATAAATTGGACCACACATTAGGCCAAACTACCGAAGGATTAGGCTGATCACGTATGGAATCAATCACACTATATATTTGTGAAAGTGGCAACTGCCAAGTGGGAAAGACCCAATAATATATATATATATATATATATATAGATTATAGAATCAGCAACATTAGCTACTCCCAAAGGTTCACCTGAAGAAGCAAACACAAAAACAGACCAAATGACTCGTGGGTTTCTAACTCGTCTTTCTTGTCCTCCCTACATTATATATATAAATATATATATTTTTATATATGTATATATTTGTGTGTGTATTAGTGCTTGTCCAAGGAGGAAGCGCTAGACAAAAGCTATGAAAACAAACATTATAAACTTTCTGCATTAAATTTGCATGTTTAATTTTTTACAGGATTATACACCAACACACCAAACTCAAAAAAATAGTAATGCATCCAGAAGAATGCTCAAGAAGACTACAAAAGATTCAAATTCCTACACGAACTTTGCGCGGCGAAGGCCATTCGAAACACGAGTGTGAATAAATTAGGACATTCATGCACCTTTCTAATAGGGAAAAAAATCATAATGAACAACATTTTCGGAACCAGAAGAGAGAAGCATTTGAAAACGAATACAAGGTGGGCATCCCTCGAGCAGCAATCAAAGGGGGTTTAACATTTGTATAGATTGATATAGGAACCGATTTGAAATTATAAAAAATGGTTCAACTTCAAAGCACCTTTTCAACCAAGCTTCTTGTCTGATCCTTTGAGGTTGATATTAAACCATTTCTTTTTGGCTGATTTATCTTTTCCGTCGGAGCCTCCATCTTCCCCTGGACTCTGCTCAGCCTTCGAATCTTCACCAGCAAATTTGCCACTCCCATTACTTAATCCGCTCACAGACCCACTATTATTCAATGTCCGGGCAACGGAAAATGAAGAGTGGATGATATCTCGTTCTTTCAGCAGCTCGTCTACCTGCAAAACGAAGTCAAAATGTTCGTTGGAGATGCAAATATGAAACATGAGGAATAACGTGGCCTAATCCATCAGCAAATCACGAACAAGACTTCAAATAGACAGCTATGAACATTCAGCCATTTCTCAGGAATCTCGTTGTCATAATAGATATAGTGATTCGGCATACTCTAAGGAAACCCTTGGTACATTATTGACGGTCTCACAAAGATTTGATTTTGGTGAATTTCCTTGAACTGTACAAGAATATGCAGAGATTGGACCTACATATATTTGTGTATGTTGGGGTTGCATTACAAATTATTCCAAGCATCTATCATAAAACTTACTGACTGCTTCTCCTGGCTGTATCTGTTGGTCACTTCTTGGAAACGGGCCAATGCCTACGAAGTATTGCGGGAAAGATTAATAAACATAAATTTGACCAAAGTGCCAGTAAAATCCTCAGCAAAGATAAAGAGGATCAAAACCTTCCGGTACTCTGTTTCAAATTGGCGAAGCTCATTTCTCTTTCTTAAGATCTGAACCTCGATGTCTCTAAGCTTTTGTGTTGTATCTTCGTATGACTTTGTACAAAGTGCTTCGATTGTGTAGGTAGCAGTCTTAAAAAAATTATCTCCTGAAAAAGATCACAGTAGAGATTAGTAAATAGAATACACCAAGAAGTTCTATTAACAGCTTCTAAAGGCAAAAAGATGAAGCAACCAAATCACAGACCATAAACAGCGAATATATGAGTGCCAGCTTTTAGTTCCGAGACCTCACAAGGTTGAAGACCTTCCAACCTCTTAAAGAAAGCAGCTTCAGGATCCTTAGCCATAGCCAACTGCACCGCCATTTGGACAAATCATAAGGCTTCAGCCACAAAAAGAACATACGTTCACACAAAAAGAACCAGCATACCGCATTTACAGTTGAATCCATCCTGTACACTTGAAAATGAAGAAAATACATCCCCGCAGATGTCACTTTGCCCGTCTTCTCACTATCTTCCTAAAAAACGGGACAATGTTACATCATTAGATACTTCAGCTCCAATGCTTGCAACTTCATAGAACATAGTAATGAAAATTACAAAACTCAATGACATATGTGATGAGTAACATCAGAGGCACTAATCTGTTCACCAAATTTGGGATGGGGAAGTCGATTTGTTATCTTTTTATTTGGCAACGCCAAGATAATGCACAACTAACTAAATGTTATTTCTTGCAATCTGACAAACCAAACTAGGACATCAATTCATGCTCATTTTTGGTAATCAAGTTAATCTTCCCATTTTTACCCCAGAAATAAAATTAATAGCAACAATGATCATAGAAGCCACGTAGCCAACCAAAAAATATCAACCCCAAAATCAGGTGCAAGGAGTTGCAATTCATACCACCTAGTGGGATAAGTAATGACTTTAGCAAACTGAATATCCACACATATAACAGACAAACCATGTCAACCTCCCAGTTGCAAAACAATAAAACTAAAACGCACAGCATTTGACTTTACAATTTACATCCTCAATATCTGCCCAATTTCAGACAGATTAAAAACGATGGGCCAAAGAAGATTTTCAATCCCCTATCTTTCCCTTTCCTCTCAGTAATCCCCTCAATCAAACAAACAAGTACAACAATAACATTTTCCTTCTATCCATCTCTTTCCCTCTCCATCCTCTCTTTTCCTTCACACCAAATAAATCATAAGATGTAAAAATCAAGTTTAACACTCACTATATGATTGAATATATTGAATCTCATAATCGATCACATGTTGCACAAGACGACTATTTGACCTTTAGGAACTCCCATCATCATACACTAATGTTTTTAGAAAAAAAGAAATACAGATACCAATCCCTTCTGGAAGTGCAGGATTCCAAAGCAGAAGATGAGCATTAAGGATTAATAAAACAAAATATCTCTCCACTACCAAGTACTGATTACAAGCCAGCCTATTTGATTACAAAGTAAGAGTAGTACAACAAAATGGCGATAGAAGCACATGCAACAATCATTAGAGGGGGGGAAAAAAAAAACAAAAACTGAATGGAGCATCGGAGGATAATAGATGGTACCTGTAGGGCCAAACCATAACCACCATTTATGTCTTGCTCGAAATAGAGTAACTGGAAATTGCATCAATTTGAGTGCAATTTTAGTATTATCTTAAAATACAATCGGGGCTAAAAAGTAGATATGAAAAGATGGAGTAACCTTAGAATAGTCAATTACAAAAATTTTTGCAACGGACATATCATTTACCTTAAATTTGCTTTGAGCATTTGAAGTAACTCGCACTACAATCCCTGTCTCAGCTTGTTGCTCGTTGATAGTTACACCAAAAAAGTGAGCGCACTGTTTCTCAACCTGGCGCAGATAAAAAATTAAGTGATAGGAATAGATCGGAAATAATTCAGAATCCGACCTGAAATCAAATTAAACAAGTACCTTTCCACTAACTGATGCTCCGATTGGAAGGGGTCTGACAGTAACAGTCCCATTTAGAGCTTCTTCAAGTACATTAGCAGATATTGTAGTCTTGATAGGAACACCCAGCTTGCTATAGACAAATAAAAAGAAACATTAAGCACTTAATGCCCAATGGCATCAAAACCCATTTACCTATAAACCAAAATAGATCACCTGAACAAAGCTGCAAACATCGTATTGACTGTTCCAAGATTTGACAAGTCAATTTCCATGTCCATGCCTTCAGCATCAAGGGCCTGAGAGAATATAAAAAAACCTTCAAAGATAAGGATGCGGCATAACTCAAAAGAACATATGTCCTTTTGAGAAAAGGGCAAAAAAAAAAAAATGAGAATCAACAACGACAAAGATAGAAGCACCTCAAATCCTGCATTATCATACTGCCTTCTCTTCTCTGGATCAGATAAGATGCTGTAAGAATATGCAACCTCCTTGAAAAGTTCGGAAGCTTCAGGATTGCTAGCATTCTTGTCTGGATGATACCTGTCCATTTTTTGGTATAAGATCACATTGCAAGAAAAATATTTCAGAGGTGAAAAAAAATGAAAAAAGAAAATGGGAGAAGAGGAAGAGCGAGAGCCACAAGAAAAAACATTTGAAATAATAATGGCTACTACTTCATCAATCAAGCATATTCTTTGTGGTATTAACATGATAGAATGGAAAGTTTACACCAATAAATGATAAACTACGCCACTTTAATCACAGAATTTCAAATTTACAAATCAATTCAAAATTATACACCATCCTTGATGAGGCCTCAAAAAACAAGCCCTTATTATGAGAGAAAAGCAACTTATAGCATCAATCTTAAGAGATGTGAAGGAGTTTAATTAAAAGTTTCTTTGCATTCATCATATGAGAGAGAATGATTCTTAATTGTCATAAAGAATGATTCTTAAGAGTCCTAAAGAATCCAAGATATGTTTCAACAAAATAAAAAAATAAAAAAAAAAAAAGGATTAGCAGAGATGAGTACAAAGGCAAGTGGTAGATGGTGGTGAGTTCCCAAAGCTGTTGTCAATATAAAAGGATACCAATAAGTTCTCTTCTCACCCCTTTTCTTAATGAAATAATTTCTGCGCTGATGACTAACACATAGATAAAACAACAAAGTGTTGCTAGAGCATTAACCTCCTATCTAGTTATAAACTTTTGTCCTCTGATACTGAGAACACTTAAGAAAGCTCCATAACTCTTTCATCAACACAACTATAAATTTTTTAGAACATGAAATGTCAAATGCGGAGTGCAAGGTCACAGCAGAGGATACAGAATCTTGCACTGCAAAGGACATCCGAAGTCTGCAAACGGAAACAGAGTGGTTTTCCCATGTTGTTCACTTGTCCCCTTATCCCGCCTTTCATACCACTTCACCTAATTTACCAAGACACCGTTGCTTCAAATATCACCTCATCGTTGCACAAAGCAGAAAGCCAGTTCAACTCTCAAGGACAACCTCAAATACATTCACCTCTTATCCCGCCTTTGACATCACTTTAGCTAATTTACTAAGACACCGCTGCTTCAAAATTTCACTTCTTCATCGCACAATGTGGAAAGCCAGTTTAAATTCTCAAGAACAACCTCAACTAGAACCACTACCCTTTTAAACAGAGATTAACCGAGGACAAAACAATAGGACAACATTGAAAAATAATGAATCAAAACAGGAAAACAACTCATTGAAGAAAGCAATTACCTTTCAAAAAATAAACTTCGTTCCAGCTCAACTCACCTTCAAAGTTACTTTTTAGCACAAAATTTTTTATGAAAACGGAAATCGTTTAACAACTCAAATGTTCGAATCAGAAGGTACTCATAGAAGATCTTCTTAATCAATCAGAAGATTAATGTGGGACCAATCAGATGTGTATATATCAAAACCCATCCCATAATTCTAGGTATGACTTGAAAAAGGGTGTTTTCATAATCCCATTTATATCATCCAACAAAGACGCCCAGAAAAAAAAAAATTCAACGCAAATATTTAGCAATTATGATGCACAAAAAGCTAACAGATCCAATTTAAGCTAATATTGACAATTTCCCATCACTTCAAATTGACACCAGACAAACAAGAACAACAAAAACAAGAAGGAAAAAAAAAATAAAACAAAATAACTGGGAAATAAAAGGGGTAGAGGGGAAAAAGACTGAAACATTACTTGAGAGCGAGCTTTCTGTAAGCGGTTTTGATTTCCTGATCGGTTGAATCTCTGGAAACAGACAATACCTCGTACGGGTCTCGCCTATTCGCAAGGGCTGAAGTTCCTTCCGTTTTCGAACCTAACCCCATCTCTCTCCGTTTCTCTCTCTACAGATTTTCTCTCTCTAGACTACTATATCTCCCCGCTCGCTTGATTCGATCATGAAGGGGGGAGAAAAAAAAAAAAAAAACATCTATCAGAGACACGAAATTCCAAGCGGTATCGGATCGCTATAATCCTCCTTTTTTCTTCTGGGATATCAAGAAAAGCAATGATAATGACAAGTTAGATGAACAAGTCAAAATGTGTTGGAAATTTCAAGATCTAATCCGATTGACGCTCAATTTCAGAAGAAAATAAAAATAACAGAGCTAGGGTTTTTGAAATTTTTTTTTTCTTTTTTCTTTTTTTTCTTTGTTTTTTTCTTTTCTTTTCTTTTCTTTTCTTTTTTTTTTTTTTGAACGCGGTAGCAGAAGATATGTACCTGATATGACTTTTTCGTTTTCTTTTTCTTTTTCTTTTTCTTTCTTTTCTTTTTCTCTCTCTTTTCTTTTTCTTGGTTTTTTTTTTTTTTTTTTTCCCTCTTTCTATCCTTAACCCCTTTTATTACTAAATTTCAGCAACAGAACTTATCTTTTGGTCAAGAAAAACAAAATTAAAAAATAAATTTTTATTGATAAATTAAAATTTTTTACTCTAATTTATGAATTAGATTTTTTTTGTGAACTTGGGTCGGACTCAATCTTTTCATCTAGAGAATGTAATTTCTTAAAGATAGTACTCATATTCTTGAAAAATTATTCTAATAATTAAAATATCTTTAGTATCGGTACTAAAAAAAAACCTTCTCCACTATAAAAATTCACATATGTATATATTTATAAATATATGTACTTTTCCTGTACACATTTTTTTTAATGCATATATATTTATGTACACTTTCAAGAATAAGAAAACATTGCCTTAAAAAATAATAATAATAAGAGAACAATTTTTTCTGAGACATATTATCTACAATTCCACATTTTGTGGTCGCACCCTTGTAAATAGTAAATACTTGTTTTATCTACTAATTTCATTTTTCAATCATTTAAAAAGTGATGAAGAAATGGAGACAGGACTTATTACCAAATTTAATATTCGTTGCACGATTTGTATCACTTTATAGGGGAATTAGAAAAGAAAACATTACTGCATTAGATTTAGATCCACTTGGTTCTTTTACCACAAATAAAGGTAAAATAGAGAAATTACAATTCCTCTCTTTATTTTCCTTCGTTAGATGTTAATATAATAATAGAGAAATTCAGGAAACTGGATATATGTATATATATATATATATATATTTTTTTTTTTTTTTTTTTGAAAGAACAATGATAACATAATTAATAGATGTATTAAAATATTCTGATCAGATCAGCACTCCTTTAATACTCTTATCACTTTTTCATTTTATTGAAATACTACTAAATAAAAATTAAAAAAGTTCACAGGAGAAATTAAAACAAAAAATTACGTATGTAGGTGCCAAAAATAAAATAAGTTGCATGCAGGAAGACCGTATTAATATAAGTTAAAAAAACAACTCAATCTTATAATTGTGAATCCAAATTGATGGGAGATGATCTAAAAAATAAGAGTTAAGACTCTAACTTTGATTGCATTTCCAAATATGTCTCGTTAAAAAACCTTTTAGTCAAAATCCAATGGGAAGAAGACTAGAAGAGAAAAAGAGTTTACCTAAAAGATCGAAAGCAGCAGTTTGACAATCTATTGAGATTAATCTTAAATTCGTTGGAACAAAAAAAAATATATTAATCGTCATAATATAATGCAATTGGTCTATTAAATAATTTCTTCATAATAGTAATAGATTAAAAAAAAGAATTATGACAACTCTAATAATAAAGAAAGTAAAGAAGCTGGCAGAAAAAAATGTGAGTAATTTGTTATTAAGTAAACTTGATCTTATTATATAAAAATTAATTCAATATACACATTTTGATAGTAAATATTATCACATATATTACCTGAGTTTTAAAATCAAAATTATCTATAAACAATTCGGAAAACAGAATTTTTTTCAAATCCCCGTAACATTAGGGCTTTGTGGTACTGATACAATCGTCTATACATGAAATATAATTAAATAAATAAATAATGTATTTTGTTCGTAGAATTTGAAAAATGCAACCTGACTCTTCTTGTTATTGATAAACCTAAATCCTAGAGGGAGAAGAACATTAAAATAGTGGTGAGCCCTGATTCTGAATGCCATTTAGAAACTGTTAATAAAATATAATTGTATAATTGTCTAATTATATTATGATTATGATTTCTAATATAATAATATAATAAAGTGATCTACAACTGTTAATACAACTAGTAATGTGATAAATGCATTGAATATTGAATATTATATTTGACGGGAGATATTAAATAAATTAAAAACACTAGTATAAAAAGATGATACAACAACCGTTTTTAACCGTCGTTGTATTTTTTCATGATGGTTTTCTAACCGTCATGGTATCCAGGATCGTGGAATCTATTTAGATTTCACGATGATTTTTTAACCCTCGTGAAATAGACAAAACTGATGTCAAGTGTTGGGTAAATAGTAACTTTCCATAACGGTTTTTTTAAAAAAACATTCATGGAAAGTTATCCTACCACGACGGTTTTCTGAAAAAACGTTGTGGTAGATCATTCCACGAAATTTTTTTTTACTCAATTCATGCAATTTCCCACAGGGCAAATACCGTGAGTTATCTATTATACAACCCAGATTAAAATAATAGCTAATCTTCAATTGATTTTATGTCATAATATACAACAATTATTATAAAAATATACACTACATTACAAAACCTAATCCTCACTTAAACAATTTAAATCAATCTAAAACTCAAAACGAACCCAAACACATAAAAAATCACACAATCTAATCAAACGGACATTTTGCCAACATGTAATATGTAAAAATATCACAAACACATTCAAAACTTTTTTCAAGAAAACAATCACCCAAAATCACAATCACAGTCAACAATAACCCAAAATCACGTTTACAATCAATTAAATAAACTTCCATAATATGTGTGGTGCAAGAGAAAGCAAAAGAGAGAGAGACTTACCAAGTACACGGCTGTGAGTGTGGTTGGCTTCGTAGTGGGATAGTCGGCGGAGGATGGATTTCGAAGAAGAGATGGAGGGAAGAGTTACGGTAGCGAGTAGAGGCAAGAGGGAGAGGGAGAGGCATGAGAGAGAATTAGTGGTGAGTCGTGGCCGGCGGAGATGAGAGCTGATAGAGAAGGGATAGCCCGAGAGAGAATGGAGACAAGGTAGGATAAAAAATAGGAGGGGTCACGGTGGAGGAGATGGATTTAGAAGGAGAGTTGGAGAGGCGAGAGTGAAAGAGGCGGAGAGTGAAAATGTGGAGGGAATGAGGGGTTTTTTTTATTATTTATTTATAAGTGGCAGATTCAAGCTACATTTAGACAAAAAAAAATTTAAAATGCACCACATACCACGACAGTTTTTGTCAACAACTGTCGTGGTATGTTGTAGTTTTTTTATTATGATTATTTTTTAAAAAGTGGTGGATTCATGCAAAATTTTGAAAAAACAAATTTTTTTTTAAATGCAAAACATACCACGACGGTTTTTTGGAAATCATCGTGGAAGCTTAGGCTTCCATGACCGTTTTCAAAAACCATCGTGGAAGAGCTTGGCAACTACGACGGTTTTTGAACTCTATTCGCGTCGTGTTTTTAGCGTACTTTCCACGACTGTTTTTAAAAACGCTCATGAAAGCTTCATCGTAGAATCTGCATTTTGTAGTAGTGAAAAAGAAATAAGTCATAGCAAAAAGACATAATATTGGGGTATTTGACCTATATATGCAAATAAAAATCGGTCCGCTCTTTATTCGGAGTACAGCATAAACTAAAGAATTCAAGAAGATCATTCAGGGTACAAGAAAATTACATCATGATTTGTATTGGATTTCAATGAAATAATATCAACGATCTATAGGGATTAAATAAAAAGCAATTATTAATCGACTCAAAAAAAAAAAATCACGGTCAATAGTTTCTCAAAAATCAACCATATGCAAATCAAACATGTGCTTATACATAAAACCAATAACCACAATGTTGAGACATGCAAGGGACAAACCTGAATCTATTGTTGAGTTTTTATACTTGCATCTCCGTGTATGTAGGTATATATATATAATACACACACATATGGGATTGAACTGTGTACTTATCAATTATTCTGTATGGCTAGACAATATCATGGCCAAGATCTAGCCTATCCTTACGTTAATGGGGAGGATAGGCTCGATCGAGTTAGAACTCTAATCCAGATATGACTTACCGAGAAAAAAAAAATGATACAAAAAATAAATGAGTAAATAAACGGCTTATAACTCAAGCATATTCAGCTTAGATATCTCGATTTTGAGTAAAAATAGCTCAAAGGTCTACATGTATGAGCTGCTTGCCAGAATTTAGAGCCGATGCAAATGTATATACCAATGCAACATTTATGCACAATAAGGCATTATTAATGTGATGATAAGTTCAAAAAAAAAAAAAAAGTGATGTTGAACTTTAAATATAAGATAAGCTTTATCATGACAATTACATAGTTTATCATTTAGCAAAAATATTTAAAATAAGTAATAAATAATTAATTTTCTTGGCATAAACACTCACCTAACTCAACAAAATCACATACTTCTTACTTTTTCTATGTTTTTAATATAAAGAAATTTTTTTAAGAATCACTACTCATCTGTACTTTGTATCAACTAGAATATTAAAATATTTCAAATAGCTCTAAATTAAGAAACAAGTCTGAATTGATAGTAGACACACAATGTTAATTCTTTTTTTTTTTTTTTTTTTAAGTTACCACACTCTTGTTTTCAAGCTTGATACTGCTCAAAACCCGACTTTTATTGGAATATAAAGGCTTGTGTTATAGTCATCATTATACCCTTTTTTTTAATGAATTTTCTTCTTTTTTCTTTTCTGTTAAAGATATTAGGAAAAATATCATATATTCCCCGTGAACTTTATTATTAATGTCAATATGCCCTATAAACTATGAACTATATCTATTGTGTCCTCTAAACTTTAATATGTGTGTCAAGTTGCCCCCTTAGTTAGTTATCGTTAATTTTTCCGTTTATTTAATGTCAAAATGCCCCATGAACTTTGTTTTTGTGTCAAAATACCCAATGATATTTGCTTTTGTGTCAAAATATCTCTCAATCTTTATTATTTGAGTCAAAGTACATATTGATCTTAAATATTTATATCAAAGTATTCCATGATCTTTAATATTTGTGTCTAACTGCCTAATTTATCTTATTTCATTTATCTAACATTGTATAATTATCTAAGTTTTTTAGAATAGGTAAAAGAAATTATTTTTTCTACTAAAAGAAAATGTATCTTTTTCTTACCCACTTTTTTTTTTAATTTTGATTATTTTAATTCAAATTTTACATTCATTTTTATTTTCTTAAACAAAATTAACTACACAACTTATGTTCATTATTTTATTATTCTAACATTACAATTTTAGTTTAATATAATTGATACCAAAATATGCAAACTAAATGTTTTTTAAATTAAAAAATATAACTAAAAATGTGTATCAGAGTAAATTTACAATACTTATTCTTTTTATGGGTTTAAGTAGACACATAAATGAAATTATTACGACTATGATTTCAAATTATGTAGAGTAAGTAAACAGCGTATTTGAAATCAAAATATTACATCTGAGTCTTATCAATTATGGTTACATATAAGTAAACCCATAACCCAAATAAATTTGAATTAAAATAAGTAAAATAAAAAAAAGGTGTGTTAAAAAAAGATGCAAATCACTTTATTATAATAAATATATACATATATACACACACAATATTAGATAACTAAAAGAATATAAATGTGGTAGTTTGAAACAAATTTAAAAATCAGGAGGTAGTTTGATACAAATATTAAAGAGTACGGGACATTTTGACACAAATACAAAATTTAGGGGGCACTTTGACATTAAAAATAATGAAAAAATTAACGGTAACTAACTGAGTGTGTAACTTGACATATATATTAAAGTTTATGGAACATAATAAATACATTTCATAGTTCATGTAGTATATTAACACTAGTGATAAAATACATTAGGAATTTGTGACATTTTTCCAAGATATTGAGCAATAAATATGTTGCTTGGAGTTGAAGATTTTGGTATATGGTCAAGTCGTTCCATTATGAACAAGGACTTTTTTTTGTTCCGCTTAAGAAACCAGGAAATTTACTTGACATACGACCTAAGCTTAATCTCCGAAGTCCAAGCTTTTCCTAATTCCAGCCAGTGACTTCTTCTTTTGGACTTTTTCTGTTTTTTTGTTTTTGTTTTTGTTTTTTTTTTTATTTTTTTTATTTTTTGTTTTTGTTTTTGTTTTTGTTTTTTTGTAAAAAAAATGTTATATGAATAGAAAATGACGGACCCAGATAACTCTAAAAAATGAGAGCTCTCATGTGATATATGGATCTCTCTCAAAATAGATTGTCCATATATCTTAATTCCTGCCGTGGTGACGGCTTAAACCCAAGATCTCTAGTCGAGAGACAAACACCTTATCACCCCGTCTGAATACTCAGTGGTTTCATCTTTTGGATTTTGTTCTAGCAAAAATGTGTGCAAGCTTTAGCAAGAAAGAAGACCAAAGTTGATCTCCCAATAGCCAGTTTCTTCTTCAAGACATCTCCAATTTCTTTGCGGCATTTGGGTATTTCACATAACAAAATTTTGCTACATAGGTCTCAAACAATCAATCATATACTAAAAAAATTAGGTAAATATACAATTTTAAAACACTTATTTAAATAAATGATTGATAATTTTATATTTAAGAAATGGCTATTAATCAACTATTGACATGTACTTTGTTAAGTTACATACCTTTATTAATGACCTATAAAAAAAATGCCATATGTAGAGACAACACGTGATAAAGTCACCGTGGGGTTGGAAGGGGGTCTTCACGCCCCATCCAGAGGATTAGGGGGAGAGCCCCGTTATTTCATTAAGGGTATTTTGGATATTTCACTTTATTAAGGGATTTTATTATTAGAGAAATTAGAAAAAAAAACGCAGTGAATGAGGGTTTGAATTTCTCTTATAAACTTTTTGATCGTCATAATTAAATTACTGCGACTGAAACAATATGTAGTCTTACATTAAGACGAACCTGTATAAAAATTTGTGTGTTCTGTGATTTTTTATTTTTTATTCTTATGCAATTTTATTGCTCTCATTGATTTAGAATTTGGACGATTCTCAACTTATTTTTCAACTTATTTTTCAATATTTGACTATGATCTATCAATAAAAAATACATATCAATATTCGTTAATCATCAATTAATCAGGATCAATTAATGATTAATTGATTGATCTTTTTTTAAATGGCCAATCTATTTACAAAACTTCGGTCATCTATTAAAATTTTTTTTTTTTAATTTCAGTTGCCTACAGGTCCTAATGCAACAATATGATTCAAAAAAAAAAAAAAAACAGTATTGAAACACCTTTAACAGACAAACCATTCAAGGAAATAAAAACACCTTCATGCTGTGAGTTAAAAACACTAGCGAATCGCAGAACACTAGAACGGATCTTACCCTCCCTCAGACAGGTCTCAGAATCCATTTTGGCAGATCAAAACTTGACAGCTTTCAAGGTGTTCTAATACTCGGGCCAACAAAACTTGTCTTGACCTAATCAACCCTGGTACACGTAAAGCTTCAAACTCAATGGCACTAAACACCAGATCGATTTGAAACCAATTGCCCTCTGCCTAATGTCAATAAGGAAAATATGTTATCCATCATTAATTGCGATCAAACACCACAGACGCAATAACATATCAGTACTATCATACAATTATATGAAACTATCAGTTTCACATTTTACCGTATGAAAAGTATTGATACGTTATCACATGTGTGGTGACTTCACCATCATTGATAATATATGATATTCATCCAAGACATGCTTCATAACAATAGAGAATCGCGTCAATTCTACAAGCTATAGAAAGCTACAAGCATAACGGCATTGGAAGCACCCTTGTGCTGTCAAGCATTTGGAGGCTCCATGTGGGTGCATGGAGGTCGAATTAGACCTCCGACTCCCATATGGAGTGTCCCTCTACTTGAAAGAACAAGAGCATTTTTTCCAATACGTGTTACATGGTAGCTCCACAGACTAATATGTGACAATTTACTGTTTTTAAGAAATTTTCTTTTGAAAGCTTTGACTATCTCAAGGTAGAACATTCAACAGCTTGCAAGAGAATATGATACAAAGAAACCAAGGCCAAGAAATTTTACATTAGCTTAACAATCTACAACTCTCAAGTCTCGCCTAGATGGATACATGAATGTCATAGCAGTCGATTTCAACTCTTGGGCCAGCGCAAGCAAACTTGAGCCTTGCATCAGAGAGAGTTTGTCTTAAACTAAAACTCAATCCGTGTGATTCCATCAATTTACAAGTTAAGCTTGGGCATAGAAACTTTGTAGAAGCTTTACAGGGGGAAAAGGAATCATCAACATGGCTTTTTAGCCTAAAAGAAAGAACGCTTCCATTTTCTACATTGACGTGCATTTAAAATCCATAAGAAGCATCAAGGTTCACCAGTCATTTTGTCAGATGATGAACAACTTTTTCTGTTTTGGGATAGGAGTGGTGCACTGTCTATGCGTGGATTGTAGGGATACTTCCAGTGTAGTGTATGTAAGTCAAATAAAAAACCTTGACAAACCGAGATGAGCTCACTGATTTGAGGTTGAGCAGTGGGAATCGGTATCAACCTTAATTACCTTGGTGTTGTATGAACCACAAGACTTACATTTATGGTAGAGCCAGTGGAATGGTGCTTTCCCTTTCTTATCACAGTCACAGCATAGTATGTCCTGCAACAAACAAAAATCAGTCAATTTTCAGACTATGAAAATGGGGACAAAGCATTCACTGTTGAATGTAAAGAAAGTGTACCTGACAGCGATCTCTGTATTCTTGCGGCAGTTCCTCAGAGGCCAATAGCGCATCAAGCATGCCAAAGTACACCTTGATTGATGAAGGATAAGCTTAGTAAAATTGGGGAGTTTGGGCTTCATTAGGATTTTAATTTCATTGGTAGTTTGTATTTTTTTAAATTAAAGACTCTTTATTTAGTTTGTTGTACCACATCAATTACGATTGCTTAAATTCTGGAAAATAAGGGGCCATTTGGAACAACCATTGGAGTTAAATTTTTTCCAAAAGTCATTTGTTTCAAAGCTCATTTCAAATCTACATCTCTTTTTCTCTCTCTTCCATTTTCGAAAGACTCTAACTTTAAAAATCCATATCTTTCTTATTCTAAGTCGAAAAAAGACATTCTTATGTAAAAATGTTCACAATGATGAGATAAATGAAATACGAGCTATATTGCATATATATTTATTCTTTTTTTTTAATACGTTTCAAATTTTCAATTCAACTCCAACTGAACACACATTTACACACATTCACTCATTAAAAAAAAATAAAACCCCAAACTCCAACTCCAATTGGTGTTCCAAACGGCCCCTAAAGCTAGGTGCAAGATTGTTTCATCAGTTGATAAGTACATTAACATAGCAATAAATGGTTGGTATTAAAGATGAGTTGAGTAGAAGATATTCATACCGACATATCTCCCATTGATTTGCTGCAGATTGGACAGATGTAGTGACTGCAAGTATATGCCTGATATGATGGATGAATTAACATGATTTAACAGCTAGCAATTTGTGAAACAGTTATCCACGGATAGAAAAAAATGAAACGACAACGAGAATTGAGAACTAGAACCAAAGCAAAGAAGTTGACAAGGAACCAACCCGGAAGCAATCAGAATGCATGTAATGCCCACAAGGAAGAGCTTTAACAGTTGCGCTTGATGTGAACAAAAAATCACAGCAAATGGGACAGTTTATTTCCAGACCTTTCTCCCGACACTTGTGATCTTGGCTTTTTATGCCCAGACAACAATTGCAGTTCATGCAATGAAAGACGTCAGTACCAAGTCCCTTTCCGACACGGCATAAGTTGCAGAAAGGGCAATGATAAACTGCCCTGATATAACATGGAAAGAGAAGAAATAATTGATGAGTATCCAGCCATCAAGAAGGAAAAATAAGAGTTGCAATAGCTACAGATTAACAAGGAACTGTTCATAATATTCTCAAAATTTAACCCAAGTACAACTCCTATCTAGGGCTACCACGAATGAAAATTTAACTGGAAACTCTAGAATCAATAATAGTTTTCTTTTTCCTTTTTTAAAATAACAAGTTCACTAACAGATAGTTGTACAACAAAATAATTCTAGATCAAAAGAAAATTACATCTCAAAATCTGGGCTTGTTTTCTAATAAAGGTTTATACCTTGCATCATCAAAAAGTTTGCAAATACTACAGTAGTACTTTGCCATTGAGAATTCCAGGCAAGAAGGTGTTTTACAGACCGGTCCAACAGGCTGTATTTGCAAGCACTGCATACACATCATTTCAACTGTAGCCTTCCTGTGAATTAATAAAATTAAAACATCCGTCCAGAATCAAGCATATGAGGCTTAGTTATTTGATATCTTTTACCTTCTTTCACAGAGGGAAATAGCATACCAATTTTAAAAAATCAAATAAAATGGAAGTTACCGTTCCATTAGGTGATCGCTGACTTTATCATCATGGCAGTAACTGCACGGAAATAACTTGCCACAGCAAGCAGCCCGGAGTTTGCAATTTCTCTTGTAATGTTCACACCCGAAAACCTGTTTCTCTGAATCACGAAATGAGGGAGAGCATCCGAGTATATCTTCTTCATTTGAACCATCAGCTGCTGTTGCTAGTGGTGACTTCTGCTGAGAAGCTATCCAGCGACTGCATAACCCATTCAATTCATTGATCAAAAACACGGGAACTGAAAAGTAACCAATTTGATTAACAAACGAACATACCTGGTCATCAGATTTTGAATAAGATAAGCTTTTCTTCTAGGATCAAGAGTTGAATCCCGTGAGACTTTTCTGATTTCTGATTGAAGCTCGTTCTCATTCATCCGAAAAATATCTTTCCATCCAGGCTTAAAAGTGATGTCACTGAGCTCCAAGCTTTCATTGACACTGGCCCCTGAAATTTAAAACTGGAGTTCATATTGGAAGAATTTATATAGAACTTGAAATCTCCTAGAAATCTGTGAAACGAATTTTGGGAAGCAGCACTTGTGCTTCTGCCGGAAGAATAAGTAAATATGGATAATATTTGACAATAACTTGGCAAACCAAAGCCTTATTCAAACCTGATGGAGAACAATTTTCTGAAGTTGTGGTACGAGATGATGCAGCTGAAGTTCCATCCCACCATTCCTCAAGCCACTCACTGAACATGGTGTTTTTTGTAGCCTGCTTCCATGTATCCATCATTTTATTTTGCTCATCATGAGTTAGAGCAGAAGTTACCCATGGCAACATTGATTGGAGAACTTCAGCACCTGTTTTACCAATTATCTGACCAACAATTTTTTCTTGTTCTTGAACAGAAAAATGTTTGTCAAACAATGGCCATAATTCATGTTCTTCCCTGAATACATGTTGGTCTAGTGTCACCCTAATGGATTTGCACATGCCCTGAAGTGTCGTAGCGAGCTCATTATACTTTCTCAGATTATCATTACAATCAATGGACACACACCTACTGTTCAAGCATTCATTGAGTTGCGTGAGCTCCGTAAGCACAGAAGAAATATCCTCAAAAAGTTCTTCTTCCTGCTTGTGGTCAAGAGTGTAGGAATGGCTGACATTATGAAGCGTCTCTTTAGATTCTAAAGCTGGAAAAACTATGTCATCCTCTGCATTGCTATGAGCTTTATAAAGACCCCATAGCAATTGGAATCTTCCTGTGAACTGCCGAAGGAACGACTCATCACAATCATTAAGCTTTCCAGATTCAACATCCAAATACTCCAAGTCTTTGCAGATGGCTTTATGAAATTTAAATATGTTATCAATAGGTCGTATGGAACACCCATTCTCAGCAGAGCTTACATCTGTTCCCCAGCTAAAAAGACTAGAGTTAAGGGAAGGAGCAGAAGGACCAAATGATGATAAACGCAAAGATTTTGCCGCAGCTAGATAACTCACTCCTAAATTACTCCTATTTACACCTAACCCGGGAACATGGCAAGACTGGTTACTGCAAGATGATTCAAGGGCTTTTACAGTGTCTATAGGGCGACAAGAAACAGTATCTTCCAATGATGCCAAGTTTCTACGCTTGACTGGCCTATTGCCATCTTCTCTATTTTCTTGAATAATTAAAGGGTCTTCCTCAGATGAAAACACAGGGTTGTACAAAGAAACTGCTTCATCAACACCTCCTCCAGTTTCTTTCAGCGTACTTGTCAAACAACACCCAGTTAAACTTGAAGATAAACAAACATTCGTTGGACGACCTTTGCATGCCCAACCAGAAAAAAGAGTAAGCAATGCAGAATCTGTTGCTGGAGCTGCATGAGATAACTCTGCAAATCAGCAAGTAGACCAGAATAAATATACATTATGTATAAATTATAATTTGAGGTATTTGAAATTATACATGACCTGCCATATGCATATTTTGAAGGAAAGAACTTGCTTCTTCTTCACTGAGTGAACTCACGAACCATGGCAACACACACTCTATCAATTTCAAGGGCATCAGACATAAACTTCGAAACAAAAGTTCCCGCTGTCTTTCAGTGCTAAAATGCTTTCGAGCAAGTGGAAGAACCTATTCATCGCAATGCACTCATTTTAGACAGCCTATGGCACAACTTATATTATTTGTCAGTCCTATTTATTTATTTTTTGTTGTCTGGGCTGAAAACAATGTAATTGTATAAATGACACACAAAGATTATGACCTAAAACCACATACATGAGAAAGGTGGATAATGTTGTTAAAATCATGTTCAGATGCAGACTGCAATTGCAAAGATGATTCATACTATCTTTCTCCTTTTTCAAAAAAACTCAATACTAAACATTTTGGACCTGCAAACTTAAGTATCAAAACTAAAATAAAAATTTTCACTTGAAACCTTGGAGTATTATTGATGATTATATAGCCATTCAGTTTCCTGCTCAAATTTATCTACAACAAGAGGTGGAAGTTGAATAAAACAAATGTGAGCAGAAAACAGTAAAAAAAAAAAAAAACGGGTTCAATGGTATCAGACCGTGACAGGTGCAAAATGCTGGGTCTACCAGCTTGTTTTGTCACCCCCAAGTATGCTGTTGCACAAGGGAAAAAAATAAAAAATAAAAAAAACAGCAGAACTTTTTTTTTTTTTTTGGGAAAATTACGGACCTCATATCCATCTTGACCTTTTTAGTTAACTGTTTATCTGCATAGGAGTACAATCCTTTCTTGGTACAGACGTCATGAACATAATAACTTCATTTACTTGGCTATTAAGACAGAAATAACAAAGATTTCTGGCTTCAAGTCTACAACTACCCTGTTGAAAGCCTTATCACCCAAAAAACAGAATACATTTGCTATGTTTGGTAGGGTGGAAAAGATGAAGGAAGTTGGATGAAAGAAAAGTGGATGGAAAATGATGTTGTTTGTTGTTTGGTAAGAAGGAAAATAGGAGGGATTAAAATTGTTCTGGGGCCCACCAACTTTTATCTTTCTAAAAGTGAGTGGAAAACACAAATCCTCCCAATGATGATTATAATTACTTTTTTGTTCTTGCTTTTGAAGTGAAAGAAAATGTATAGACAAATAAAATAGTAATTATACAACTTTTTTTTCTTTTCTCTCCTTCTATGATACCAAACAACATAAAGGAAAAGTAGAATCTTTCCTCTCCCTCTTATTTTCTTTCACTTCCACTTTTCTTTGAACTCTTGTTTTCTTTCCTTCTTACCAAACATAGGCTTAATAACAAGCGAATAACAAATGTCAGTTGTAGTACTGCTTTACAAAATCTTAATTCTTTCTCTCTCCATCTGCTAAATCCTTAGGACTACAATCTCAAATAAACTTGAAAAAAGAGTGGACTAAATTTCCATCATAAGCTAAGCTCATAGTCATATTGGAAGTCAGAAGAGACCACACACCTGAGCTTCCTCACTCTGGAAGTGACTCGAGATGCTATCCATTATCCGATCAGCATGAGAGCACAATTTTATACAAAACTCAGAAGAAGATGAGCTAGCTCCTTCACTTTGGATGCTTTGTATTAGGAACCTAAGCTTGTCAAATTGAATCTCTTCTTCTGCATGCTCATGGGCAAAAGAGATTTCAGCATCTACAGCAGGAAATATAACTTCGTCCTCAGCAATGCTACAATCAGAAAAACAAAAGCAACTCATTTGACAAGGTTTAGGCTTTTTTCTTCCTTTTTCTTTTCTTTTCTTTTTTTTTTTCTTTTTTTTTTTTTTCCTGAAAAGAACAATAATTCATAACAAAAAGAATAATGAAGTGCAAAGGAAGGAGGACAGAAAGTCCACCTGGACCACAAGGTTTAGACTACATGCTTTTTTTGCTACTTTCTCTTCTTGGTCAGGGTAGAAGTTCTCAGTTATCTACTCAGCATAACCCATTAAGGCACAAAAAAAAAGGTAAGACAGAGCTGCCGAGAACATAATATAGAAAGCCACAAGGATTTCACAGATATTGTCGCAGCAACTTTGAAGAAAACTCAGCTACCAAAATCTTAGATTTTAATTGAATTGAACTTTCAAACAAATTATGACCCAGAGATTCCTATTATGGAACAAATTCTTTTGTGCATTAGACACGATCCAGAAGATTGATACAGTTATCCACTGAAGCAAACAAGTCATTGCATGATTAGAATATCATGTTTTGAGGTGGGACAGGGGAAACCTATAGAGAAACACGGATGAAGCTGTACCTGTGATAAATGCAGACCTCCGCAATGAAATGCAGCCTCTTATAGAATGCAGCCAAGTCAGAATCTCCAGAGAGTTGCAGCTTCCTAGCAGCCTCGGCTATATCATTCAACTCTCTTTTTATAGCCCCATGCCAAAGTAATATTTCATCAATAGGACTTAAACTTGTGCAAGTGGTTGGATCACAATTCAGCTCCGTATGTTTCCTTTTACTAAAATCCAAAGAATAACATGCATAGCGTCCTTTTTCTCTCTGACTGACTAGGGCAGTAGGCGTAGAATCCTTGCACCGGCCATCGGAACCATCTTTGCAAGTTTCATGAGTATCAGACATATTTATACCTCCCATCCACGAGAAAACAACCTTCATGTTATACATGCAAAGATCAGCCTGCTTTACTTGAAACAACTACATCATAAAGGTCATTGTATGGGTCCTTACCTGTTGCAAAAGCTTCTCTTCTGGTACAACCTTGCCCAACCACTTGCACATATCTTGATGTTCATCAGACGATATAGAAGAAGAAAGCCATGGAAGAAACTCTGCCATCATATTAACAGGAATACTGCACAGGAACTGCCAGACCAGGGAGGCCTGCTCTTCAAATGAAAACTTTTCAACAAGCAACGGGAGGACCTGCCAGATTCAATTGCAAGCTTAATCCAGCATTCTCAACTCTAGAGGGGTAATTGGAATGGTACATGAATGTGAACCACCTCAGCAATGTCACTTGTTATGTTTAAAGAAACCTGAATGACTTTGAATGCAGGTTCCATTTAATAAGTTGGAGGCTTTCCGTTTAGTAAATTGTGTGTCTAACATTGGTTAGAAATAATAATTGCAGCGTGTTGAAACCACCTACTAGTAATTTTATTTGTGTTCAGTATGATACATTCTTCTAGAATTAGCATTTTGCCCTAACAACTCCCAAAGACCCGACACGTCCTTGATGCCAGATGACAGTAGAAAATCAGTATTGATGTAGAAGCAAGATAGAAGAGGGAGAATTGAGCTAGGAGAGAAAAGGTCAAGAAGAGAAATAGAACTACTAGAGAGATCAAAATAGAACCAAAGAAGAGAAAACAGAGGATTCAAGAGAGAACAAGAACTGAAGAAGAAGGAAACTGGAAATTTCAAATTCATTCATCAATCATAAACTCTGAATTGAAAACAAAATCACCAATGTATAATGGAGAAATTGAATAATAAATAATCCTAAGAGATAAATAGAATCCAGAATTCAAAATTAAATACTAAACATAAAATATATCCAAATAGATAAATATACAATTTAATTCCAAAATTCCAAATCTTGTTCTTTATCAGTGTGGGTTTCAATCTTACTGGACAATACAGAAGATGTCATTAAGGTTCAGAAATATTTTTATAGACTAATTCTAGAAAATGCTAGTAAAACTCAAACTAACATGCCACAAAGAGCCAAACAACTACCTGTTCCTCTTCCTTGGACATATGTTGGCTAATCGATGTTTGAAGTGCTCCAGTACAAGAGGCTAATTCTCTCCAATAGCTTTCTTCGTTTTCCATATTTGTGTTTAACAGCTTGAACAAGTGATCAAAAAGAACACTTTCCCCCTTATGCTCCAGGGAATAAGTTCGAGCTACATTTTTTACACGTATATCCAGTGCTGAAAAGATGACCTACAGTTTTGAAAGTACAAAATGTTAGATTTCAAGAGAACATGGAATCAAACCCCTTTTGAAAATTTAGTTTGCAAATCACGCCACCATGCATGACATGACAGTAGTGACTTTGCATACTCTTGATACAAATTCACAAAGATTTACATCAAAACCACCTTTATGACAATGATTTTCCACCAGTATAAGGTGTCCTTGTGCACATTATCATTACAAAATTATTACAAATCCATGGATTATTGCAACGTAGAAAAACGACCCATTTTAGGTGCTGTATTTAAAAGCTTTGCACCGGCAATATGCGAACACGAAAACTCGATAGTTGTAGCCGTGTGTCCTCCTTCTGAACCACGATGGAGTTGTAAACAAACCATATATCTAGATGAAGTTAAATTGAACTTAAAATTCAATACAACATCTACAAAAACCTCATATAAAGTATTCCAGGGCTTATGATCCTACTAGAAGCTTATATTTTCACTACATGAATTGCTTCCATATTTCAAACAGCTGAAATTAAGTATAACACAGGAAGATATATTTATATATATGTATATATATACTTATATATGAGTACGGCGGACTTAGACGCATCAATTCCAAGTTAACATCCACACCAAAATCAAGAAAATTCATTAGCCAAAAATAACACCTAAACAAAATCGAAGAAGCACCGAAACAAAAAAAAAAAAAAAAAAAAAAAAAAAAAAGAATCGATATTGCCTAGAAATCCAAACAGAATTTAGCTTCACAATTAAATTAACGAATTCATGGAACTTAAAAAGGACCAAACAAATCCACCTCATCCTCTGCATTGCAATGGTACTTATAGATTGCACGAAGGAAGCGGTAGCGGTCGAACAAGGGCTTGACATCGGCGGCGCTTCCGCGGCCGGTGGCGAGAGCCGCGGCGGAGCTTTGGAGGCCGTCGAGCTCGGCCCGTACGGCCTTGTGGAAGAGCAGGAAGATCAGGATTGGCGACTCGACCGACGAGGAGTCGCGCGTGCAGGCCTTCGCCGGCGACTGATCGAGAGGGTTCACCGGACCGGCCATTACCGCCACCGGAAATGGCGTCGCCATTGTCTTAAATATATATATATATATATATATATGTGTGTGTGAGAGTGTATAAATAGATGTATATGGTCGGCTTGGGAAGGGAATGTGATTGTGGATTCAGATTTCCAAAACCCTAACCATTTCTGATCTTGGAGATTTTCTGTGTCTCTTTCCTTTTTGAGGTTTTTGTCTTTTCTGGGTTTTCTATTGGAGACATAGGAGAGGCAAAATCCTTGCCTTGCCCTTTATTGCTGTCTGGGTTGGGAAGCAGAAGAGAAGTGAAGAGAAAGCGGGCTCTTTAAAAAAATAATAAATAAAATAAAAAAGTAAAAGGCAGCAAGCACGAGAAAGTTTCTAGCGAATAGATAAAACGGGGGACATATTATAGTTGACCACGTGTCAGTCACTGCTACGGTGTACCTCCATAGCAAACTCCCCAACTGAAGTTTTATTATTATTATTATTATTATTATTATTAAATCTACGTGTGACATTTAAACCTCCATTTATTATTTAAATTTAATTTTCACTAAACATTATTTTTTTTAATTATTTAAAAAAATCAATAAAATTTATAATTAAATTTTAAAAAATTAATCAACTTTAATTTTAAAATTTCATTTCTAATTAATTTATTAAACAGAGGCTAAAGTTTATTTTGAACAAAACTATATTTTATTATTGATTTTTTATTTTTTTCTGAAAAAAATTCAACAAAAATTATAATTAGTTTTTCAAAAATCAACCTATTCCAACTTAAATATTTTATTTTATTTTAAACTTAACTCGAATACCAAACACACCTTAAATGTTATAATCTTTTACCATAATATTTTTTATTTTTTTATACATAAAAAAACGATTATGTTCTCACATTTTTCGTGTCATCTTCAACAGGTAATAAACTCCAGATTTAAAGAATAAGCAACATGAGACTTGATAAGAATAAAAACTCTAAGCTTGCGTTTGGTTTCCCAATTAGAGATGAAATTTTTAAGTTTAAGTTGGTTGACTTTTCAAAAACTAATTATAAATTTTATTGATTTTTTATAAAAAGACAAAAATTGAAATAAAAAGTACAGTTTAATATGAGTTAAACTTAAATACCAAATAAAACATAAATTTACATTTGGAACAAATGTTTAGACATGAAAATTTGAGATTAAAATTTATTGACTTTTTAAAAACTAATTATAATTTTTATTGAGTTTTCAAAAAAGACAAAATCCAACCAAAAACTTTAGTTTGGATTTTTGTTCCAAACACACCCTAAGTAAGACATTTTTTCTACCATGACCACAATTCATTGCTTCAATGTTGCTCAATTGCAAGCATAAAAAATAATATTTTAGCTTGTTGTTTTTTAATTCATATAAACACGTATACATGTATGTTTTTCAGATTCCAGGGGCTGCTCAAATATTTTCTTATTCAAATTTAAATTACAACGTCACATGATACTTTTATATATATAAATATATATATATATATATATTTATAGTTTGAGAAAACGTTACACAATTCTTGAAGGACCACTTGCAAAGAGTTCTTTATTTGTTGCTTAAACGTGACAATTTCTTCTTTCATTTTGTTTTTTTTAATTTTTCCTTCAAAACGCTCAGTATCAAAAATTAATTATTTTGTATATGATTAATATAGAGTGACACGTGCATATCACGTGAGAGATAGTTTATTTATGCATTTATTTATTTTTATATTTTACGTGGAGTAAGCTTTAAACCTTGCATGCATGATAACTTGTTTGGACTGTCGTATACTCTTGTTTGTGTCAATGTCCACTTACACACTAATTGTGGATATATTCATCCATGCCAGATTAACGAATTTGGATCCATTTGTCAAAACAACAAATAAATTAAGCTTACGTTTGTTCGTCAGTTAAAGATGAAATTTTTACATTAGAGTTAGTTGATTTTTTAAAAATTAGTTATAATTTTTGTTGACTTTTTAAAAAAATACAAAAATTGATATGAAAAAGTATAATTTAATTAGAGTTAAATTAAAATGTCAGACTAAATAAAAGAGATCCGAACAAAGATTATAAATAGTAAATAAATTATCTATGAACAAAATAACAGTGTGTGATGTTGGTAAATCTTTACTAACTAGAAGTCTAGAATTTCTGATAATGACAAAAATGTAAAAGAAAAAATAGAACAAAATAATCCTCTCGCTCTATCTCCTTTTCTTTTTAATGAATTAGAAGGAATTTTTTGTACTGCTAAAAAATAAACTGAAAATGTCAATGGAAACATAAAGGACAAATCGGAGAAGCTCATTAAAACAACCTTAAGAACACAAGTTTGGCATCCAAGGCTCCATTAGTATTGTAATACCATTTAATCCTTAAAATTTTTAGAACTCGTATAATAACATACATATCCATATATGTCTAAAACAAGAATGAGAAATTCGAACTCTAATTAAATTTTGTCTTATTATATTGGTCGGTCATCGGTTCTTTTTAGAATTCCATCTCGTATTCTGATATCGGTTTCAATTTTTTTTAATTAAAATCAATATATACTATTTCAGGTTAATTCTTTGTTTTTTTTATCTGCGGTAAAAGGCGAATCCCCTACACAATATACGGGTCGAGCTGGTTAGGCTGATATATCAAGCATATTGACATATTAAAAAAAAAAAAAAAGGTGATAGGTGAGTTGATTAAAAAAAAAAAAAAGAAATTAAAATTTAACACTATTAAATCATTAACTAAGGAAGAGTGATTTGTCAAGCCGGGGTGGAGAGACGTAATGAAGCAGATGTCAAGGAAGTGCAAGGCGTAGGCAGGCACGTGACATGTGCGTGGATTGACTGGTGCCTAGATTATTAACACTTTATCCTCCCGAATCTTTGGAGTTGTTCAAAGTTACAAACCATGGGGACCATACCACCATGACTAAAATGAGCATATATGGGCCAGTTATAGGATATTGTGATGATAAAATTATTAATTAGGATAATGACTAATTAAACCCATGAAAAAAAATATTATTATTTTAATGTTGAAAAAAATTATTAAATAGGATATGTTATTAGTTGTTTTTTTTTTTTTTTATTTTGTTTGTTACTTGTATTTCATCCCACTTTCCAATATTTCACTTATTTTGAGTTGATACATGATATTATATGTATTGGGTCTGTCTTACTTATTTCAATATCATTTATGATACTAATATTGTTTAACTTGATATGTAGTTAACATTGATTATTTGTTATGTATATTGTACTATGTAGCATTGTACAATGATAAGAACATGAGATTTGTAATTGACGAGAAGATTTGTTTGTGCTCAACGTGATTTTAGAAAAATAAAAGCAAAAATGTAGAATAAGAGAATTGATAAGGGTACGTGAAACAATTATTATTATTATTTTTTAATGTATTGATAACAACAAGAGATTGTAGTGATACACTCATAGTTAATTTAACACCTTTAATTACATTCAATTTAAATTTGAATTATTTTACATTATGATTATCGCAATAATAAGAGAGCATGTCCCTTGACATAATAATAGGACATCTTATTTTATACCGCAAGTAGGCTTGCTTTTCAAGGGAAGGAAAAAAAAAAGATCATTGTTCATATTAATTAAGGTCATGTGTTAATTTTCTTCATAGTCTCGTAAGAAACTAGAAAGGTCCAAATTATATAAGTATATATATATATATTTTTTTTTTACTTAAGTTGGATATTTGCGTTTTGAGATTCCGTTGGGTAATTGGAATATCAGCACCTTTTTTTTTTTTCTAACTAAAGAAAGAAAAGGAAAAATTATTAAAGTCCAAAACATTATAATATTGACAATAGGTTTTATTCAAGAAAACATTATTATTATTATTATTATTTTTTGGCTAAACAGTTTTTGTCTCTTCAGACCATCCAACATTAATTAATGTTCTAACGTCATGCAATACTTCATTGTGGTCTAACTAAATACAGAAATATTTTTACAAATTATCATATAGTAATGAATAATCTAGCATTTGGTTGAGGACATCTTCAAATATTATATACATCAGGTGGTCATGGTTAGTTCGTCATGGGATTGCCTTGCTTCATCAGCTAATTAATTACCTAATTAATTTAACACACAGTTTGAACAATAACTTTCTAATTGTTATTTTAATGATTTTACGTGTTGTTTGATTCGTATGGCCAGATTGATGTGTACGAAGGACACACACACACACACACATATATTTTTATATTTGCGACGTTATTATATAAATTCCATGTTTCTACGTGATGATTTACAGTCAACAAATTGATTCTTATCCATCAATATAGGTTAAAACAGAGAAAAAATCAAAAGAAGATATATAATAAGATATTATTGCTTATATTATCTTTGATACATGCATGATGAGCATGAAGCTAGTTTTCTGAAAATTCAAAGAGTATAAATATACTTTATTTAGTTCGCAGTTTGAAGCCCAATTCTCTTTTTCTTTTTCTTTTTTTTTTCTGGGAAAAATTCTGCATTAATTTTGCAATGCATTAATTTTGCAAGGCGTAAGTTGGTTCTACATACGGTGTTGGATTGTACAGTTTTATTTACACTTTCTATTTCTAGATAACATAAACAGTTATCCAAATTGTTTTCTTCAATAATGTTAGTGCAGGTCGGTGGTTCTTATGTACATATATACATACACTGATTGAGAGCAAGTACGGGTAAAAAAACACAAGAAGAAGAAAAAGTCTCGTGACCGTCACGTGACGGTCTGAGAAGAACGATGCAAGACACTGTAGAAAGTATTTTTCATGCTTTTATATTGTAGCATAGATAGATATAAATATAGCTAGATATAAATATATATTGAATATTTAATCCTAATCTTGTTTTTTTTTTTTCAATTAATTAAGAGGTGTTTGGTGGAATAGTTTGAGTTGAGATTTTTAAGTTTCAATAGTAAATTTTTTTGAATTTTCAGAAAAGACAAAAACTTTTTTGGATTATAATAACAAGAATTATTCTAGTCCCCACTCTCTCTCACTGTCAAGACTTCTAAAACATCATAATTAGATTGGCACATGTTCTTTAATCCTTATTAACTTATATCTAATTGGAGATTGAAAATTGATGAAAGATGTTTAAGCCTCTTATACTACCAAAAAAAAAAGTTAAAAAGTGTTGATGTAAGAATCCTCGTAAGTTGTAAGTATAAAGTCCATTTGACAGAATTTTTACATTTTCTTTTAGTTAGTAAAAAAAGAGAGCATTAAGCTGTTTAGAACATAATTTTAAAAGAACTTAATAAATCAAAATAATTTTAAGTCTTTCTCATTTTTAGATAATGAGTAAAATGTTAGAATGAAAGTCTAATTAGTCTATTTACAAGATTTTTTTTTCAAGTCATATATTTTGTGTCTCTCACTAGAGAGTCCAGATTTGTTGTCCCATTTTCCTGACTTAATGGTTGTTCCATCAAAAATGTTTTTACAACTCATCAATTTGTTAAAAAAAAAATTCATTCTTTAATATTTTTTTAATGTAACTAAATTTTTAAATTCAGATGATATGCCATAAATTATTAGGAGGACAGCTGATGAGACAGGAATTTCGGGACAGTAGATCTTAACTCTTAACTAGAGGCTCTTCTATAAGTAAAAATCATTTTTAACTTTATCTAAACACTTCGAGAAGCAACGTCTTTTGAACCCAAGAAACCGAAAGCAACTTCTAAAAGCTCTGTTTTGAATAGACTTTTAGATTATGAATTTACATCTGAATCCATCATAAAATGTAGAGTCAAATCCCCTCATTCTCTTCTTTTCAAAAAAAAAAAAAAATCCCCTCATGATTCTCAATTAATTCAAAAAAAAAAAATCCCAATTGAGGATTTAATTATTGAATGTCCCTTGATCTCGTCATCATAGGAAATTAGCAAAGGGTTGGGTCGGTTTGCACATAGTAACAGGTTTTATCATACGCGGGAAAAAATGAAAATTCTCAAAACACAAATTTCTAATAGTGTTTTCATCATATGTTGTCATCGCCGATACGTAATATCCCGGATCATGAATCACGTGTTTTTCTTTTTAAATAATGAAAATGGGATAATTAATTGATCAAATAAATAATTATCATAAGATAATTTTGTTTATTTGAAAAATAAAAAATTATTTCATACCTAATTTTAATGACGCTTCTGATTATGATTGAAAGTGGAAGAAATGCTTAAAACATTAATATTGAAGAGTTTGGTGAAAATGTTCATTCTGAAAAATATTTTGTAAATTAATTATCATATCTTATTTTTTAAAGTTTTCCACTAGTCTTTCCGGCATGCTTAATCAGATTAAGATATATAGAGAATCTTTTCGAGCTTTTATTTATCAAAGCTTTGGTAGTACTTGACATATTTATAATTATGTGACAACATACATATATTTAATATGAACGTATAAAATTCTAATTTGTACAACACAGTGCAATTTATTAATAAGAAATGTAATATATGTATCCATACAATAAAAAATAATATATGACAGTGTGGTTCTGTAATAGAAATATTTTGATTGGTGTTCTGTCTTCTTCATTCGTCATAAGGTAGTACTACTACTTGTGAACTTAAAAAAAAAAAAAAAATTCAAACTCTAAATTTATAATAAGTCGTCAAACGTGAAATTATCGCGAGATCATATCCAAATCACTAATATTTAGCTCTCACTTGGGTCAACAATCTTTGTATAATACCTTCTCGGTTAGGTAATTTCTTCATGAGCTAGCTAAGTTGTGTTTATTAATTACAATTATATTAATCTTTAGTCATGTTTATCAGTAATTTACATCAAATTTTAAATAGAAAGGGTTATAATCTACTCCACATATCTGGACCAACATAGATTAATAATATATAACTATAAAATGTTTAGCATAAATATATTCTAGCATAGGAATAGCCTTTCCAATTTCCATAGTAGAACTTTTAGATGGAAGTATAGAACGCAATGACTTAACCATGAGCTTAAGCACAGTTTTTTTATTAATTATAATTTTTAAATTATTATATTAACCATCAATCCGATAAAATTGCTTTCCGGCTATCTTACAGAAGGAGTTTATTAAGCTTTTGTTAGTTTTGTTTTGGTTTCTACCATGTATTTCTTTTTTTCCGGTTATAGACACTTTGGTAATTTCTTTTTCTTTTATTCAATAATATTGTGAGACGGGAAAATGATGAGAGTACTAAAGAGGTATCGACCTAGTCAAGTGTGTGGTACTGATTTCTGGTTCGCCATTTTCTTAAATTTAATTATTTTTATTAATTGCAAGGCGTGGATAGTCATGCATAGCATATACATTATTCTGAGTCTAATTAATCAGCTTAAATTTCAACATAGGAATTTTATAAAATAAATTAATTGTATAGAAAAAATAATAATATTAACATCTCACCAGTGTCCCCGGCCCCATAAGAGTCTGCACCAGTAGTGTGCTGTTGTTTTTGTAATATTCTCATTAAAAAAAAAAAAACCCAGAATTCTTACGTACATTTTTGTAGACATCCAAATGTTATTTTTAAGCTGTTCTACAAAGACAAATTTGATAAGATATTCCGTTAAAAGTTTTAATTAGCAATGGAAAAGTCATGGAATCTTCAAAAATAATATTTAGCAATAGAAGGGAAAAAAAAATCAGCATGAAAAACTTATATTGAGGCCGCTCCAAAATTAAATGAATTATACGTATAATTATGACACCCCCATGGGTGAGTAGTTATTATCATTATTTTTTTAACAGGAAACAACTAGAGTATATTTGGAATACTAACTGGAGTTTGAGTTTTGAAAATATTTTGATTAAAAATAAGTTGAATTTTAAAAATGTGCGTTTGGTTAAAAATAAATTGTTTGAAGTTAACTAATGTAAAAATCTGAAAACACGTTTTGAAAAAAAAATATGGATCTTATTTCATTTATCTTGTCATTTTATATATATAAGAAAAATTATCATCTCAGTTGGATTTGAAATAAGAAAGTTATAAACTTATGAAAATGAAAAAGAAAGATTTGTATATGTGAATAGTTAAGTTGGTTTACTTTTAAAGAAAAAGGTAAAACATAATTATAAAGTTAATCCTCCAAATGACCCTTTAATAGTCCTACTTTAAAAACCTACCTATAAGCACAATTTTAGAGTTTCCATGTTAAGGTCAGTCACTATAAATAGAGGTTTAGTACAGGGAAAAATTGATGTATCTGTTGTGCCAAGCATTATTCTAGAAATGAAAATAAAAGTAAAGTGTGCACGGATAATTTATTTTATTTCTTATAAATTATTATTATTTTTTTTTTTCTGGAAGTAAGATATATCATATTAATTTCATATATATATATATATATATATCATATAATACCAGTAATATAATATTTGTCCAAATTAGTCAGCAATCCTGAACCAGGTTTCGTCATATGTGGGTTGTTGAGAGCATGATTGGGATAGTACCATTATATATATATATATATATATATATATATAATCGTGTTATACTAGCATTTCAAATATATATATGTACAATGTCTTCTAGGATAGTTCACAAGCAATTGTATTTGTCCTCAGCCAAAAAAAAAAAAAAAAATCAATTGTGCATGTGTTATAATAGACATATATATATATATATATACATATATGTCGGCGCATACGTGTCTTTACATAATTGTCAGCTACTATATATTTTTTGGTGTTCTAATTTTAGTTGGACTGATCTGCAGTATAGTTGTTGATAAATGTTGAACCTCGATATATATACATAATATATATATATATATATGTGTGTGTGTGTGTGTGTGTGTGTGTATGCAAGTAACGAGGTTTGATGTTGAATTTTTATTTGTTTCAAAATAATCTCTTGGAGCAGAAAACAGAGCTCTTTTGCTAGAAAACTAGATTTTTATATAAGGAATGAAACAATCTAACCGACAAACAGAGCTCTTTTATTATAAAGGCTAGCTCTCCTGTCTAAGTTTTAGTATTAAGAAGTCTTTTCTATGTCACGTTATTTTAAAAAATTTTAAATGTATTTTTTAATAATTTTTTTTATACTTTAAATTATCTGAGTCATTAAATAACTGAGTTATAAGGTTGGGTTTTATACAACAATTAGAAAATAAAATTTGGTAGAAAATCTAGATTAACTATTGCAAATCAGCAATATAATTTTGTTAGTTTTTTGATTAAGCTCACAACAAAAATAGTTATCTCTATTTTTCAACCAATTCAGGATTATTATTCCTTCATTTGATTTGCTCTTACAAGTAAAGGGAATTTCCACAATAAAATTTTCCTTAATACATATATAGTAGTATAAATCTAATTCTTCTATGGTAGTATTAAAATTGTTAATGTCACAATCAACAAAGAAAATATTGTTATGTATATTCAATGTCAACTTATGGAATTATATATCTTTTGGACAGCACATATTTAATTTATATAAGAATTATTTTATTTTTGAAAATTACATATATATTGTCTGATTAAAAAGTTTACACATTAAAAAAAAAGTTTGCACATTAGACGTTGTCAAAATTATATCATATTGGCCTATTACTTATCATCCAAAGTAAATAATTCTTGGAATAAAAGGTACTTTAATCATTTTTCTTTTGTTGTTTAGTTATTGGGTGAGCAATGAAGTTTGAGTCCATTATTTGGATATTGACCTATATATTCTTGTAATAATTAGGTTCTACTTTCTTATTATTCTTATTTATACAATATAGTTTTTGATTATGCTTTTGGCCGTACGCCTAGTCGTCAAAATAATTATTCTTTTTTATGTCATTCTTTAGTTTAATGGATTCTTCAGCTTATATATATTTATATGGTTATATATATATACACACCCATATTATATGATGCTTCCAAGTGGGGGATTTTAGCAAACATAAATAAAAATTAGGAAAAGCGTGATCATATATATTTTAATAAATAAAAAAAGTCCTTAATTTGGAATCCAGGGTCTTGGTGATATAGCAGGTGGGGCTTTGCATGCCTTAATATTAGTTTTGTTTCTTTGCGAGGAGGAAAGAAAAGAGTACAAGACTCTTTTTTTTTTTTGGCTTAAAAAAAGAGAGTACTATAAATACCTGTAAGAACTAACAAGTCAATATTGTGAAACAATTAAGTGCAATTTTAATTTATATATTTTTGTTGTGTATGTATATATATTTATATATATATATATATATTTATATACATATATATATATATATTTTCCTATCAGGGCCGGATGACTCACAAGTAAAATTACAAGTAAAATGATTTAACCTAATACAAAAGATTATACCTATCCAAAACCTTGTGATCTTAATTAAACATGTAAATAAAGAAAGAAAAATATTTTAGGGGCATCAACGTGTGGTACATATGATGAATCTCCTGTTATTGGACTCATTTTCTGTTAGTGTATAGTGTTAAACAATACCATTGATGTATTTTAATGTTATTCTTAAAGAAAACCATCGAAAAGCATAAAAGATAAACTTATGAATCTAAATCAAGGATAATTATAATTTAGCATCAATTTGGAAGAGTAAAACAAAAATCAACATTTGATCCTTATCTGCTGTAGTGGCCGCTGGTAATAAGTGCACCTCCCATAATGAAATTATACAATTGGTGGTGTGTATAAAATATACCAAAATGCAATATGCATAGTACCAATTATATATGGATAATCCCACTACTGATTCAATAAAGCTAGCTGGCATTATAGATTGGAATTTATATCTTTATGAACAGTTTTCATCTTTATGATGGTTATGCAATAGCTTTCAGATCGACTTAATTAAGGCATAAAATCCAAGAATAAAGTTTATCTAAACAGATAAGTAAGTGAACCCTAATTATCATAAAGAAAAAATATAAGCTAGTGAGCATATATAGCTTTGTACAATATATTAGCTTGTTCAGATTTTGCAGATCGATATCAATTGCCTTTAAGTGTGTGTGTATATACATACATACATACACACACATATATATATATTATCTATATATTAACAAAACATTCTTGAGACAATGGTGACATATATATGCATATATTATCTATATATATTAACAAAACATTCTTGAGACAATGGTGATCTTTAACTTCTATAGAAGAGATCCCAAAACAGTGTACAAAAATAAGGCCTTTGAATGGGATCCACGTAGATAGTTGCTATTATATATGATAGAGTCAAACTAAATTCAGTGCCCTTTAAACAGAAATTCAAGTATATAGTCCTTAATAAAAAGTTTCCTATGGAATCCACGTCTTTCCTTTAGTGCAAAGCATCAAATTTATGGTAAATATATATATATATATATTTATGTATAGGTGTGTGTATATATATATATATAGAGTTTACTTGATAGTTGTCTGTTCCATGGTGTGAAAAGCCAATTTATAAATACATACCCCAGAAAAGCCTGCTTCAGTATGCAAACTATTGAATTCAGTATCTTTATGCAAAAGCAACTGCAAGACGAACCGCAAATTGTTGATAATTAAGTAGTAGATAATTAAGTGATAGAAATGCAAAGACCATATTAATCCGGTTATCATGAAAATATTAGGTCGCGTTTAGTTTTGTTTCTAAGTGTATTTTGAAATGTTTCTGCACATTTTTTGAGACGTGAAAACGAAAATGTTTCCTTATAAATAATGTTATTTATGTTTTATTTATGTTTTGAAAAGAAAACAAAAAATACCGAGATTTAGTTCTTGTGAAAAAAAATGAAAAACAGTTAAAAGTTGATTTCTCATTTCCGTTTTCATTTTATAGCCATATAATTTAGCACATATTTTCAGAAATATATTCAAACATAAATCATCATATTCTTTCTTATACAAAAATCAATTTCTTTAAAAAGATAATCAAACACAATTTCAAAAATAATCTCAACATATATTCCCAATATATTCATATTTTAATTTACATACCAAAAACAAAATTAGTTTCAAAACAAATAAAAATAATACCAAACAGAATCTTAATCTTTCCCCTATTGAGAGCTTTTTTAAAAAAAAAAATATATTTTCTCTTCTTTTGTGCTTTAATTTACTCGTGTTCATGTATTAGGACTGAGATACCGGATACAATGTACATGATATTTTGCTTTTTTGTCTACTTGCTAATTAATTATTTTATCACTCCACAACGTTGGACCCTTTTGGTGGAACTGAAAATGCTTCTGTTCATGCATTCTTGCTACCTACTTTTGTTGTATTATATATGGATTAGTTCAATTAGCCAAATGAGTGTATATCTCTTAAGTTGGACTTTCTAGTATTTTATTGTCTTTACTTTGTGTACGTGTTGTGTGTGTAATATATATATATATATATATATTTGTTTGTGGACTGTGTGTGTCTCTCCATAAATATATATACCGTATATATAAATAAAGATACACACACATATAATGAGGTTAAAGCATGATCATGAACAGCTGAAGCATGCACCCTATTTCATCTTTTGTGACTAGCGATCGAGGTAAAATAGTTATTATGTGGAGACAAAGGGAGGAATGTTTAATGAAAGCACTTATGGAAATTATATATATATATATATACACACACACATTATATATATTTACTTCATGATTTTCCTTAAATATGGCAATCGGTTATTCTACCATTTTATCTTGTTTCTTGATCTTAGATACTGCATTGGGAAAACTTGGAGATAAAGCTAGAATTAATGGTGCACTTACACACACACACACTCACACACCCCCATATATATATATATATATATATATATATGTATGTATACCGGATGACTAGATAATGCACATGACTTGGAATAGATATGAGTTACTTTAGATAACGTACAACTTATTAGAAGAAATGTGAGTTGGGCCATGCAGTTTAGACCGGATAATATGGGGTGACCGTGAAACCAAGCACCGCTATATATATATATGTGTATATATATATATATATATATCCCATTTCCATAAAAATCATTAATTTGGGCAAGTCCAACACTTATCATGGAACAAATTCCAATACTTTAGTTTTCCGCACCGTCATTGCTCAATAATTTCCAACATAGTATTCTTATTTGACCTGGTGATTGAATCCCAATATCTCAAAATAACGATCGTATGTGATCTAAGTGGGTTGAATTATATTTTTTTTCAGTAATTCCCTTAAAACACAGTTATATTAAATTACTAGCTTAACTTGCATGTTAACAATGTAACTTTTATTAAGTTAGTTTGCGTACAAATCTTATCTTTACTCTATATTAAAATCATGAACGGACACTTTAACAATGTCTTTTGTATCCTCCAATCTATCACGTGGCGGGAGCCGCCTCGTGGCATTAAAAAAAAAAAAAAAAAAAGAGGCACTTCAACACTGTCATTTCGTCACTCTTCATAGGCCCCATGCTCGCCAACTATTTTCATAAAGGTGACCAAGAAGAATTATCAGCTATAGTTCATTCTGTTTCTATGGAATATTTCTTTGCACAATTGTATGGAATATTACCATTTGTGTTGCATTCCATTCAAAAACTAGTGTCTTCCGCGAAAGAAACATGATAGAATGTGTATCATTTCAATATCGTCTTGATTTTTTTTTTTTTTATCTCGGTAATGTTTGCATTGACTTACATTATATAGAGCAAAGTCAAAAAGGGGAGCAGCACAATATTGCAATTAATTACATTATATATATATATATATATATATATAAATATATGGAACTTCTCAGCCAATATATAGTCAGTGCTTGTACCTAATCCATCAATAATGTGCTTTCGGCCAATTTCTTTTTCCCATTTTTTGTTGCTTAGATCCATTTTTTCTTTGAAATTTCTTGGCTCCACAGTTCTAATTTATCCACATGAACTATCCTAACTTAGTGAATGTTGTTAGCTAGGCTATATAGAGCATAAAATTTTCCATTTTGTCTTTCCTTAAATCTTATTACCATCTGATTGATGTGGGATTCTCCATAATTGCTATTCACCTTAAGAGAGATAACCAAAGGGAATATAATATCTAAATATATAGTAAGAAAGTACTAATTAGCGGAAAGGAAGGAAGGATAGATGATCATGAGGGTATTAAAAAAGTGCCGATCTAATCGAGATGAGTCTTATTAAAAAAGAAAAAGAAAAGAAAGAAAAGGGGGGAAGCTACAGTTGTACAAGAAACACCATTGAATCAAATTGAAAATTATCAAAATCTTAGTTCAAACTTTGTAGCAACTTCTGTGGTTAATTTTATGTTAAATATAGTGGAATCTGTAATCATAGGATAATGGCAACTATAATAATTATAAGGTAGGTGTTGATGATGGAGTATTCTATATGCCTAATCAAACTTTTGCACTACTATTAAAAAAATAATTAAAAAAAAACTTTCAGTTTTGCACTATATATGAATAAAAAAAAAAAAAAAAACTCATATTAGGTCTAATGGGAACTTTTGGACAATCTGTGATTCTGTGGACAGGCGAATAATCTTATCACTATATATATATATATATATATATATATATTATTTAAAAGTATGTTACTTTGTTTTTCTTTAATTTCCACAAAAATATAGCGTGCAATTTGCAAAGTCGATGGGCTGGCACAACATGAGTGGGCTGGGGTCTCAGCCTCAAGGGGAACTTTTTACATCTAGGATTTTAAAAGGAGTAAACTTCATGAATGTCACACAAATGAGGATTTTATAGGGTTCTACCACTCTAAAAGATTGATCATAATCTAGTAGATATCTTCGGAATCAACAATGACCACCAACAGTCAAAGTAATGGTAAATTAACACTAGTAACTTACTAGATTAATTCATGACATCTAGTAGAATACTATTGGTAATTCACCGGTAGATTAATTTTATTAACACAACTTTCTTATTATTTTAGTTTACAAATGTTATTCTTATTTGTTTTCCGGTTAAATTAATCATGAGATTTTCACTTATTACACATCTGTATCACACCTTTTTAAAGAAATAAAAGGTCATCGAGCATGAAAGTAGATTATGATTTGCTTTATAATTAAGGCATAGGACTAAGATCTTTTCGAAACTTGCTCTTATTTGGAGTAAAGATATAGATGAATAGACACATCTTATAGCCTTGATCGTCGAAGACTTGTACTACTTTCTTTGCTATAATTCGATTACAACGGTCCATATTATAAATGTAATATCTATTTTTCTCAAGATCTGAAGTTCTGATGCCAAGTATTCGATCGGAGGTCTTAACCTTAATCCTTATATCCATCCTGATACTCATATAGTATTCCCAAATTCTGGGGGTTATCCACTAGTACAACACCCATGGGCAAAATTTAAAAATGTCATTCCCATAAAGCCTACAAAAATCAAAAATAAAAAATTATCTCAGACATAGAGTGAGTGAAAAAGAGAGGAGAGAAAAGGAGAGAAAGGAGATAGAGGGGAGATAGAAGGTTTAAAAAAAATATATAATAAGTAACAATCTAACAAAATCGGAGTAAAAATGTCTTTTAAGAAAAACAATAAGAAGAATTATAGCCAAAGGTCAAAATTGTATTAAACGAGGACTTGAGTGGGTATGGAGAAGACCCCCTCAATTATTAATCTCCGATCTTGCTCTTTTTTAAGGGGCAATAGAGACAGAGCATTGACATATAAAATTTTTAGTAAAAAAAAAAGAGACTTCTTGGGCTAATGTTATTCTTACTCCCAATCGTAGAAAGGGCTCAATTGTCTTTTACTTTTATTTTTTGAAAGTTGAAACTTTGTTGGTATTATTACTATTATTATGACGATGACTACTATTATTCACGGTATAAAACTTCTAGATCTCACTTCAAAAAAAAAAAAAAATTTCTAGCTCTCATTTATTTATTTATTTATTTATTTATTTATTTTGCTTGCAAGCTCTCACTCATTAACAAAGAAAAATAAAAAGAAAAAGAAAAAGAAAAACATTCCTAGATTGTGAAAATGTAAGCTTGCACCCAAATGTTCATGAGACAACAATACTAACAGGGTGTTTGGAGTAAAAACTCTAATCTAAAAAATACAATTTATTTTTGAATAAATACTCAAGAGTCAATAAAAATTTTAATTAATTTTTTAAAAATTAAACAATTCCAACTCAAAAAATTCATCTTTAAACTTTATACCCAATGCATATTAAAGATGCCCCACAAATAATAAGGCCCCCTACCAATCAAACCAAACAGAATCATTGGATTGCTCCCATGGTTCTCATGGTATAAAACAAGATTTGATTCCTTTGTTTATATGAAATGTCTAATCTGATTTAGACCTCCCAGCCCCGACTAGACCTAGGCCCTGCCCCCCCACTCCCCACAACCCCACCCCAACGCCGAGCTCAGGCCCCCCATCCTGACGTGACAAAGGCTCCAGCCCCCCCCCCCCCCCCCCCCCGATGCGACTCAGGCCATGCTAGATCTTGGTGTAATAACCAGTTTTTTGTACAAATTATGATTTCGGTTATTTGAAATCAAAATTTGTATTATGTGTGCTTATATGAAATGTCTAATCTGATTTATCAGAATTAGAATTTATGTATAATTTTTATTCCGATCAACGTTTGACCAGAAAAGAATTTAAGATATGTTAAGACGGTACTGCAGTATAATAATCAGTATGAAATTATATTGTGTTAAAACCGTCATTACGGATGCGGAAGTGAGAATAAGGTACGGGATTATTACAGAAAAATCAAGCTCAATATTTAGAACAATAAGGCCGAGAGATTTCAAGATCGGAGAAAATTTTGACACAGTCCAGTTAAACATAGATGAATTTTGGACTGCGGTTCAGTATAACAATACTGTTTTTAGTTAAAAACAGTATTGATTTTATTCATACTAGTATAATATTGGACTGTATTATGGAAGATAAGCCAAATGGCCCTTAGTCAAGTGACACCTCATCACCAAAGGATAATTAATCAAATTTTTGGAATTTTTGGAAAAAAAAAAATTATGGAAAGTATTATATAAGTAATCATTACACATAAGCTTACTCACCAAATTACCTTCCCTTGGCCGGCCACCTTGCATGGAGTGACGAACAAATACATATTTGTGGGGGGATTATTATACAATTTTGGAGAAAATCAAATCACCTATAAATAGGTGTTGTATGAGAAAGTTGACCATTTTGGTTCTACCTATTCACTTTAGTTACCGACTCTCCCACAAAAGCCGAACACAAAGGGAAAGAGAGAGAGAACAAGGCTTGGTCGGATTTTTGGAGAAGAAAATTAAGAAAGAAAATGTTGGATTCAAGCTTAAAGATTATCTTCCAAGTTCTTGAGGTAAATCCTCTAAATCCCTAAGTTTATATTCAAGTATGGAGCAAGATTTTTATGTGTATTTCCAAGTATGAGATGTATAGAGCATAAGCTTATCTTCTCTATTTTCTTTATGGAATGGTTGATTGAGCTTTGATTGTGCATGATAGGCTTTAGAAAGCTTGAATGGTGTGGTTGGTTGTGTTTTTTTTTAATGATGCTCTAGAAATTTCATGTTAAGGTTATGTGCTCATTAGGTGCTCGTGAAATGTACCTAAGCTGTCTAAGAATGTTTTTTTTTATGTTGATGATGGAATGAGAATGCATGATATGTGGAAGGTTTTAAAAACCTCGAAAATCCTAAAAATGGTAATGTTTACCGTTAGGGTTTACATGTTATTAGTATGGTTAGTATGAAATATATGGCAAGGGAAATGATAGTAAATGCATTGCATGCTTGTTGTAAGCTCACGGTTTTAACCGTTTGAGGTAGTGTGCGCGTAATTTTACATACGAAACATCGAAATCGAAAAACTGCCAGTTTTGGACAAAACAGGGCAGCAGTCTGGAATGTCAGTTTTGAGGCCTTTAGAGGCCGAATTTGGAAAAGGTCAAAAACAAGAAAGTTGTAGAATAAGGAAAATTCTAGGGGGCAACACAGACCGTTTTCAAAAATTAGGCTCCAATGGCCTCAGTTTTAGCCAAAACCTGACCTGGGCAATACCGGGTACACGGCCAGACAACTTCAACGTGGTAAATGGGTAAGTTAAGGGCGAAACTAGGTTTTAAACAAAACATGAAAGTTGTAGGAATATTTAAGATCTACAACTTTCATGAAGAAGACTTTTGCAAATTCAAAACCGATTTTCAAGTAAAACTGAGTTTTAAAAATAGTGTAGGATTTGACAGTTTTTGCACATGCACTATGGATTAAAAATTTTGAAACCATTTTCAGAAGCAGTTTTTAGAATTTTATAGTTTTACTTTTAAAATAAATAAATAATCCTAAGTAAGGATTTATGATAAACTTTGGACCTAAGGTTACTCCTAGTAACCTAATTAATTACTAATGAACCTTGTAATCCAGGTTTGTTTTATGAAAGTAAACCAATTTATGTTTGGTTGTTGATTGGGTTATGAGCCACAAGGTTACACTTAGTAACTAAATAAGTATTGACATTTATTCTAACAAGGACTTATTACTGAAATTTTAGTTAAAGGTTGGTTTAGACACCAACACTAGATGTTACAAGTTATGGTAAGAGAGGTTGATCCTTATCTTACATCTTTTTGTAAACAGGTAACTAACTGCTGTTGCAACTCATTGGAGTTGCAAACTTTCCTTCTAGCAAAAACCAGTAAGTACAACTCCGCCTACAGCATAGGCCGATTGTTGATTGAATGCATGTTTTAAAGTTCTACGTTGATGCATATGACTTATGATTTTCATTGTGACATCATGAAGCATGTTCACTATTTATGACTCATATGGTAAGAATATGACTAAATTTCAAGTAAGAAACAGTTTTAGGATTATGTCATTATGAAAGATGAAAAATCAAATAAGTTGGCAAGTTAAGTTGCCTTGTGTCGTACCGACCTGCTCTAGGTCAGGTTTGGTCCGTGGTTTGAGTTGATTGGGCTGGCCGCCCCAACCATTCCATGGCAGCGCGCCACGGTACGAACACTTATGATACGTAAGGACCCAGAAAATATAAGCTAACTTAAGAAAGCATAATCAAAGCATAATTGGTTCATGCATTTCTTTATTATGTTACGTTTTGCGGATAAATGGTTGTACTTGCTAAGCGAAAGCTCACAACTTACATCTATGCTGTAGGTAAGTTCCCTACCGACAATGTTTGATACAAGAGGGTGGAGCGCTGCAGAGGTGTCTATGAGATTACGGGCTGGGAACTACTGCACGTTTTGTTATTATATATGTATGTAGTTTTATTATATATTTTTAAGTTTCAAACACGAGTGTTTGAGTTTGTACTTATTTATGTTTATGTTTATATATATGTTTATATGTAAGTATAAGCGTATAAAAAAAAAAAAAAAACTCCGAATTTCCGCTTAATGAATATGTAAGTTATGTAAGAAGTAACGGCCTACGTAAGGTGGGTCGTTACACTTGGCCTCTTGCCCCCGGAAACCTTGATGACGGCCCCCCCCTCCGGTGAGCTTCTGCTGTTCGGAGATGGTGAAATCGCCTCCCTCCGGCGACCTTCCACACACGATAAGAGAAGAGAGAGAAGGGGAAGAGAGAGAGTTTTTTTTTTTTTTTTTTTAAGGAAAAAAAAAGAAGAAATCAGGTGTTTTTAATCTCAAATTTACATAAAATTACAGTAGCAGATTTTAAAAGTAATTCAAAAATAGCTTTTAAATGGGTAACTACTGATAATATTTCTTAAATGATCTCCACAGCAGATTCTCTCCGAAACATTCACGTTCAAAGTTTTCCCCAAAAAAAAAAAAAAAAAAAAATCAACCAAGACCAACGGCCATTAACTAACCCCAACTACCAGCCGTTCCAATTAAACCTTCCAACAGCCGCCATAACGCTCCTTGCATCGTTTTAATCGACCGAGTCTCCCCTACCGGCGCACCATTGTTTTGTGCAACCGCCCCGATAATCGTCCACGTGTCAAGCCCCTCCCCTCTCCAACTCTTTACCTTTCCTTCCCACTCTCCTTGGTCTTCGAGCAGTCGTTTCGAGCTCTGCAATTGCGACTCCGATGGCGACGTACAACCTCGCCATCATCCTCCAGAACAGTCAAAACGACGCCGAATTCCTCCTCGTGAAGCAGAAACGGCCGCCGAAGTTCGGCGACGAAGAGTACGACTCTTTCGCCGATTCCGATCTCTGGGACTTGCCGTCGACGCGGCTGAATCCTCTAGAAGGAGAGTCCGAGCCTCCGGTTTCCATTGACGACGCCGAATCGTGCTCGGAGAAGATTGAATTGAGCAAGTTCGATTTTAATTCGGCTCTCAAACAGGTACTTCTGAAGTTACTTGACTTCTTCTGAGTTTCGAACTTTTGAATTGTTGTTGAATTGATCAGTTTAGGGTTTATAGGTTTCGGAACAAGTGTTCTCTGGGGAAGCTGAATTGGGAAATTGGAGGTTCTGGAAATTCATCGAGGAAGCTGAGTTTGGACCAGGGCCTCCTGTTCAAACTCTTTTCATTTTGGGAAATTTGGTGTTTGGAGATCCCAATTTACAAGGTCTACTCGTACCCATTTCGGGGCTGGAGCCACCCATGGCCGTGTGGGCGTTTCCGTCCCAGTGAACTTTTCATTTTTTTTTTTTAATCAATTTTAACTCGAAAAGTTTTATTTTATTTTATTTCTCATTTTATCCCCATTTAAATTTCATTATCCCTATATAAGTCCCCTTAAAAAACTTTATCTACGCTCTCACTGAAACAATAAGCAAGCTCCAACCTTTTGTTTGTTCTATTATAATGTTCTATGAATTATGACCTTAGATATGTTACTGCTTTGATTCTTTGTCTATGAGTGAGAGAGACAATCTGATGTAGCTTACTAGTCTAGAATTAATGTACATATATATACATATATATATGTATATACATATATCTTTTTGGTGTCTTTTGGTAACCAGGAGCTGAACTTGAAAAATGCAATGCAGATTCATCTAAATGGATGTCTGAACAGAGTTGTTTGAACTGGCTACTGGATGTGAAACCGAGTGGTGACCGTATTGGGCCATTGGTTGTTGCTGGTCTTGTGAACGACTCTTTGGAGTCTAGAACATGGAATGTTCCTAACGACTTAAATTGTCAGGTTTGTTGTCTTTTGACTGGCTGCCTTTCTAAAATGGAGCATAAAGACTATATTCGTATATTGTTGTCTTCTCTTTTCCTCATTGCCTTTGTTCGTTTACACAAACTTTTGTTTGGTTTGTTGAAAGTGATTTACAATGCACTGTCAAACTTCTTGCAAGAGGGCAATACACTTAGCCATAGGAGAGCAAAGGCGATAAAGTTTTGGATTATCAGACGAAAATATGATTTTATTCTTTTACTATAAATGCACATATATATCTTTCAAAGAACTGTATTGTTCACCGTAGTGCCTAAGATCACTGCTCACAAATCACAATAGTTGAGTCCCACATGTGGACTGCGAAATTGTTGTGTTAGGCACCACACAATGCTCTTAATCTTTTTTGTTTTGTACTCTACTAACTGGTTTTTTCTTTCTTCTTTGTCTGCATTGTATAGAACTATCTTTTGAGTAAATTCCTGTTCTCACTTTCAGGAATATCCTCCCGGTATTAAAATTGTACCCATGAAAAGTGGGACGCTAAAACCATTTACCACAACGAACTTGGTTGTATTCGCACCTGATAATCATTCAGTTGACTGTGATGATACTAGTTTTGTTGCTTCTGGGGATGCATTGATAGTAGATCCGGGATGTCACTCTAATCTCCATAAAGAGGTACAATCATACGCTGAGGACACTGCTCTTTTGATTCTTTCACAAACGAATTCGAGCTTGAGCTATCATTTGCGTGGACTGCTAAAAGAAAAAGAGTTTACTCGTCTAAAAGGGCTATTCTCTTCCAATGCTTAAGTAATTTATTACTTTTTAGCCTTTTAATGAAAATACTACCTTTTATTTAATCTGGTTACTTTGTTAGGACTTTTACGAGTCTATCAGATTTGTTAAAACTTGATTTCAGCTATGACCAAAAGATTTCACTTCGGATTTGCCAGATGCAGATTCCTACTAGCTTGATCTGTTTTAGCTGTTTTTTTTGTTCGACTTGTGCCTTTGTTCATGCTACATAGAGTTCCCTTGTTCATCAAAAACAAAATTGACATTATTGTTTATGTGTTCAGCTCAAGGATATTGTTGCTTCTTTGCCAAAAAAGTTGGTTGTCTTTATCACTCATCACCATCACGATCATGTAGATGGTAAGTGTTGATAAGCAACCAAACATGTACTAGGAGATCTAATACCCATTTAGTTGTTTTGTCTAATAAAGTTGACGAATTAGCTATTTCTTTATCATGATCATATATATTAGGCAACTGGGGACCTGATTGGCTCGTTTTCTCCTGATTGCAAAAATTGAGAAATGCGAACTAACCTATTAGGTCCTGTTAAATTGCTATAATTTGTAGCCTTGTATCTTAGCATTTTTTCCTGATTGCTCCATTTTTTTTTTCCAGGTTTATCTGTTGTCCAACAGTGCAATCCTAATGCTGTGTTATTGGCACATGAAAATACCAAGCATCGCATTGGAAAAGGTTATGATTGAATATTTTTAGTTTCCATTTATTTTCTTATGTTTCCTCTCTTTCTGTTATACTTTTCTTTGCTTTATTCTTTTGGGGGTCAGTGGAGACTGCGAAGTTTGTACTTCTGATGGCCTTAGATTCATGTGTACTTCAAGGAAAGTGTTTCCTATGTCAAGTATGAATAGTCCTATGTATTCAAGGAAAAAAGCGATTTAAACTATTAGTAATTTAGTCTTTCTGTTGCTTTAAATTTAATTTTTATTTTAGTGGTTTTCCTTGATGGCTATTCTTCCCTTGGTGATTCTATTATTTTGTTGATCGTCTTTAAAAATGGTATTCTGGTAAAATTGATACACATTTTGGTTCCTTCTAACATGATGTTGATGGATGGGTACCATCAGTTTTTAGAATCACTGAGACCATTTGGTATTTTACCATCTACAATATGATTAGTTGGTACTGATTTAAAATTTTTGTTTAGTTGTATTTCCCAGGTCTTTTGTACTAATTCCTAATCTGGTACTGCAAGCTTATTGTTTATAATATCATAGTCTCCTTTGCTGACACATGGCCGATCTTTGGGATATACTTCAACTTCTTGTTAACTTCTAGATTCTAACATTGTAGTCATTAATCGACAGATGTCTGGTCTCTTGGCTATACTTCAATTTCTGGAGGTGAAGACATTTGCATTGGTGGTCAGCGATTGAATGTTATTTTTGCTCCGGTACTTCTTACTTGAATTTTTGAAAATTTTAAAAGTGACTTGTTTGTCTTTATGCATTAGCTAGTTTTCTTTCACAAGTGGCCATATAGCTCTTCTGACTCTGCATGGTTTTTGCTAAAAAAAAGTGTAAAACGTTCCTCTTGGTGATACCATATAAACTAGGCTCGTTTCATGTAATACATGTTTAGAAATAGTCTTGAGTATTTCATTTTCCAACAAGTATCATTTTATTTATTTATTTATTTTTTAATGGTTGTATGAGTCATGGTTCCGAGACCTAGTTTGCAAGTCTACAAACTACTCAATTACACAACCAAGCAAAACAAATATAAGAGAATACAAGTTGCGATAAACGGGACAGGAACTCTAGCCAACCCTAACTATCTTCAGATATTTACAACTTAAAAGCAAAAATGCCATATATCTATCACAAGAACATGCTTCTACATTGCTGTCTCTGGAATTAAACATCTCTTCTTCATTCAGGGACACACTGATGGTCATATGGGATTGCTTCATGTCCGTACAAACTCCATTGTTGTCGGTGATCATTGTGTTGGGTAAGATTCAGTTAAAGATAATGCTGCTCCATTGAAGGGTTTTGATTTTCTGAGAGATTGAAAAATAATTCTCGTACCATCATGACTCATGAATGGTACTATAGTATATCAGTCTGTATCTAGTTGCGGTGTGCCCGAAATTCCATGCAATTTGCAGATAATCATCTTAGATTAAATGCAAAACTCAAGATCTTAGGTGTTCCATATGCTTTCACTCCATTGATCATGGAGCTTGAAAAATCCGAGCCTTCTACTTTTAGAACTCATGCTCGCACATTATTTGAGTTAATATCCTATGGTGTCTAGGAGATGGTCCTTTACAATATCATTTTTTCAGCCTTGGAGTGTAATCTCTCTCTCTTTCTCTCGCCCCTCCTTATACCATTCTAGTTTTGACCAGAATATTTAAATAACATTTGCTTTCAATTTTCAATTTCCTTTTCATAAAAAGTTGGTTATTTCTATTCTGTCAATTTTTTTTTGCCAGAACTTCATTGCTAACAATCTTTGTGGATGTTTCAGTCAAGGAAGTGCTATCCTAGACATCAAGTCTGGTGGAAATATGGAAGTAAGTGCATTTAGATATCATTTTCTATGTTATTTATCATGTTTGAAATGTCCTTTTATGGTTCTTACCACATCCTTCTATTATTTTCTGCAATTGTTCCTATTGTTCACATCAAATAGTAGCCGGTATATATTACTCTCCTCCATGTAATCACAATCCAGTTTTCTCAAGAACTTCACGTTCTGAAAACACTGATGTTGTGCAGGATTATTTCAAAACAACATACAAATTTATGGAGCTTTCTCCACACGCGTTAATCCCGATGCATGGGAGGGTTAACCTATGGCCAAAGCACATGCTATGTGGATATCTCAAGTATGAAATAGAAATTAGTGTCTATTTTCTTCTCATCATAACATATGCTCCATCGGTCCCACTTTTCAGGGAAAAAAACATTAAAAAAGGAAAGGAAATTGATTATTGATTTATCATTGGACCTTAGAAAATTATTTTACTCTTTCAAATATCATTCTTACCATTGGCTAAAAACTTCGTACTAGAAATGTGATATCAGGAAAGTAAATTCTTTGATGAAGTCCAATAAATTGTGTTTTTTGGCCAGCTTGATGTTCTTGCCTCAGAAACTTTGTCAATTCTATTAGATGATGAGCTACTGAGCCTTGAAATACGTTTTTTTTTTTTTTTTTTTTTTTTTTTTTTTTTTTTTTTTTCAGGAATAGAAGATGTAGAGAAATTTCCATATTGAAAGCGATAGAAAATGGAGCACACACATTGTTTGAGATACTTGCAAAAGTATATTCTGAAGTGGACCGTCATTTTTGGATTCCTGCTTCGTATAACGTTAGGCTTCATGTAGAACATCTGGCACGGCAAGATAAGTTGCCAAAGGTAATATTCCGACACTTCCACAAATCTGTTCTGTTCAATATATTAGTGCATATTGACATGCTTAAATCATTCTTGTCACACAAATTCTACATAGAGAGGAACCTAGGATTTAACTTGTGGTTGCTAATGTTGTTTGTGCTCATTTATTTTCTTAAGAACTATGGTTTAATCTGCAAACTTGCATGAAATGGAGATGCATTCCTTTCTAGAATCAAATTCCATCCAATGATTCTTGAGAAACTTGCAGGGTTTCTCTATAGAAACTTTCAACTGCAGTTTGGATACTTTTGCTGACGACTTGGGTAAATTTGAATCCCAATGAGGAAAGCCTCTCCCTTTCGCCTGTTCTCCAGCTACCTTATTTTAGGTTGGATCACTTTCCTTGCATTTTCCCCAAAAATTGCACTGCTCTGCTGATCATACATTATGGATCTAAATAATAAAAAACTTTGTGCAAAACATTGCTCTGCATATTGTTTAGCTTATAAAAAGCTTGTTTGCATTGTTCTGTGTAGGAATTTTCCATTCAGAAGTTTCAAAAAACATGCGGGCTGCAATTCTATTTGCGGTGGGGTGTGGCATACCTCACCGGTAGGGTCAAGCCACGGTTAGGGACATTGAAATTACTTATAGTTGGTGTTGTAGCTGGTTTTGCTGTGCTTCACTCAACTAAAAACAAGCTTATTTCCAACTGAGATGATCAAAAGTAAAACAAACTTTAATGTTTATTATCACATACAACATAGTAGACAAACATATATAGTTAAATATAGTGTGTAAGAGAAATTACGAGGCTGGTTTCACCGGGAACTTGGTGGAAAATTTCATTGTTTAAACATTATGAGGTTGTAATAAAGTCGAGAGTGCTTCGAAACAAGGATGTATTACGATTTATGATCCTGTTGCAATAAGGTTATAATAAAATCGAAGATTGGGTTTCTGTTATCAAGTTCGTTGTTCCCTTTCCCTCTCGCTCTCTCTCTCTCTCTTACATTTCGTTTGTTTACTGAAAGAAATTTCTCTCTCTTCTTTTACTCTGGTTTTCCTTGGAAATCATGCTCTTTTGTGGTAAATCTTGTTGGCTTAACAAGTTGGCTTCTGTTGTATTTGTTCTCATTGCTCAATTGGACTGAATGGAAATCGACTGTTGCACGGGTAGCTTTTTGTTTTTGTTTTGTTCTCGACGAGTACTTTTGCTATGAGACTTTCAAATTCGGGATTGACTGTTTCCACAACAAATAAACTATTTGACTGTGAACATTGGACTATACAAGGAAGAATAAATCTATATGGTAAATGTGTTTGTGTAAAGTGAAAAAGGCTAATCAACATCTACGATTTAGTTGCATTGCATAGAATTTTCGAACTAGCTACTTGTAGTGACTATATATCTGCTGGTATTCTCGAGGAAGAAACCAAGAAAGGTCGAACTAACAATTTATTATTTAGAATGAGGATTTTCTGATTTGCAATTATTCAATCTAGTATAATTTAACAATAAACTCATATTCGTAGTTTTTTAGCGAGAGTAATAATCTTTCAATATGTACCGAATTGCACATTTATGGTTCTTTTGTATTTAAAAAAATAAAATAAAATTCAATCAGTCAACTTATATGGGTCACGTGCCTTTATGCTCTAGTTGCTTTGAGGCTTATAAACACCTCTATACTCTCAAATATGACCTTTTTGTTTTTAATGTATTTTAGTCGATTCACGTTTCACTATATCATAATGTATTATTTGTATAACAAATATTTAAAAAAAAAAAAAAATCTGTACAAGGAATAAGATTATTTAAAGTTCCGTATTTCTAGCAGTATCGAAGTGACCCGCATCAATCACATTTTGTACGTAGTTGACAGTTTCTATGGCTTGCGTAGGTAGATTTCCAATCAATTAACAGGAAAAACGACATCAAAGTCACAGTTTTTAGCAACACAAAGCCCCTAATGCAAGGAAATAAGGCAACAAAAGAAAGACTAGCAGTGGCCTTTGGCGATCTCTTCAAAGGAGATTCATCAAACGACAAATTATAATGCGGAAAAAGACGATCACTCTTCGTATTGCTTGGATAAAAACGAATAGAAACGACTGGTTTTCATGTGAGATTTTACTAATGATGGATGAACGGCAGAGCTCCAATGGGTGGGCAAATGTGATAGAGCGCGGCTGGCGACGACGAATCTAGGAAAAGGAAATTTTGGTTGTTTTAATAATCTTTTTTTTTTTTGTAGAGGAAAATCAGGGAAAAATTAAAATGAAAAAAAAAAAAACATTTCTTTTTTTAATCTTACATGGTAAAAAATAGAAAAAATAAAAAAAAAATCAGGGCGAAGGAGTTGTGGAGGAGGACGAGGAGATGATGCCTTCGTGGGTCATGATCACATTGGCCATACATTTTTTAACAATAGAATATTTTTTTAAATTAAGTTTTATGAACAGAAATTTTGTCCAGAGAAGAAAACAAAAGGATTGGGGCTCAATATTATAATATGGAATACCCAGCATTGATTATTGTTGATAACAATAGTTGATGGCTGGGTACTTTGATCGGATCTTCTTCCGATCTTATTTTAATTTTAATGTTTCAATTTAATTTTTATTATTTTCATTAATATTATTTGATGCTTAAAATTTTTATATTGAAATAATATTTTTATCCTTTAATACATATCACTCAGCTTAATTGTTAAATTGATAAACGGAATTGGACGGAGAGGTAATGATTTTGCATATATTAAAGGTACAATGAATGATTTTATAATTTAAAAGGCAAAATGAAATATGATACGTAGTTTAGGAGATATTCATGAAATTAATCCCAAATGATATTAAATCGATTTCTAGCACATATATGAATGTTTGGGCTTGTGAGTTTAGAAAGAACATATTGTTGAATTTTTTTTCCCATAAATGTATTATGTAATTTAGGTTTATTATGTTTATCGTTTTTTTGTAATTTTACTCGAGGCTTTCATTGTAATAGAAAATTTAATGGGTGTGTGTATAGAATCACCCTTATTCTTAAAACTCTTGCATTTCGATCAGACACGACAGCAGAGATTTTTGTCATTCATATCCATACATATTTATGTTATTATATACCAACAGGTATAAAAGTTTCAATCACATTAATAAGTGTCCCTACACCATATTTGAAATTCACTAGTATCATTACTTGGATTAGAATTCGTAGACTTCTTAACGGACCTCTTACGAAACAAAAAGACCATACAAGTTCACACAGAAAGATCAAACTGTAGCACAGAGTTGATACATAATACATATATATACACACACATATATATATGTAATGACACAACCGTACTGGAAGAGTTTCCTACAGCTTTGAATGATCAGGAGAGGACAAGAATGGCCTGGGTGGAATTGGAGTGAAGCTCAAAGTCCCCTCCAACATTTCTATGACTTCGTTCATCGATGGCCGCTCGGAAGGGACAATCTGTATGCACCACAAGCCTACCATTATCATCTTCTTCACTTTCACCGAATCTTCTTCATTCATAATTCTTTCCAACCCAAGTTCTTCATCCAGCTCAAGACGCTTGTAAATCCAGTGCGGAAAATATATGTCACTTGTATTTTCACTCTTGATGTTGACGTTATTTTTCCCTCCGATCATATCCAGAACCATCATTCCATAGCTGTAGACATCGGACTTGTGCGAGACCCCTCCAAAGCTCCTGCTGAAAATTTCCGGAGCAATATATCCAGCCGTCCCTCTCGGACCCATCATCGAGATGAGACTCTCTTTCCTAGTGCAAATTTTGGCCAGGCCAAAATCGGTGATTTTGGGCACGAAATTCGCATCGAGAAGAATATTATGAGGCTTTATGTCAAAGTGCAAAATCCGCGTGTTGCAGCCACGATGCAAGTATTCTAACCCTCGAGCAATCCCGAGAGAGATTTGATAAAGTGTTTCCCATCCTAAGGGAGAACTATTTTCTTCGGTCGGTTTTTCGTCGAAAATGAACTTCTCAAGTGATCCGTTCGGCATGAATTCATATACGAGAGCCCTGTTTGGACCTTCGAAACAGAAACCTAACAAGGAGACAATGTTGACATGGGAAGTTTTGCTAATCGTTGCGACCTCGTTCATGAATTCTTCTCCATCATCATCTTTTGATTCGTTCAACACCTTCACCGCAACCGGACGGCCATTTTCTAACTTCCCTTTGAACACAACCCCAAACCCTCCTTGGCCGAGTTTTTCTACGAAGGAGTTCGTCATTTTCTTGACTTCCAAGTAACTATATCTTCTGGCCTGAAGAGGGCCATAATTTTTTAGAAAAGCCTCAACGTTTTTACGAGTTTGGCTCTTCTTCTTCCACAAGAACTTCATCCTCAAGCAGCAGATTAGTATAATCAACGCTCCGATTACAGCAACGGTACCCACTGCAATCCAAATTAGGAAATGATCATCAACTCAAAAACTCCGGAAATTCAGATACGAAGTACTAAATTTCTCTTGTCTGAAACATTTTTCATCCAAAAAGCATTTTACTTTCGGTTTTCATGTAGCCATTTTGTATGCTCCTTCATGATCTAATCAGCCTTATAGGTAAGTTTTGAAGATAAATTTTGTATACGACTCTTTTCAAACATCACTAGGAGCTAGTTAATAATTTTTTTAAAAAATAAAATAAAATTAAAACACTGATTATTAATTAAAAAAAAAAATCCAGAACTTATCTAGGCTTGAGGACCAATTAACAGAACTGGAGAATTATCTTACCTATTGCTGCCTTAACGACCAAGTTTCCTCGTTTTCCTTAAAAAAAAAACAAAAATCAATTAGAATAACACTAGTAAAAAGCAATATTAATGAAGTACAAACGAGCTATTTAAAAACAACATATTGGTATTACAAATTGACCATTTCCATTATTGTCTAATAAAAAATAACCAAACTAAAAAAAAAAAAATTTGTGTTGATTCTTTCTTCCATTTTTATAAAACGAGTAGCATCTAGTACTAAAGTAATTTGCCATGTCTAAATTATGTAATAATAAACACCAATTTTATGTCACCAGTCAAGTAATAGTAAAAAGTAAAAAGAAAATGTAAAATGTTGAATACAACTCCAAACGAGCTAAAAGAAAATTAGACACCAACATGAAAGCTAATTATGAGAAAAGTAAACGAAATAAGCATCTAAGGATCTATAAGAGAAGCCTCATTAGAGCTTTACCAAACAAAAAACCGTGTTAGGTAGGAAAACAAAAAAGTGGAAGGAGAGAGAGGGATTTTTAGAAATATTTTTAGATTTTTGATTATTTGGTACGAGAGAAAAAAAGAAGCAAGGGGATTAGAGAGATTTCAAATTCTTTAAAATACCTCAATTTTGATCTCTTCTAAATTGAAGAGTTTATTAGAGAGATTTCACCAAATTTGTAAGAGAAAGTATCATTCTCTACATCTCATTCCACCTTTATATCTTTCTTTTTTTTTTTTTTTTTGATGAATGAATTTTCATCACTTAAGTGATCCACTACTTATTATTTCTTATTTTCTTGCTCCTTTCCTACCAAACACAACCTAAGGAAAAAGAAACTGGCAATTAGGAAGAAGATCGCGTCATTCTAGTGAAGAGATAGAGATAATGAGGTGTACGTTAACATGATTCTAAGAATAAGCGGAGATCGGCGAGGTATGAAAAATTTTTACTTATGCATGTTTTCAGAATCGGTTTTCGCGTTTTACGTGGTAATTGATTTGCAGACGGTCGCTAAATAGTGTTTGGTTTGTTAATAAGTAAACTATCCCAGAAGCTTTTTAGCCAAATGGGAAAATCATGTAGTCATTGGAGTTGAAATATAGAGCAAAATATCAAGTATTTCAATAATATTGTAAAACAGTTTTGTTATGTTGGTTTTTACATATATTGAATTCAACGACGGAGTCAGATTTATTGGTAGAGAGACTAAAATTTATTTTAATCAAGATTATACTAATATATATATATATATATTTACTTCGTGTCTGGTTTTTATTTTAATTGACATGAATGACACTTGTACTGATTAGTATTTTGGTTGTACCGATTAGTCTCTTAAGTTGTATCTTTTAATCTTTTGAGTTGTCATCCCTCTCTCTCTCTCTCTCCCCGCCAATGGCCGGATGCCGACGGGACAATATTTCTATATATATGTGTAACAATTTTTTGTTTTTTAAATTTATGATGTATTGACACATAAAAATATTATATTATATCTAAATAGGACAACATGCCACTGTAAGTTATATATAATAGAAATAAAAATATTGTAAGGAAGAGCTTAAAATTGAAGTGTTGATTTAATATATTTATAAGATCATTAGCCATTCAATTTTCATATCTTGAAGCTCAAGTCAAATATATCACTTGTAAAAATGAAAAAAAAAATATTTTATACACTTGTAAATAACATTATTTTCTCAATAAAAGAGTATCTATGTTAAATTTATATACCTCAAAATATCATTTTCTTTTCTTAAATATAAGTAGTGTAAATTTAAAATTAAAATAACATCTTGAACAAAAGAGTAAATTTTCAAATTTATTTGGGAATGATGGAATGAGAAATTGAAGAGTTAATTTTCTTTAAAGCTTTTAGTTTATGTATAGATAAAATATACTTAATGTGCCAGTCTTTTAAAATACTAGGCTATTAAAATTATAGTTCAAATTTATATTTTAGGTTAAGTCACTAAACTTACTAATGTATATAAATTTATATGAATGTTTTATTTTTTAAAATTCAAATTATTGTCTTATAAAATATACAAAACTCTTAATTTAAAAAAATATTAAGACTAATTTATAAAATATATATTTTTTGAATTTAAAAAACCTCACTATATTAAAAATTTAAAAAAGTTAGTGGGGGCCCGGCCCCCCTCCCTACGTAGTGATTGAGTCCTGTATATCTATCAAATTGTACTTGTAATTATTATTACGTAATGTCATATCATAATGTCAGTATATTAAATTAAACGTGCCATTATAGTTTTTCTCATTGTTTTCATATCATTATCTTATTATTATATTATTATTTTTTCATTGTTTTTTATTTTTTTATATTCATTATCTTTTATATATATATCATTGTACAATAATAATAAATATGTCGTTATGATTTTTCTCACTGTACTCGTACTATTGCCTTCGCGGTGTGTGTGTATATATCACTGCATAAAATGCAGAACAAATTTAAAAATTTGTTATCTCAAAGATTTTTAAAATTTTGCTATATTTCACATCCACTCAAATATTGTCATTTAGTATACATATAATTTCTCTAAATTATTATGTATACTTTAACGGTACTTTGTTTGGGCTTATATAAATGCAAATGTTCAATATGGACTAAACAAGAGGATGATGCAAATGCTCGACGTAGACTTAACAAACGAGACAAAAGACCACATGTGAAAAATTACCAAATTACAATTTTAGTGGTTTGAAACTCAAGATCTCGTACATTAATACCATGTCACCATTGACATTATATGATTTGGAGCTGGTCTATTTTTCTTTGTTAAGAAAAAAGAAAATCTATAAAATAGTTTTCTGGTTTTTTTTTTTTTTTTTTTTTACTGCTTATCTACATTGCTATATTATATTGGGTATTCTAATTTTCATAAATTATTAAAACAACTAATATTTTGTTTATGATAATTGTTAATATTTACTTATAAGTATTTAACACTACTATTAGTTATTTAATATATAAATTAATAAATAAAATAGTGATTACTAATACTAATAAAATAAACTAATATACTAGCTAATAAATACTGATATATTAATTATTTCAATATACATTTTAAAAAACATAAAAAGTGAATAATATACTAAGAAATTGTTGATATATTAATGAATAAACATTTTAAGAAACACAATGAAAACAATTTCACTTTTTTTTATAAATCTTTTAAAAAGACAACCGAATATAATTTCAAAAATGTATCCAATACCATTCTAAATTTTTTTTTACAGTATCAATTCTAACCCAAAACAAAACAATAATTTTATAAATGCTCGCAAAACGACCCTAAATGATGCATAAAATATTCTTTTAGTTAGCCGAACCTTTTTTAGATGTGCCTGTAGAATTGAACAAGGTACATGTTCCATTTAAGGTGTCACTAGAAGTTAACTAATTTGATTTTTTTTGGTTAATTCTATAAATAGTCTTTGAATTATATATATATATATATATATTATATATCCTGTCTCATATTAGTCTCTGATTTTGATTTCACACATCACAACCTTTGGAATTTTTAAACTGTGACGCCACGGGTCAACCTGTAATATTCTCTAAAAAAAAAAAAAACAAAGGATAGAAATTGAACATATTCCGATCACATGAGCTTTATTTATTGGTAAAGTCATAATTAAATATTTTTTAAAAGAAAATTGTACCTCAATTAGAGATTTTTAGTAATCAAATTGTACTTTAATCAAATATATATAGCACAAACTATTTTCTAATAAATGATATATAACGTTATAGAGCTATTTTGATCATATGGTCTTCCTTTTAAAAATATTTAATTGTGGTTTTAGCTGTGTGTAATTAAAACTCACATTATCTGAATGTGTTCAACATCCATTTTATTTTTGATAGAATATCGATATAAGAACCATTTTCGTAATAGTAGAAAATTTTGAGATAGTGTGACATGTAAATTAAAATTTAAAGACTGACTTGAGATCAGGAACATTTGTGAAAGTTTTTTATTTTTTATTTTTTTTATGGAACGCTATGTTCTTTATTTCTTCTTCTTCTTCTTCTTCTTCTTCTTCTTTTTTTTTTTTTAAGTGGTACTTTTTTCTTTATTTTCTTGACATAGAGTCATATATAGCTAATAAGTTGATTTTTCATCATACTTGAATAGACATATTATGGCCTTATAAATTTTGATAGTGAGTTATTAACAACTTTCTAGCTAGTGGAGGGAAGAAATTGGCCTGTAACCTGGCTGTATCCTTGACAATGGGGCATGAAGGACATAGAAAGCGACAATATATATCTAGACGTATGCACATGGACAACAAATTAAGGTGGGAGGAAAAGATATCAATAATTGAATACTTTTATTAGGGACATCTTATTTGTACTATTGATAGAAATTATTTTTTAGATTGATTTAACAAAATATTATATACAATTAAAAAAAATAAATTAAAAAAAGAGATTTCCCATATATGCAAGATGATAATGGTCTTTTATTTTGTTTTTTTAAAAGCCATACAAATATATTGTCTATGTTGTTGTGACTCGTAGACTTTGGAGTTGAAGCTATAGAATATTTATTGAAGAGCTATCCGATGAAGACAAGTCTGTAACTTGCTAAGCTTATCTTCTAAAATGGGGTTCAGAGTACGGGGTGTAATTAAAGCTATATTTGTCTCATCAACATGAACGGTTCATGAGATTTGTCTTCTAAAAGAGAGCTGTTTAAATAATAATAAAAATATATCCCAATTTTTTCAAGACAATAACTCCTTTCCTAATAAGAAACAAAATCATGAGTACGGCTTACAAAAACAGAAGAAAAACAAAAAAGGATAAAAAAAAAAAAAAAAATAGGGAAGACATTTCGCATGTATGATTCTGTAATGGAAGGATCTTAGTCCTAAGTCTTCATTAGCTAACATGCCAAGGGTTATAAAATTCAAACACGTAATCTATGACTCTAGCCAGTAATACATGACTCGAACTTTTAATCCGATAAAAGTGAAATTAGTTCTAAAAAGGATTTCGATTCTTACCATCATGCCATCACTATCAGATAAAACACTATTTGTAGGGCATATAAAATACTGATATTTTAAGGTGAATTACGTACCTCCTTTGCCATTATTGCCGGCAACGGTAAGGTTGCTGCAGGCGGTCGGTTTTGGTCCATCGGCACAAAAACACACAGTAACCTGATTTTGAAGTCCACATCGGCCACCGCTTCGTCGGCATCGGTCACAGTAACTTGCATCTGATCCATTCCAAAGCAGGGTAAACCCCTCCGTCAACAGCCGAGTAGAGTTCACCGTGTTTATGGTCTGATTCGCCTTCGGATTGTACTCCAAGTCAATCGGCACGGCGACTTGCGTCTCGCAGTACTCTTCGCTTTGCAAATCGGTGTCTTGGCGGACCAATGCCACGAACGAGTGGTGAGTGGAATTGGAGGCGCAGGGCAGAGAAGAATTCTCGAACCTGAGAGTGAAAGATTCGTTGCATCCGTAGAAATACTGAAGATTTGCGTGGTTCGGACTGAAACTGAAATTTTTTAAATTTTCCCAATCGAAGGAGAAGTAGTGTTTGGGAGCCAGGCAAGTGGCATTGATGATGTCAGAATCGACAAGGCGAATCGAGTTGTTTTGATAATCGATGTCGGTTACGACGTAAGGGCCACGTGAGGTCCGGAAGGTGGGTCTGTTTTGCTCACAGGAGATCCTGAAAGACTGGAAGCCGCAGTAGTCTGCGCCGACGCCTTCAAGGTAGAAAGGGTAGCTTATGTTTGGACCGGTACCGCAGTTTCTTGGCTCGCAAGCTTCGTATCTTGAGTCCGCCGATGCGACGGACTTTGCCAAGAGGCAGCAAAAGAGGGCAGTGATCCAAACATGGAGTTGTGGCTTCATGATTATCAGTAAGATAAAGAGTTAGAGGAGGCAGGAGATCGAATGCAGAGGAGGACGTTAATAATTTGCTTGGGAATGTTGACTTTTCTGCCGTCTAATTTAGGTGGTTGTTTGGACTTAAAACGTCCACTCTAATTTTTATCCTTTTTTTACTTAATAAAAATTTTAATTAATTTTTTAAAAATTCAATCAATTCTAAATTAAAAATTTCATTCTAAACTAGTATACCAAACACAACCTTAAAGTGTTTGTTTGGGGTTGGGGAGGTATTAGAGACGTCAAAATCACGTCTCGTTTCCAATTCTTTGTTTGGCACTTTATTTGTGTTTTCAAAACAGATCTAGGAAAGTTAAAAGTGAATCCAAATGTTGTTGTTGTTGTTTTATTTTATTTTTATTTTTTTTCCTCCTTAAATGATCAAATCTACAAACCGACTTTTTCCTACTATATTATTCAACCAAACACAAAATTCTAAATTAATCCACCCTTTTTCGAAAAATTAAAACACATTATTTCAAAACTCATTTCAATTAAAATTCAAATATCTACTAAATTCTGTCTTCTGTTGCCCCTCAAACGGTATATTCAATGTGATAACTTGTTCTTTTGTGAACTACTAGTCTGCCTACGTATATACATGTATAAGAAAAAAAAAATGATGTTTTCTCGACGTCAAAATCCCGTGAGTATCCAACTTACTGACTTTTTTGTTTTTTTTTTTTGTTTGCTCATGCAAGTCGTAAGATGGACAACTGTCCTCCATTTTCTCATTTATAAAATTTTGGCTCATAAATAAATTAAATATAGCGCATATACATATAATACATCTCACTATATATGTGTTACCTTGGTTTGCACATTTCTTGTGAGTTTTATTACATGAAAAAGAGTCGACTAATTTCTGGGAATTTTGATAAATGAATAGGAACAATTTTGTGCCATGTGTTGCAAGTTTATAACGGGACCACTCATAAAATTAGCAGTTGTGGAGCCAACAAATTTTTTTGAGGGTGTGCAAATTAAATAAAATATTTAAACCAAAACTATAATGGTAAAATCTTTAGCCAGCGTTTATCGACTTGTATCTTTGATTTTTTTTAATGAACTTAATTTACTATTATTAGTTCCAATTTTTTTTTTTTTCAAAGTTTAGAGTTCAAAAAATTGTGAATTTGTATTTTCTTAAAAATTTACATGTTGATTACTTAAAATAAAAAATTTGGATGAAATTTGTTTAGTATGTTCTAAAAAGTTATGCAAATGCAATAATTAAAAAAATTCAGGCAAAAAACGAAGGATAAAATTGTAAAACATTTTGTCATGGGGAAAAATCATTAAAAATCTTTAATTTTAGGGACAAAACAAGATTTCTTATTAATATGCCCCCGGTCCCCGCCTCCCTCTGCCCCTGTAAATTAAAGTGTTGAAAAGTTGATACAATAACTAAAACTGTGAGTTTAACCCGTAATTAAAACTTCCTATACTATAAATATGGCAATTACGCTAATCTAGCTAGCTATTTAATAAAATGAACTCCATGCATGGTTTGTAGAAAATTATTCTGAGATGAGAAACTTCTTAATTTGTCAAGTGTCGTGACACAAATTTATAATGACATTAATTTCTACAACGATTATGACCATACAGCTGGCTTCAAAGTTTGAACTTTCTTTAGGCCAATCACGTGTGTTTGAACTTTGAACTTTCCTTTTACGCGCTGCAGTACTTTTCATGTTGGAAAAGGGTTGACAATAGATTTCATGAAACTTATAAAGGTTTATTAGTATAATTAACACTTTCTTTATGTTAAAATTACACGTTCAATTTCGTACTTTTTAATTAGAGTGTGTTTAGTAAGAAAGAAAAGTGAAAGGAAGGAGAGAGGTGGAGAGATTAATGAAAGAATTTTGATGTTTTATAGTTGTTTGGTAAGAGAGAAAAGAGGAAGAGAGAGACTAGAGGAGGGATTCCAAATCCTTACATACACTCCTATTTTGATCTTTAATCAATTGGGGAGATTATTAGAGGAATTTTATACTTCAAATATAAGAGAAAAGACCTCTCATTCCTTTTCTATTTCTCTTACCTAAGTGATATACCGCTCCCTTTTTTCTATTTTCTCTCGTTCCTATCAAATATATCGTGCACCCCATTCACGCATAAATAGAATTGATCCCCTGGTAAGAACATAATTACCAGTAATTTAAAATTGACATCACCTTAAAGATTATCAATACAAAAAGGCATTAGTAATATGTTAAACACCAAAATATTTATACTGAATAACCTAAATGCACGGACCTTTTAAACAAAATAGCAGATTAATTTAAAATGCGAACAAAATAGCATACATGTTTTAGAGAGATTTTGAAATTACAATGCTGCCCTTGTCTTCTTGATCTCCAGTGATTTTATTTTCTGTCTCCAACATAGTCTTCCTTGTGTCAGGTCTCTCCATATCTAGCGAAAAGTATGCACTTATAGATGCGGTTATTTTGTTCGTCAGCTGAAGGAACTGTTATGGTGGCAGTGGCAATTGTCACGATCTTGCTGTCTTGTCTGATCTCACAATGGCGATGGAGGAGAGAAGGTCTCGGTTCTTGCCTTTGCGAGGTCGCAATTCTCATTGTTGCAAGGTCGTGATTCTGCATCGTGAGACTTCAGCGTCCACAAGCTTTGATCTATGGGCTCTGTGATGCAAACTTCGGGCTCTGCTTCTCTACAATGACCGAACTCTCAGTTCGAACTAAGGTTCCAAGATCAAGCAACGGTAACGGTGGCGACAACAAGTTAGGATTAGGGATTTTGGATTTAGGGTTAGTGTTTGTTGAATTTGGGAATTTTAATTGGACTAATTTGGGATGTTTTTGTATTGTAAGATACTTCGTAAATATTAAAAACATTATATATAAATAAAATAATGATTAAAAATTATTTATTTAGTGAGAATTAACACATTTACATGTAATTATTAATATTTATCTAGGATTTATGAAATATACAAAAAGTCTAAAATTCAAGGCTAGAAAAAAATTTAGGTATAAATACCATATTTACTTAGTAAATTTAGTAATTACAGTGTTTAATGAATGAATTACCTTGTTTGGTTCATAAGTTCAAACTGAATTTAAATTTTTTGCGTATTACTTTTTCTCATCGAAACTTGAATATTCTATTTGAATCTATTAATAAAATGGGGTATTTATTTGCGATAAGATTTATGGTGTGTGTTTGAACCATGTGGTACTATGCTAATACAACTATGGTAATCCTCATGCAACAAGGTTCGAAAGATTACCCCTGCCACCATATTATGACACATCTTTGCACATATAAGATGTGTCATAAGAAACATATAAGATGTGTGATAAGAAACGTGACAAAGAGGTTCCGTTGTTTTCGATCTTCAAGTAGAATACAATAGATTCTTGGGTGGTACTTGCAAGGAATCTAGACTCCCTCCCAACATCTGTACGACTTTATCCATCGTTGGTCGGCTTGAAGGATCGGTCAGTGTACACCACAAGCTCACAATTATCATCTTCCGCACTTTCAATCGATCTTCTTCATTTGTAATTCTCTGTAGTCCGAGTTCTTCATCTAGCTCAAGGCGCTTGTAAACCCATTGCGGAAAAAATTCCTCACTGCTTTCTTCAGCTGTGACATTGATATTCCTTCTGGCTCCCACCATATCTACAACCATCATTCCGTAGCTAAAGACATCAGACTTGTACGAGGCCTTTCCGTAGTTAAAATTGTACACTTCAGGGGCTATATATCCAGGAGTCCCTCTAATCGGACCATTTGGTATTGAGATGATGCTCTCGTCTCTGGTGCAAATTTTGGACAGGCCAAAATCACATATTTTCGGCACGAAAGCTGCGTCAAGAAGAATGTTCTGAGGCTTTATGTCGAAATGGACAATTCGTTTGTTGCAAGAGTGGTGTAAATAGTCTAGTCCCCTAGCGATTCCAAGTGAGATTTGGTAGCATCTTTCCCAGTCCAACCGCTGTCTATTTTCAGCTACATTGTTGTCGAATATGAACTTGTCAAGAGATCCGTTAGGCATGTACTCAAAGATCAGAGCTCTTTTAGCGCGCTTAGACCAGAAACCTGACTCGAAACAGAAACCCAACAAAGCGACAACATTGACATGAGAAGTTTTCCCGATGGACGCTACCTCGTTGACGAATTCCTTTAGTTCAAGTTCACCCTTCGATTTTTCTTTTCCGAGAACCTCTTTTCCTTTTGATTGTTTCAACACCTTCACCGCAACGAAACAGTTAGCAGACTCATCACCTAACTTTCCTTTGTAAACGTCACCAAATCCGCCTCTGCCTAATCTATCTGCGAAGGAGTTCGTCATTTTCTCTATATCAGAATAACTATAAATCATAACTTGATTGGCCCCATTTTCTATTAGCATTGATCGAACTTTTTTGTAAGTTTGTTTCTGCTTCTTCTTCTTCAAGCAACAGATTATTACTACAATAAGAACCACCAGAACTCCCACAATTATAGCGGCTGCGATAAACAAAAAAATAAAATGAAAACTTTCCTCTGTATACCAAAATTCGGAAGTAATTTAACCATTTAAAGGCCTTGTTTATCATATCTTTTGGAAACTTAAGCAAGTCTTAAAGTCCAAGCACAAGTTATAATAGCAAGATTAATTTTACAACTATATTTTACCTATCGCTGCTCCCTTAATGGCCAAATTTCCTGATTTTCCTGCCAAATAATAACATTAAAGGAAAAAAAAAATGATTAGAATACAGGGGCAAATCTTTTACTTCCATGAACAAAAACTGATTTATCTTATCACAGTACACCATCTTTTTTAGTTAGTTTATGGTGAGTTAAAAGTCCGGCCACAAGCTAGCAATTAGCTTTCTAGGCCATTCCAACAGTAGTAGTGCCAGCACATTAGGATTTGTTATTAAAAAGGAATTAAAATCATCTATGTTTAACTTTTGTTAATTTAAAATTTCACTTATATCAAATTGAAATTCGAGGTGAGGTTCTATATAACAAAACATGATTATGTTGTCCAAATACATAGTACTATACTTCTCATCATCTGTAAGTCGGACTCCCAACTTTTGAACCTTAAATTTGAAGATTCTTAAATCAAATTGCGTAGGTGTTCACTAAATCAACCAAACTAATTAAACCGACTAAACTCATCCCAACCAAAAATCAAACGAAACCAAGATGTAATAATATGATTTGTTTTTAATTAAAAAAAAAACTACTATATGTTGGTTTTATTTGTGGTTTTATCTCTAACAAATCCAAACCAAATACAACCAACTTTATATTGTACTTAATTACCTGTGAAAACATTACTATAATTATTTTATATGTTTTTTTTTTTACTGTATTAGTATAGGCTTGTCTGTAGAGAGTTTTTACCATGGATAATTTTAATTTTTTGCTTTTATTTTCGTTATGGAGACGTAATTTATAACTTTGAATTTTTTTTCTTTTTGGGTGAATGCTTAAATTTCAATTTATGGATTTACAAGATTCATAAATGGAAGAATGCTTATCCTAGAATTTCAAATCAAATTATGATTGTGATCTATTTGATATAATTTGTTCAAATCAATTAGAAAAAACAGGACAAAAAAAAAAAAAATAATAATAATTGTAGTTAGTTTTGTTTCGTTTGAAGGAAGTCCTTAAAGTGGTTTGGCTTGAAAGTCTCCCAACTAATTGCGTGTTATATAAAATATGTTCTTTGTTAATTTGATTAGACATCCCTAAGTGACATCAAGATTTAAGATCACAAGAATATTTAAATTTTCCCTAAAAAGGGATGCTTAAAGCTTCATAATTTCTGAAACCAATAATGTTTCTATTTTGGCTCTTTATATATATATTTTTCAAAGTTGACCAAAACTACAATTGGCTTTTACTGAGCTTTTGAAGTTCAGGTTCAGAACAATTCAGAAAATAAAAAATAGTTTAGCTTTGATTTAGTGGAATATTTTAGAATAATTAAACCCGAATTTTATATTAACGGAGTGTAATTAAATTTCTAATTTCTATGTTAGGTATACATAACTCAAATTCTTGGAAAAAAGAAAAAAACAATGATTCACATGCAAAATATTTGACATTTAGTCTTTAAATAAAAAAAATTGCCCTTATATCAAGCAGAAGTCAAAATTTAGCTTAAATTCAACATGAATTTTTCACTTTTTGTTTCTTGTTTTTTTTTTTTAAAACCCGTGCTTTACTCAGTTTTTAATCCAATCCAATTTAGATTCCCGAACTCATGCCCAAACAGGGGCTTTGTTATTTCTATGGCGGAAGTGCCCCACCTGCCTCTTCCCTTACTGTGTAGTGTGTACCTTACACTTACACTGTATGGCTTGGCAGACCTTGGTCAAGAGGATCGATCAAGTGCCTTGCCATAGCTAGATCTGGCTGCGAATCGCAAGACTCCGACCAGATCTTTTGCGATAATTCAGCCGAAATGAAATAAAAATTACTTAAAATAAAAACTATCAGAGAGAGAGAGAGATATATATATATATATATATATATATATATAGCTATGAACTAACCCTGAACCTGAGGTGGATGATCACCGGTAGTACTATTTCTCTCGCAAGGATTACAGTTTACGGATATCCAGTTCAGCAAGAACCCTCTTCTCAGCACATCCTCAATGCTCTCATTCCAATCTCCGATAAACGGCGCCGCCACCACATCTTCGCTTCCACACATCTTGGACACATTACTCAACTGATTCTCGTTGTCCTCAGACACTGCTAAAACCGAATACCCGTTGCCGCTGCAGAACGAAATTGACCCGTAGCTGAAACCATCTCTCGCGGTCTTAGGACAGCCGTAGAGGAAGAACACTTTTCTTTGGTAAGAAGCTAGGACAAGATCACTGCTCGGAAGAGAAAGGTTTCGGAGCGGAGGAGTGCAAGATCCGGTGGTTGGATCGGACAATGCGTGTTTGAGACGAGAAGAGACTGGTTTGGTAGGAATTTCGTGACGACGTAGATGTCGCCGGAGAGATTGAGACTTGGTGGGCCATTGTTGATGTTGTTGCAAGAAATTTGTATGCCTTGGTGTCCACAGTAG